>OZ024797.1:17087806-17687806 GCA_964017045.1 Omphiscola glabra
GGTTTGTGATTTCAGCCTTTTTTAATATGTATGTTCCGCCATCATTTTCTTTCAGTTTCGTTAATGTTGTTATAAGGGGTCATCCATACAGTGGATCTGCAGAGACGTGGGGGGGGGGGGGGGTCGTTCAAAAGCGGACAAAGGGGAGGAGATTAAAAGGTCTTGAGGATGTCCGCTAACTAGTTTTTTTTAATTCGCTGTTTTAGGGCTACAGCATGCATTCATCTATGGCACATCTATTTTCTAGACCCACCCTCCCTCTTGACACATCCGTCCTTTTTTTGGGCACCGCTTACGTGTACGTACAATGAGCACTCAGCACTCTCCCCCCCCCCCCCCCCCCCCCCCCAATTAAAAAACACATAAACATGACGTAAAATTGAAATGTAATAAAATGAAGAGTCAACGTATTCCAGTGTTTCCTAACTTGTGACATACCTCCCCTCCCCATAGAGAGGCACTTTGTAGAATATAGGAGGACATTTATTTGTAATAGTTTCCAAGACGGGGGCGAAGCAAATGTTGAGGGGTGCAGAAGCGGTCGGCCCTGAGCAGCACTTAATGTATGTATTTAAAATGCACTTTACTTACTTGAAAAATGAAAGAAAAATACAAAAGTGTACTCTCTAAGCCAGCTGAATTGTTAAGTTACAAAAAATATGTTTCCTTATGGAGTGACGCTAGCAGTATTTACAGTATTTACAGAGTCAACATTTTTCAAATCTATTAAAAGCTCTAATTCGTTCATCTGTATAATCAAGTACCGGTAATCTGTAAGATAAGTCTGGGGATTTTAAAAGTAAGCTTGATATTACATATAATACATACCGTTTTATGAAATACTCATTGGCAATACTGCATTCTGAGATAGTTTGTTGTTTCGTTTAGATCTCTTCTGCAGGATATTGTAAACAAAATGGCTTAGCTTATGATTATAGAATGATATCTTTTATAGTATAATGGACTACGATTAGTCACTTCCTTGTTTTGTCACGTGGTATGTGTAAGCCTTCGGTAGGCTGTCTGCTACACATAACAGCTGATCAGCCATTATCATTAATTTTTAAGCAAAATGTTTGTCTCCATCAGCGCTTCCCCGGTGTTAATTAAAAATTGTACTTTTCAAAATATTCTTGAATACACGTGTTTTTAAATGACATTTATAAATGTGACAATAATTATAATTCAGTTATGATTAAAGGAAAAAAGTTGTTTGAAGAAAAATTTGTGAGCGACTAGTGTGTTGCTGACAGCCTCCCGGAAGTCTTACTCGAACTTACTCTTATCACATGACAAAACAATCGACTCATCGTAGTCCATTACTATGATACTTGAGGATCACTTTAATCACCCGATGGTTAGAGCTTGATCAGAATACCCGGCGTTGCATTGGCCATACTTTTATATGGTTCCCATTCTCAGCCTGATGGCCCTCCACACTCCACCCGTTGCCTCAATTCCACACCCAAACCTTCTCCAAACACATCTCAGTCTCTCACACTCTGTGATCGCCCCCCCCCCCCCACACATACACTTTTTTGATCCACCTGCTCCCTCGGTTAAATTAGATAAACCGATGCCATCTCACCGTCCAATGTCATCTCACCGTCCAATGCCATCTCACCGCCCAATATCATCTCACCGTCCAATGCCATCTCACCGTCCAATGCCATCTCACTGCCCAATGCCATCTCACCGTCCAATGCCATCTCACCGTCCAATGCCATCTCACCGTCCAATGCCATCTCACCGCCCGATGCCATCTCACCTTCACATTTACCGTCCGCCCCACACAACCGGTCCTCCATACCCGTCACCACCAAACCACAACGTCCTAATTTGTTTCACAACGAACGTGTTACACGCAGAGTCCTGGAAACTATTTACACTAAGTATATAACAATGTTATAACACATAAGCAAAATCAAGTCCACTTTAATTCTAAAGAATAATACTGTGATCGTGTCACATTCCCAAAAATTCATTAACTCCCCCATTATCCCTCACAGGGACGTCATTTGGGTAGGGCAGTGTGGGGCATTTGCCCCCTCCTGAATTTGCAGGTTTTATTTAAATTGCAATGTACTGTAGCGTTCCAGTCCAGTACCTAATAAACAAATTAACAAGCCGGCCCCACCCCTAAACTGAGCAAATCTCAACTTAATGGTCAGGAGTTCAATCCCCGCCAAAGCACAGTCAATCAAGAAAAACACCACCAGCACCCCGGGTGGATGGGACTCGTTAACCTTGGACGGCAACTCATCTAAGAGAAGGAAACTCTGAATTCAAACCCGGAGATGGGGAGATTACTGTACTTGATATCTCGTATATATTTTTTTTCCTGGTGTGTCCTGCTTCCGTTTCAAAACCACCCTCCCCCAACACCGTATGTTTTATGTTATTAGTATTAATTTTTTAAGGCTGATTTGCGTGACGTGTGAACACGGGTAAAAAAAATCTTTAGTGGGAGGTGACTATTATATTTATCAACAAATAGCAACGGGTATAGGGTAGGATTGTCTGTAGGATTTTTAAAGGCCGGCAAGTAGGGTGTAGGATTGTCAACGTAGGCCTATTGTTTGAAGGCAGACATGAAGGGCGTGGGACAGTCTGTAGGCCTATTGTTTGAAGGCAGACAGGAAGGGAGTGGGACAATCTAAAGGCCTATTGTTTGAAGGCAGACAGGAAGGGTGTGGGACAGTCTGTAGACCTATTGTTTAAAGGCAGACAGGAAAGGCGTGGGACAGTCTGTAGACCTATTGTTTAAAGGCAGACAGGAAGGGAGTGGGACAGTCTAAAGGCCAATTGTTTAAAGGCAGACAGGAAGGGAGTGGGACAGTCTAAAGACCTATTGTTTGAAGGCAGACATGAATTGAGTGGGACAGTCTGTAGGCCTATTGTTTGAAGGCAGACCGGAAGGGAGTGGGACAGTCTGTAGGCATGTTGTTTGAAGGTGGAGAAGAAGGGTGTGGGACAGTCTGTAGACCTATTGTTTGAAGGCAGACAGGAAAGGTGTGGGACAGTCTGTAGACCTATTGTTTGAAGGCAGACAGGAAGGGTGTGGGACAGTCTAAAGGCATATTGTTTAAAGGCAGACAGGAAGGTGTGGGACAGTCTGTAGACCTATTGTTTGAGGGCAGACAGGAAGGGAGTGCGACAGTCTAAAGGCCTATTGTTTAAAGGCAGACAGGAAGGGTGTGGGACAGTCTGTAGACCTATTGTTTAAAGGCAGACAGGAAGGGAGTGCGACAGTCTAAAGGTCTATTGTTTAAAGGCAGACAGGAAGGTGTGGGACAGTCTAAAGACCTATTATTTGAAGGCAGACAGGAAGGGAGTGGGACAGTCTGTTGGCCTATTGTTTGAAGGCAGACAGGAATGGAGTGGGACAGTCTGTAGGCCTATTGTTTGAAGGCAGACAGGAAGGGTGTGGGACAGTCTGTAGACCTATTGTTTGAAGGCAGACAGGAAGGGAGTGGGACAGTCTGTATACCTATTGTTTGAAGGCAGACAGGAAGGGTGTGGGACAGTCTTTAGACCTATTGTTTGAAGGAAGACAGGAAGGGCGTGGGAAAGTCTGTAGACCTATTATTTGAAGGCACACAGGAAGGGTCTGGGACAGTCTTTAGACCTATTGTTTGAAGGAAGACAGGAAGGGCGTGGGAAAGTCTGTAGGCCTATTGTTTGAAGGCAGACAGGAAGGTGTGGGACAGTCTAAAGACTTCTTGTTTGAAGGCAGACAGGAAGGCATGGGACAGTCTGTAGGCCTATTGTTTGAAGGCAGACAGGAAGTTGTGGGACAGTCTAAAGACCTATTGTTTGAAGGCAGACAGGAAGGTGTGGGACAGTCTGTAAACCTATTGTTTGAAGGCAGACAGGAAGGGCGTGGGACAGTCTGTAGGCATGTTGTTTGAAGCTGGAGAGGAAGGGTGTGGGACAGTCTGTATACCTATTGTTTGAAGGCAGACAGGAAGGGTGTGGGACAGTCTGTAGGCCTATTGTTTGAAGGCAGATAGGAAGGGTGTGGGACAGTCTGTAGACCTACTGTTTGAAGGCAGACAGGAAGGGCGTGGGACAGTCTGTAGGCATGTTGTTTGAAGGTGGATAGGAAGGGTGTGGGACAGTCTGTAGGCCTATTGTTTGAAGGCAGACAGGAAGGGAGTGGGGCAGTCTAAAGACCTATTACTCAAATACATGGAATCCCCGTGTAAAAAAAACTGCACCCGGTAAAACCTTAGCATATTATATTTTACTCATGATAGATAGATATATAATTATATGATGTGCAGCCTGTGTGACACGTGTCCCGTTAAAAGAAATGCACCTGTTCAAAAAGAAAACCAAGCTACTAAGACGTAACGAAACCAAAGAAACGGGAAACGTAGCGTGGAAACGGCCAAATCAAACGGCCGCAGCTGACAGATTGGAGAGTTTCATCAACAAGACGATCGACAAAAGGTAACCAACAGCCACGATTTACTGTAGGATGTAATTTAATTTCACACAAGAAAAACATTTCTAAAGAGAAGTATGTGCAGAAAGTAGCCATGAACTTTACGAAAATGAATGGGTGTGAGGGTAGCAGGGGTGTCTACACATGGGGTGTGGTGGAGAGTTAGGAGCCGCCTCCAATCTGAGTTAAGGCTGGAGAATTAAATATCATGTGAATTCATTTTGTTGTTTTTTTTAACATCACCGGATCTTATAAATTGATTTGCTGAAAAATATGAAGAATTAATGATATCTTATAGAAATTGTTTGTTATGAAAATTTTTATTGAATATTCAAAAATGTTCGAACAAATTTTTAACTGTAAGATTTTGCATTGCTAACATTCACAGTGAACTCTCGAAGTAAATATCAAGCCAACAATGTTTGTTATCGCTGCAAAATGCAGAGTTTTTCAGGCATTTCTCCGGGCGGGTGAATGTCCCCCCCCCCCCCCCCCCACACGGAGCATGCCAAGTGCCCTCTCCCCTTTGGATAAACATCTGAACAAATATAAACCAAAATTATAATTTTGTAAAAAATGAAATAGCTATTTTTACTTGTAATAATTTAAAGAGTAGTAAATGGTTCCTTTCAGCGATAAAAGTTAATGAAATGGTGGGACCAATTTAAATAGTTACTCCCAATATATTTAATGTCATTCAAATTAGGTTTATATATATATATTATAATGTTACCAACATTCTGAATGTAGGCTGCATCTACAGTTTAAACTTAAATAGGAGAAAGAGAATAGCCTTTACTCAGAACCATACGGAATTAAACTATATTTCCATTGCTATAAAGAAATATATTAAAATATTTAGATTTAGCTCTTGGTACATTGGCAATATGTCTTCAGTTTCTGTCCCTTCACAAAATGGGTTCAACTTTTAAAGGTAGGCAGGTTGTTAACTGAATATTATCACCATGCTTAAAAAATATAGTTATTAGTATTAGCATAATTATTTGACATTCATATAAAATGTATAACAATTTAATATAATTGTTTTCTTTGTGCATCTGGTAAGACTTGAAAATATTTGGGAAAGGTAATAAAAGGGTCCTTAAATTTTGTGACGACCAGCTTTTTTGTATGGAGATATTTTTAAAAAAAATATTAATGAAGTAGTTTAACAAAAGAAATAGTTTAAATAAAATGTTGAAAACAACATCACTATGTGTATTTAGTAACAACTTAAAATATGTTATAAATAGGCCTACATCAAGTTCAAGTAACACCTAAATTCGGTGGCTCTCCAAATTAATTGCAGACTAGTCCAAAACTAAATTCAATTATGCGCAAAAATGCACCGCTACACTTTGAATTTATCCCAAAATTTTCTGGTGAAGAATTAAATGAGGCTCACCACATCATCTTTCCCACCCCACGCTTTCGCTCGGGAGCCATAGGCACCCTCGATTTCGGGGGTTTCCTCGCCCCCACGCCTATCGATGTGACACAACGGAGTCAGAAACAAGATAGGACCAAAAGGATACCCCGTGTCTTGCCACAACTGGAATGAATTCAGGTTATGTATGGCACCGGATGGTGAAATGCCTAGTTTGCGTGCTGATAGATGCCCTAGTCCACTACTTAACTCCTGACATGTCATCTCCCTGGATCAAATTTTCTGGAGAAAAAAATGACTTAATTCAGGTATACGTCAAAATGACCACCTTGATTTTGAATTAATCCACACAAAAAATTGGTGAGGGGGCCAGTCCCTCCCCCCCACCACTTCCCACTTTCACTTGGGGACCGTGCCCCCCCTCCTCGATTTCTCTCTTACTTACCCCATTTAAAAAATAACAGTCACGGCACCCTCTGAACTGAAAAACTACAACACTTAGCTATGGCCAAAAGCATACCCTAAGGTAGCGGTTCCCGTCCTCTGTTAAGCATACCCCTGACAAACAGCTGAGGGTACGCGAAAATTACATGGATAATTAAGGGAAACAGCAACAATAACAAATTCTATACCTCTTCCTTTAAGAAAAGTTATATTTTAATATATGTCCATGAATGAGTATGGAAGCGAAAAAGTGTTGGGAACTGCTTCCCTATAGAGGTGCCACATATTGAATGTATTTATTTCATGTTAAGAGAATAAAAAAAGGGGGGGGGGGGGCAGAGTTACAGATGGCCCTGGTCTTCACTATGACCAAATTTGGCGCTGATAAATGCACTGCCAAAAGGCGTAGCTAACATTTATGCCACCATATGTGGACCAAGATTTTTTCACCCCTTTCCACGATAAAAACTTTGCAATTGGTCGAAAATGCTGTCCTTACATAAAAATAAAAAACATGGTGAATCGCCCCCCTCCGTCGTCTTCTTACGCCACTGGCACTGCCAGCTTTAACATCTGAATTGCCCCTACCCCGACACAAATTGTCTGAAAGAAACACTGCCAGCCAATGCATGCAGAATTGACCAAGTTTCATGGGGAAAAAAGTGTGTGTGTGGTGGGGGGGGGTGGTCTCCATCTCTCAAGGGGGATAGACCTCCTGGCTCTATTAATTATGCGTGGGTATTCAACGAAACATCTTTAGAGTTGAAGGAAACACTGTTTGGATATTTATCTGTGGTAAGAATGACATTTTATTTCTTTATACTACTTCTAGGTCACAGAATTGGTGTCGGGCATGTCACAGCGAAGACTGTCAATTTGATCAAGTCCAACCAACGGTGACCCATTCAGGTTTTGATGATAACTTTCGCGAACAGCTCAATACTCTCCGAATCAAACGCATCGCCCTGGAGGAATATCTAAGACGTGTTGAAAAACTAAACACGTCCTGTCGACTTGGCCTGCAGCGGCAACCATACCTTCCCTCCCAACACCAGCTGCCTCCCTGGCTTGCCGGAGTCTTAGAGAGTGAGATATCCCTGCCGTTGGTACCAACTTTTTCGTCGACGGGTAACGCGTTAAAGATACTCCAGGATGAGCTGGGATTTGTTCCAGTCAACAAAGAAGTGTTAAAAGAATATGAAACCGCTGCATCGTGTGCGCGAAGAGTTAAAATCAAGGTGGCAAACCAGGATGTGAATGTCGCGTCATCTCTCACCAAATTTCCGGTTCTGTCCGTCCTTGAGGAAATTAGTGACGGCAGTTGTGAAGATGAATCCCATTTGTTTCACGGCTTTGAAGAGCTCCATTCAAAATCAAGAGAAAACTTCCAGAAAATGTTACCCAAATCTTTAAAGCAAGCTATTACGGTGACATTAGACCAGACAACGTCTGTCGGAAATAGTCAAGGGGACGATTCTTGCATATCTCGACAAGTTCTAGAAAATCATTTGCAGTGGTTTACCGTGAATCACTGTGAAAATTCTAGCATAGAAGAATGCCGAGACGAAAGAGTTCTAATTGTGGGAGAATTTCACGACACCCACCTAAAAAGTGGGGCAGGTCTCCCGTTCAAGCTGCTGATGTTTCCAAAGAAAAGCTCAGAATTTGGCAAGATTGGGATTAAAGGTACGCTTAGTAGGAAGTCTGCCTCATCTTGCTTTGACTTACGCTGGAGATATGCTGTGGAGGTTGACATAACACATCACTGCAGCTGACAAATAGCCGGTGTCATCCCACCAAGGTTACAGTTAATAACTCAGTTCATAATCATAAATGTTAACCCCCCCCTCCCCCCCCCCCCGCTCTTTCCACCACAGGCGGCTACGCTATGCTCATCTTTTAGAAAATAAATGAAAACAAAGTATTTTCAAAGTTTTCCCGTATTTCCTCGTTATTTTTTTAAAGCGAAACGCCCATGAATCAGTAAGTGAATGGAAGAATTTAGGTGTTGTGGAACGTGGGGTGAAACGGTACATGCCGGATTTTTTGTGCAATTGAAATTAATAGCTAGCAATGTTTACCAAAAATAGGAGATTTAAATCATACGATTGAGAACACGAGTAGTGACATAACAACAAAAATCTCTGCAGTTGGCCAAAATGCCGCCCCTTCCATAATTAGTTTAATTTTAATGAAATAAAATATATGAATGTGTTTGTTAAAAAGCAGTGGGCGATAATTAAAATATTTTTAATCGCAATTATGCTTTTTAGTGACATTAGCCTGTGCGATTAGCGTTCGTGTATTGGTTTAGGGCAGTGGTTCTTTCAATTATTCCTTTGTCGATGATTTAAAGATTAAAATTTTTATACTAATAATTATGAAAAAATTAATATATTATATAAATATACTAGAAAATGTAGCCAGGTGTTATCAAAATAATAATGGGAGGCACTGCGCGATAATTTCTACCGGGGATCTTGCAAAAACTCATCACAATTCCTTATTTTAACAAGAAGTATCTATGTAAGGATGTTTACATTTCTAGCATCATTAAAAGATTTAAGAAGTATTTTTTCTGCCATTTAGTTTACGCATATTCTACGCCTACGCCTTTTTGCGCCCCTAAACTATAATTTTGTTATCTAAACATGACCTTAAGTTACCAAATATAAATGATGACTCATTATATCATTATTGAATTTATTGTCACTAAAGGAAATCATTGACGGCTGATTTCACCGATAGAGAAATACTTTACATATTATTTGTTTTTAAATTGTTAAATATTTTTGGCCTACCCTGCAACTTTTCATGCCCCTTAGCAAAAATGTTTACCCTTAAAAATTGTGAAACTTAATCTTAAATTTAAAACAAAAACTGTAGTCTAACCATTTTAAATATATTTTATATTAACGGAATTTGAAATACTGATATCTTCAATAAAAAAAGTTTAACCAATTTATTTTCCTTTATTTCTGCTTTATATTATCGGAAAATCGTAAAACAAATAATTATTTTATCTAAAGACGAATCTCTTAACTGAGGTCTTAGCCGTTTTCACGCATGTAACAGTAACAGTCACAGAATACACTCATTTTACTTTTCGCAATGTGAAAAACAAAAATATAAGTTAATTTTTTTTATAAGAAAATCTTAATCCATCTCTATTTTTCAAAATTAAAATTTCGCGTGTGTAAAATGATTCGGTTTTGATATCCATGGACTAATGTAGCCTAAATTTAGGCCTACCCATTGATTGCCATAGTCAAGACGAGAGAGAACGAGAGCTTATATATAATATATGGCACTCACTAAACACTGACTTAACCTCTGACAACCCCATGAGAAATTACAACCGGAACAATAGCAAATGCTTCACTGTGCCTCGGAGTAACACAGTGCAACATAAACAATCATTCTTTCCACGCACAATAATCGATTGGAACCACCTGGACAATACCGCTGTGAATTCGACATCGATCGAAAGCTTCAAAGCTGCCCTGGCATCTGCTAGGAGCCGTTAGGGTGGCAGCATCGCTTCCCCAACTGTTGCATATATGCCAGTATATGGATGCAGTAACGTACCCTACCAGGACCATAATTTGTAAACATATGTTTATTTTTAAGAAGAGAATGTAACATCTCTTTTTCATAAATGTAAATTGTAATATAATAGTATTTCAAGATATTTTCATCCACGTAAAAATGTACTCATCCTATTTCTTACCACCGATATGAATGTACCTAAGAAGGTCAATTTTTTTATGAAATTCATTCCTTTATTCTGAGTCTGATGCGTATCTTGTGCTGCCTGGGGCAAAATTTAAAGTACCACCCCCCCCCCCACCCACACACACAGATTTTATAAAAATTAATAAAATCATCCATGGGAGTGTAGCCCCATACAGTACGCAAAACACACATTTTGCACATCGTATGATTTGTTCTTATTTGGATGAGTGATACTGATAAGAACATTAGTGAATGATGGTATTATTATTAGCTGGGCTCACAACGCTGTACATACAATTTAGTATGAGATTAAAAATTAACATTCATTAAATAAATAAAACATAACAAATGTATATTCGCTCCAACCATTCAATAACTGCCTATTTACGTGTCAAGCCACTCAGCGGCATCGTTTATCGGTCAGAGGGGAAATTAGTCAAAATAGTATAGTTTAAATAGATGCGTTTTGAGTGCAGTTTTGAAGGCTGTGGTGGTTGTTATATTGCGGATGTGTAGTGGAAGACAATTACATTGTTTGGGGGGCACAGAAAGAGAAAGATCGTTCACCATATGTTTTTGTGCGAGTCTTGGGGGACAGAAAGAATACGCCCGTCTGCGGAGGAGCGAGGCTGTCGAAGGGGTGAATAGACAGAGAGAAGTTCGGTTAGATAGGAAGGGCAGGAATTCGAGAAAAAGTGTGGCAGAGAACAAAAAGCTTATAGTTATTTTTTTTATAGTCAATCCGTGCTTGTTGAGGGAGCTAATGAAGTAGTGGTGTGACTTGATCGCATTTTTTTTTTTGTTTGCCTTTAGAACTAGCCTAGCAGCTGAGTTTTGAACATTTTGTAATTTTTCTAAGAAGTGTTTTGGTGAACCTTACAGAAGAGAGTTGCCATAGTCAAGACGAGAGAGAACAAGAGCACAGACTAGGGTTTTGTTGCACTAACTGTGAGGTAGTGGCGGATGGAGCTGATCTGGCGGATAGCGGTGTATGCAGAGCGACAAATGTGAGAGATATGATTATCGACAGAAATGTTGTTAAACAGAATGTAACCAAGATTCCTAGTGGAGGATGTAAATTGTAAACTGTATGTCTGAGTTACCTACTTGAAATGAGGTGGGGAGAGCTGAGTTAGAGGATTTGTGATCGTGAATAAGGAGTGCTTCCGTTTTGTCATCGTTAAGCTTCAACTTGCTGAGTGTCATCCATGACGTGACATTACCAATGCTCTCCTGCAAAGTCCGGACAGCGGAATCGACAAGAGAGGGATAGGTATGCTTGTATAGCTGCGTGTCATTCGCGAATGACTAGCTCTCCACGGCATGCTTCCGGAGCAAGAGGAGCAGTGGCCTGGTATATTTTGGGAATAGAACCGGGTTAAAAACGGACCCCTGTGGCACTCCGTAGCACAAGTCAGCACTGCCTGGGAGACAGCCATCGACAGCGTGAGGACCTAAACCAAGCAAAAACTGAACAAGAAATGCCAAAGTAATTTTCAAGGATTTTGTAAAAGGTTTCATGGTCAACCGTGTCAAAGGCCGCAATGAGGTCCAAGAGGATCAGGATTGAGACAGTACCGCTGTCCAATGCGAGCAAGAGGTCATTGGTGTCTCTCAAGAGAGCTGTCTTCGTGATATGGAAAGGTCTATAGGCTGACATATTAGGACTGAAAAGAGAGTGGTCGTTTAAGTAAGCAAAAAGCTGCTTTAAAACTAGTTTTTCAATGATAAGTTAGATACTGGTCTATAGTTTTTAAAATTATTTTTATCCAGACCAGGCTTCTTAAGCAATGGTTTGATGACAGCTGACTTACAAATAGAGGGAATAGTGCCAGAAGACAAGCTTTCATTGATTGTGTGGATTATCGTTGGGAGCAAATGATCTAACGACTCAACCAACTGGAGGGTGGGGATGGGGTCCAAAGAACATGAAGTAGGTTTAGACTTCAGAATAGTAATGTTGACCTCTTGTTCTGAAACCGGTGTAAAAACATCGAAATGTGAACTAACACAAGAAAATGGGGGCAAATCTAGGGTTGATATGTCAAGACGATCACGCTCAGTAACTTTGCTTTTAAAGAAATTACAGAAAATATCCGGTTGCTGGGGCAACGTATACACTGAAGGAAGAGCAATTCCTTTGTTACTCCCTCTGAGGTGGCAACAAACATGGAAAAAATGGCTGCCGGTTTTACCCATAATTATCTTTTGGCTAAAATACAATGAGCAAAGGTTGCATAGTGAAAGAAAATCTACACACAACAAAGCAGTGTTTAATATATCTTACTTTTAATTAATTTATTACGAAATTTTATAAATATATGAATTTCTTAGTTTTTGTGAACATGCCTTGCTGAAATAATTTCTGTAAAATAGTTGGTTGTTTTCACCTTTGCCTGATAATTTCACATTGATGTGCTTTAAATTAACTTTTACTTGACTCCTGGATATTTAGAATAGCTTAATTGGTTGATTTTTTTAATGATTTTTTTGAAAGTGAACTAAAATTGACTTTTTGCCTCCCTTTTAATATTTTGTAAAATTGAGCTTCGCTCGTTTTATAAATGAATAAAAATTGTATTTACAATTTAGTGACAACCTTGAAAAAAATTGAGTTTGTTATATGTATAACTGGTTGTGTGTGCAAGAGATTTGAAAGTTCCAACATAGTTATTTTAGAAGATAGCGGGTGCCAAAACTACACTTTCCTGGAGTCTAAAAATTGACGCTGTTCCTGATTTTTTAAAAATTCATTACTTTCTAAATATTGGAGATAGAGCATTAAAATGTGTGGTTCTGTTCTGATGAAGGCAAGCTCTATATAGGGGAATAGTTCAATTTTATTTAATTTTATTATGAAATTTTCATTTAGAATACCTACTAATAATAATAATAATGACACACGCTCCACGTATCGTGATAAAGGATCTCTCTCTCTCTCGTCATTCAATCGTTCATCCTTTTATACTCTATTCCAGATGATCATTCCAGAAATAGATTACGCATTGTTAACTGCTTCCAGCATACTCGAGATCATTCGACAATATTCGACTGAAACGGACAATACTTAAGCTTGCTGTAAACAAGTTTAAATTTCGCTAGCCACACCTCAAAACGTGGCCTCGAGTGTTTGTCTGCTAGAGGTCATGCAGGTGGAACGCGAGGAAGGCGTGTTTCAAAACACTTCACCTACATAACAGTCCAATACCAGTGAGCTGACCGTGCTGACCTAACATTGCGTCGGGTGAGGGTGACATGCCGGTCAAGCACAGTGCGCATTATGCCCTTTCTAGTGCTTCCAAAGTAGGGCAGAGGGCGGGGGACACTTCTAAACTCAGATCATGCTTAAAGACAGCCCTATTTATAGCGCACACCTGCGGACCTCCCTGAACTGATGGAGAGGAGAGGGGCACTAACGTTAAGCTCACAAACAACACGGAAGTGGTCTGAGGACAGCTCTTGAGTGATTGAAGTAGAGGTAACTACACCATCCTGAGGCCATGTAGCACCCAATCAATAACATGGCCACGATTATGAGTCTGTTGGTCGACTTAATGCTTAAGACTAAATAAGTCCAAAAGATCCATCATCTTAACAATGGAGGGGTTCTGTGGATGGTTGAAGTGAACGTTCATATCGCCTACTAAAATATAATAAAAGTATAAGTGCCAGCCAATTTGTTGCAATGATCCAGCAGATCCGGGATCTCTCGATGAAACACAGCATCAGTAAGTAAGTAAGTTTATTTTTCCTGTTATGGCAGATGCGATAAATGCACATAAAATGAACACTCTGCTGGAGCACCGACAAGGTCAGTTGAACCGCTTCAAACGATGTGTGAGCAAATGGAAAGTCTGTGACAAAGGCAAATGGAAAGCAAGGCCACCACCACGAGTTGCACGAGGAAATGGTCGGGCAGAATAACCAGACTATGGAGTTTCGCTGCACTGATTGACTTAAACGGCATTATCTTATTAAAAGTAAAATTAAATGTTAAGTTTTTATTACGTTATAAATTTAATAAAAGTATATTAAGGATATTTTAAAAGAAAAGTAAAAACTTATTCGAGTCTAAATATTAAAAATACAAAGCCAATTTTAGTGTGTCTTATTTAGAATTTAAAAAACAATCAGTTATATTTATTAATTTTACTTTTAAGAAGGGAAAATGCATTATCCATCAACTTTTTCATGCGCGGTTAATAAATCAAAGAAACTTAGAGCTTTGGCTAAAATAGGAAATTCACGCTATGATGTCATTTGTTGTTTATTAAAAACAGTGATTCCTAAAGTGGTCTATATCGACCCCAGGGGTCGACGACAACTTGCAAGGGGTCCATGTCAGCGAGAAAAAAATTGAGGGTCCATGAAATGAAAATGGGGGTCAACGATAGTGGTTCTCATGTAAGCAAGTCGTGACTTGTATTTTGGCATTCCATACGCTTATAGTACCTATTTACTTGCATATATTACCTTATAATTATTATAAAAACATATATCTTCCTACTTAAATAATAAAAGTATAGGCCTATATTTATATGAAGTAAAAAAATTAAAAACATAAAACTGTTTAGAATTATTTTAAACTAGCAGCTTATATCAGGTAAGCAGGAGGTCTAAACAAAACCGAAAAAACATGGCAAGACAAAAAAGTTTTGGGACCTCTGATTTAAAACAAATTAATTTTAATTTTATTTCGCAATTTTAAAAGCACACTAAACAAAACAGATTTTTGGTTTTCCCGATAAATGTGATTACGATGTACTTCTTTGATAATAATTTTTCGATTAGATCTAATTATTTTTCGTAACTTTCAAACTGGGTTAAAATGCTTAAAATAGTTCCTTTATTTTAATTTTAAATGTATTTGTAATTTATAATAATAGGCCAAATACTTAAACATTTACTAAAATAAAAGCGGATACATTTCCATTGTGGAAAAATGTTTAAAATGTTAGTTTATTTATGAAAATTGTGTGTATGTTTTGATTTTATTTGACGGGGGGGGGGGGGGGGTAAAGAATGTGTGACACTTTGTGGCGGGGGAGGGTCTAAAACGGTCATGTCATGTTTTGCGTGACGTAATTTACGAACAATCTTCAGAATAATAAATAATCTTCCCGGCCCCAAATATTTGCACACATTTTTTTAAATTTAATTTTTTAAGATGAGAATCCAGTAGCCAACTACTGAGTATTTCGATTAGGATTTCGATTACAATTCCATTTAAATTGTCTTAGTTCAAAATCGTCTATTTAAAAATAAATTATATGGCTAGTCCACGGCTTTGGTAAAAAAAAATGTGTTAAAGTTAAGTATATGGAAGAGGTAATATGTAATTTATCCGAGTAGAGTATTTTATATTCCAAATAAACATTTCAATATTGGGAAATTTATAGTTATACTATTGCCTTCATAAAATGATAAATGTAGGACTTACACTTATAATGATAAACTTATAGTATAGTTATAGTATAAGTATATTAAGTATAAGTTAAGTATATTACTATGACAATACATATCATATAGTATAGTAATAATTTAAATAATTAGTAATCAATATCGTCTAAAGTAATTGTAACTTAATTTGCGTTAAAATAAGGGATTACCTCCTTACTTACTTGACTTACAAATAAGTTAAACCGTAACTGCCGTAGTAGCTCTGACAAAGTAAATTCCTAAAATTTTAAAATTAATGTCAGTTTGAGTTAGTAACAATGACAATGTATAAAAATCAGTATTTATTAATCACTTATCAGTAAATTTCATTTTTGTCTTGTAAATAATGACTGACAAGAAAATTTAATTTCAGTGTCCATATCAATATTAGGCCTATATTATGTTAATGAATAACTAGTAATATATATAATATAGTTAGGCTACTAGTTCTAGTACTAGTATAATACGTAAGAGTAATTCAAGAAAGTAATTGAGTTAGTTGCCACACACTCACACTGTGTAGCCGTTAGTGAGTAGTTACTTCATTCTTCGCTTTCACTCACTGAGGTAGCTTAGGCCATTTACGGGTAGTCCTTTTAATTATGTCAACAAAATAGGTGGGGGGGTGGAAATGTTTGGCAATAGTTGATAAGGGGGAAAGGGGGGGGGGGGGTTAGATTAGTTGATGTCAACAATCATGTTTTCTCTATTAAAATTTTAATCTTAAAAATTGACTGGCTATTACATTATTTTAACAAATTTAATGAGTGTAAATTAAAATAGTTATATAATTTTTAGGCTTTTACTTTTAACAATATAAGATTTATTTGATGTGCGTCTGTCTGTGCACTGCTGATGGTTGGTCAGAATGTTAGCACACTTTGTTAGTACAAGAGAAGTCTTTGCCTGTAGATTCTATTCGTCGCAAATGTCTAGGGCAGTATGTTTGCGATCGAGTTGCAGGTATGGAACAAGGACGAGGTTCAAGTGTCATGTGCAGTCAAGATAAATGATATTGATAGAGTAGGAATTTGATATTTTGAGAATTAGGGGAAAGTAAAGTGAGTAATAATCATAACATCACTGCTTGAACGGATTTGCAAAATCTGTAACATTTATTTTGCATCACAAGCCATGTTAAAATATCATGTTCAACATCACCGACAATGTATAAGAAATTACCACCTGCTCCTCAACAAGAAGGGATTCAACTAATGCAAGGTAGCTGTCAGGACACAGAGAGCTTATACTTATAGCAATTATTGCTCACACTGCTCATGCTTCTATTTTAAGTGCTGAATGGTTAGATAAGGATGATGTTGACTTGTCTGGTATATCAGTTCTGCAAGATGAAAATGATAAATCAGCTACTATACCCATTGTTATGATAGAGCAACACCTGGCTGCCTGGCAAGATGATAGCAGCTAGAATCTATGCTACAATTGTCAGTTATACTGACAATAATTAATCATATTTATACTTCCACAAACTATGATATTTAGTCTTTAAAAACCTTTTCATTGATTCTGCATTATAAATTTTAAGTTTAAAAACATTTAAACTTGTTAATTATCAAGCTCAAGTTGCAATAAAATTTTTTCCTACAATTACAATTTTGTGTTAATAAATAGATCAGCACAAAATAAAATGTATTAATATGTTTTGTTATATTATAATTCATTGGGGGGGGGGGGGGGTTGGGGTTATAAAAATTACTTAGGGGTGGTCATTGAAAGTTTGACAGTTGTCGACGGGGGGTGGGGGTAAAAATTGTTGACATAACTAATGGACGACCCTTAAATATTTATTATCATAATTTATGTTTAAATGAAGTCAAATTTACTGAAATATTACTTCAGTTTTAGAATGGCTGGAACCTATCTTCTATCTAAATCTAGGCTCTACAACTATTATAAAATATATATACTGCACTATTAATATTAATATAGGCAGCGGCATAAGGTTGTTTTTATTTGTACATTTTAATAAATTTTTTTTATGTGCTTAGAAGGCCAAGTTGGTAAAGGAAAATACATTTATTAATAAATCCACCTCATTACAAAATTTAATAAAGAAATTAGCTTGACTTAGGACTTATTTATTTAAGATATATTTTATATATAATAATAAACAAACACTAGCCACATTCTCTTTAAGGGCCTATTGTAAATAGTATATATTATGTATATTTTATATTTGATTTTGGTAAATTATAATGCTAAATAAATTATTAGCATTAATCATTTAATGTACAGCCCATATTTTTAAAGAAGTACTTTGTTAGTGTTATGTGGTAAATTGTGCATTACACTTTATTTTTAAAAAATATTCAAAAAGTAAATTATTGTAAGTAACTTACTTGTAACATTTTAACTTAACTGTTAGAAATGGCATCTGACCATTCATCACACAAAAGCCATTTAGGCAACACAATTTCGCTATGGCAAAAGCGAGCCAATGAACACCAAGAGAAACAACTGATGAATCCATTTTCTGAATGGAGTGGAGCTTCTCACAAACCAGTTTTAGACAAAAGTGATCCTAATTATGGTCACCCAGTTGAAGGCTCTATGACTGAAATTAGAGGCATCCAAGCTGGCCAACATATCAGTGCAGAAATTGTGGACCTATGTCATGTAATTAAAGATCTCGGTATGATTTTCATTGGCCATCTTAAGTTTTGCTCAACACATCTGTACATTTTGTCTGATAACTTACTGGTTAGTTTAATCTTAGGATTCATGACAGATTTTTCTAGGACTTTTCTAAATTTCTGACTCATATTGCTAAATTAACTTTTTAAAAATCATTTCCTTTTGCTTTCTCACATCCATAGCAATGTTTTCAATTTCTCTATCATTTTCTGATACTGCAATCTCTTATATATATTATGCTCTTCTGGTGTGACTCGTGGACTGCTTCCTAATCCGAGAATTCGGTATTGAGAGTATATTACAAATACTTCTGAATGTTTGAAAGAAAGTATGGTTCAATAATGAGTTCAGTAGCATGCAAAATATAATTCCTGATAACTATGCTACATATTTTTTTGTTAAAATAACGCAACTGCGTTTGGCGCGTAATGAAATTGTCTCAATTTAAGTATGGTGTAAAAGAATATTCCATTTAAAAGTGGATGGGACATCAAAATATTTTATATAGTTCATGGGCGTGTAATAAAAAGTGTGCAGTGACGTATCATGGGAAAAGGGCTGTAGCAAAAATTGGGATTCTTAAATGTGCGTTACTTGAGTTCATGTTTGTCAAGTAACTTTAGTAGATGGGAAGTTCACACAGTGCTGTCTCCAATGTTTGGCGGACTATATCTAGTATAAATAAATTATTGATTTCCATTTATTCATTTTCCAAAATTAATATATGAGACCCATTGATGTTGGATGAGTTACAAATCTTTTTTTTTTCATCCACATCCTAGGTGTGTGCAATAATGAGAGACTATTTCTTTCTTTCTTTGCAATTAAGGAGACATCCAACCCAACACATTAATTAGAAGTCTTAGTGATAGTGTGAGGGGGAAAAGTTGTGTTGTGTTTTTCAAACAAATGTGTGTATTATCTTTGGGAGATTTAACGGACATAAATGATGATTTTTTTTGCCAATGGGCTCATATTTTTTTGTACTTCCTGTACTTTTTTCAGGCACCCCTATCTCTGCTGATAGCTACAGTATTAAATTTGGACATTTATTTGAAGCCTACACAAAAATCTCAAACAAACTGGTTGGTATGCTACTAAGGGCAAGAAAGCAGGGATTGGTAACATTTGAAGGTGAAATGTTGTACCAAAGGAGAGATGACAATGTTATTATTACCTGTTTATCAGTTCCAGAATTCTGAAAAACTAATTTTCCTTCACTAACCTAACTGAAAACCAAAGTGTTCAAACAAAACCTGCTAAATGATGTCATGGTGATATTCAGAGGATTGGTGTAGTCCTAACAAATACTGCAATATTAACTCATTTGTGCTACAACTACTTGAAACTAGAGAGACATGTATAAATGTTTTTTAATTTAAATATTGTGCAATCTTGACACTGTCTGCCAAGTGCTATAATGTCTATAATGTGCATTGATCAATACTTTTTCTTCCCCTCTGGTGTTAAAAAAAGTGTGATTAATTTTGAACAAAAATGTAAACTGTTATATTCTGTTTTAGACCTACTTCACTCTTTTCATTTTAACTATTTAACTTATTTGAAACCATTAAGATTGTTTTACAAATTTTTAAACAAGTTTAAACTAACCGGGTACTTAAATTAATCCAAAAATCTTTAAGACTTAAATTAATTTTGTTGACTTTGTTAAAATATCATATCAGCACAGCACTAATGGCCTTGTCTTTAGTTAATGCCTCATAAAAAGCCCAGTTACTTTACTTCCTATTTAGAATGTATGGTAATATATTATGTTGACTTAGAATTAAGCATCTTGTGAAATTTGCATTAGAAGGTGAGTTTCATATCTGTATGCAACCCGCTGTTAAATGTAACCTATATTTCCCAAAGTTTGTGTTTCCATCAAAAGTGATTTTATTTTCATTACTTCATAAAGGCAATACAAGTTTATTTTGCATTACTGGTACTCAACATTATTTGTTGATTCAAATAAATTAATGCTTAACTTGTATTTTAAAACAAAAATGTTTTAATGCATAAAGAATTTGGGTGCTAATTGCATTAGTAAGTTTAAAAATATTAATTGTAAATAGCTGTGAAAAAATAAAAAGGCTTTGATTGGAACTAAGAAGTCTTTGTTATTTTTTAAAATACATCTAAAAGACTTGAAATTAAATAACACTTTAGAAAACAATTACAATTATTTGTGACAGTTGTATATTGTGCAAGGGCAATAAAAATGATATTTTGGGGAAATTAGAAATGGTACTCTTGGTAAAAAAATAAAATATGCACCATATATACTTTAAAACTTCTATCATATTGATATTTTAAGATGATAAATGATATTAATGTCTAATATCATGCCCCCCCCTTCCCCTAAAAAAGGGAGCAAAAATATAGAGATCAAGTTTGCTCGCCTATATATACATATATACCTATATATATATACATGTATACCTATACTAATTATCACAAGAATCCCTCTTTGTAACTAACACCTACTTCTAAAATGTTATGGCAATCAAGGACATAAAAATGATATTAAGAACTTAAATTGTTAATATTGTAAGGACAAGCAACTGTGGTAAACAACAGTGTGTTGCACTACAGTCATGTCATTACATTGATAAATGAAAATTTTGTTGACTAGCTATCTTATACTTATAGTACCGTAATTCATTTCCCAGAAACAAAAAATAAATATACTTATTTTCCAGTATAGATTTGATTTAATAAATCATCACTGATGTACAAAAAAACAAAAGAAACTAAATTAACAGCTGCCATATTTTATTGTTCCCTTAGTTCATGCTGTGTTTTTCTTTATCATTCCCAGGCATCATCATATCACAAATTCATAAAACTTCAAACTTACAAAGAAATTCTTTAAATTAGATTTAAACTGCATTATGTTTTCTCTTGAGTTTAATTGTAACGATACAGCTAATTTAAATTTAAGTCTTTGTTCCGAATATGCTTTAATTACAATAATTACATTCTAAAAAATGAGAACACAGCTCTTCATAACAATTTAATAAGGTTCCCTTTTAGCTTTACAGTTGATAGATAACATGAAAGCTGTAATACTTTTCTAAATAAATAATTATTCTTCAGTGATAGCCAATTTGACAAGAGTTACACTTACAAAATGAAGCATCTGATGTGGTAAAGTAAATTATTTAACATAACAGAGGTAACTGTTTTTGGATGATTTCAATAAATAGTTGGGCGAATGGATTTAGGATTATTCAATACTAAATGAAATGGCAAATATTATTCATAAAAAGTGTTAGTACTTGTCATAAAATTAACATTAAAAACACACAGAGGTATATGGTCTCATAAAATTTGTTTAACAGATTTATTTACTTCATAATTTTGTGATAAAGAAAACTAATCTTTTTAAAGGCATTAAAATTTACAACAAGCAAAAGCCCCATATTGTTTTATTTCTAAATAAACAAGAAATCTTGACATAATCTAAATACTAAAAATTTTACTCAGAGATTTCTTTTTACAGCTTTAATTTTTGAGATGCATGAAATACCAGTACAAGCTACAACAAGGAGCATTGTATGGAAGATTCTGTAACAGTCATCAAATGATGCAGGAATCAGAAAGATAGACCGTGATCTTTCACTCATAAGCCTTGAGTTACAAGAAATGTTAACATTTTTAGTTCAGGTTTTTTGTTTCCTCTAACCAACACAGACTTAATATGAACTTTAAAAAATGAACTTTGCAACAATTTAATGCAACTATAGCATTCAACCGGCCTCTAAGAACCCCTGACCCAGATTTCCTTAATTCAAAACACATTAAATAAAACTAACCCTGATATCTGCATATAAATAACTGTACACTACAATCACATCTATCTTTCTAATACCAGAAACATGTGTACAAAACTTATAAAAATTCTAATGGGATATAAAATTTAGATTAGAGGTCATCCACATATTAACACAGTTAATATTATAACATACTGCACCAAGGTGATTCAGGAGGGGTGGGGGGTTTTTAAGGAGATTTCCTAGCAGGCCAATGCTGGCCAATCCATTGCATTACATTTCATTTTCATTAATTATTAAAAATTATCTTTTGAAATATTTCCAAAACAGTAGTTTTTCTGAACCTGGAAAAATCTACAGGTTTTAACAACTAACAACATTTTTAAAAAAATTGGTTTCAAAGATTTTTAAAAATTTATTGGGGATAGAAGACAACAATTTTTAGCCCCCAGGGATATAGGTTTTTATCGTGTATACATGAGTGTTAGAAAAAAAAAAAAAAAAAGAGCTTTTATGCATTAACATAAGGGGATATCTAAATAAACAGGTGTGACATGGTATGAAAATAATTTTTTTGGCTAAGTAATGTATTGATGACACCTAATGAATCGCACATCCATTTATACTTTCCATTCATAAACTAAATTCACATAAAACTAAAATAGTCCGAAAAATGGGTTTGCATAAGCCATAGGTTTCACATTTGGATGGGGCTGAAAATGAAGAATAAACACATCAATAATCAATGACATCCACTTTTTTTTTTGTGTGGTTCATAATTAATTAAATTAGGTACACTCCATTTTAACTTCAACCATTTATAATTCATGTAATTTTAAGGAAATGATTTTGTAATTCAATTTAAACAGAACTGTGACATCTGAGGAGCTGGTAGAAACATCAACTACTGGCCATAATATTTTAAATACTTTTTTCGATCGCAAAATAATAATTCTGTATGCCTGTATTTAAAATTTGGAGTCTATTTATGGTTTAGCATTGGGGGCCCCTGAAAATGATTAAGCAGCTAGTAGTGGAGGGTGTTACAAGATGAAAAGCTTTTGCAAAATTTGCAGGTGACCTGTCCAACTCTACCACATTTTGCAAGATAAATACAACTCTATCTCTAACTATAGGACAAAATGCATGCCCTTACCCCCCACCCTACCACAACGAAAACACTGGTCTCATGTTTTTATTTTTTTCTTAATTCATTAGCTCATGTATGTGTTCTTCAAATGGCAGATACCATTGCAACATTATATTGTAAGATCTATTGTATTATTAACTCTGACATTTTACTCACCACTGCACTGTATGTTGTGAATTTGGGTGTTAAGTTGTCTCCTGTAATATTGATGTAAGCTCCCTTATTTCCCATGGTATCACTGAAAGTTCATGTGCGTATAAAAGAAATTAACATATATAACAAATATGATGAATATACGACAACAAAAAGAAGAAAAAAACAGAGTGACTTACATTTTACCAATACAACAATGATCAATAAAAATCTTTAGATTGATAAAATTCACAATAAAATAATTCTATCAAAACTTTCACGCATTTTATTTATCTTTCACTTGAAATTATAGTTATTTAATAGACATAATAAAATATTTTATGTATTAAATTTCTTTCAGTGAAATGACAGTGAAGTGATTACTAATAACTTACCAGTAATTTGGTGCTGAGAAGACAGTTATACACTTTCCATCATGCATCACTTCATAGCCCTCATTTTTCACCTCATGACTTCTGACCACATAATCTAAATTGTTGCGTTCTAAAAATTTCTTGGTTATATCAGGTCCAAATTGGACACCTACCCCTCGCTTGCTTGGGGCTCGTCCAGCCTGAGGTTGGGGGTCTGACCACAACAACTCACACATAATGCCTAAACGTAAAAGTATATTAAAATTGTAATGCTCAAAGAATGACTGTCGTCATCAGAAGATCAGTGTAGTTATGGAAGCTAGCAGAATTTCTCCTACAAATTGTATATTTGACTAAAAATGGTAATGGTATAATTTAAAAAAAAATTAATCTAAGCATAAGATTTCCTATAAAATTTGAGGTTTTAACTTATAGGGAACATAAAATGAATTGAACATACCACTTTCAGGGGGTTGTTTATTCCGATGTGTTGAGGCAATATCATTCAGTGTAACCTCATCAGAAGAGAAAAGCCCACCATGCATGACCTGATAAGTATGAATTAAAACAACCAGTAGAAAAAATGTAACTTAAATTAGTACATGCAAGGTTGCTAACTGCTCATTTGAACTTTGTTTTGGGGGGGGGGGGAAGGAGAAGGTGAGTTGCATTTTTTTATATTAACATTCTTCAGTGAGGAATCAACAAAGTATTGTACTGGTATTTATAGTAGAAGACATTTTTCCTTAAGGCTAGTCATTCTATGGAAAAAAAAATTCAAGTTTTCCATTAGTTATGGCAGTTAACTTCCCTTGGAGATAAGAGTTCTAAACGTATTTAATTAATATAAATAATTTCAGTTCATAAAGTAAGATTTTCAGATCATGAAATTCATCTGTAAAGCATATTTCCAATCAAGCTCAGTAAAGGTGCCATCCATAAATGACATCACGCGTCGGGTGGGGGGGGATGTCCCCGCGTCCATATTTTTGTGACAATGTGTGGCGAGGGGGGTGGGGGCCTCAAGCAATGTGAAGTCACATGAAAAGTGGAGTATTGTAGTACCAGGTATAGAATTGCTTTTAAAAGACATAAATTACAAACATTATTATTTTATACAACAATTATAATTATTTTATTTTTAAACTACTATCTATCACTGAGAGAATCAGTACAGGTATGTGAGGTCCGAAAAAAAAAAAAGTTGGGGCGGGGGGCTTAGTAAATGTTGTAGGGTAGGGATTCTTATAATCTTAACCTTTTTTGCAGCACTGCAGGCGCACTCCATTTTAAACATCCCCCCCAACCGTATAATTTATATTTTAATGAAATTAAAAATAATTAAATAATTTAGTTACCGTAGTTTTATTTCTTTAATTAACTTTTTATAAAACAAGGGGAAAAATTACCAATACAAGCAATGCGCCACAAATTTAAACAGAAAAACATTAACTGCTGCTAATCAAAGTGCATAAAAACTTTTTTTTTTAAAAAGCAGCAACAACTAGCAATGGCAGCAAATACAATCAGTGGCGTTGCTAGGTTTGGTGTCACCCGGGCTGGTCCACAGTATAACAATTACAAGAACAAAAATAAATTAATTGAAGGTCAGTAAATGTATTTAAGAACTGTGACATGTACTTAGAATTGCTCATTGTTATCAAAGGATAGCATTATTTCTCAAAATTTAGATAAATACAGATTCCTGTCACAAAAGTTACCAAACACTTCATTTGGCGTAGAAACATGGTCAAAACAGTGTTTTCTGACCTAATAATAAGGTGACCTAATTGCTGACACATCAACTTTGAAATTTTAACAAAACATGCATTTTGATTGATTACAAGAGTGAAAAATGTATGTGTCACCTGTTATCCTTTTATGAATTTCTGTTAGACAGAGCAGTGTGTGCTCTGTAAATATGCAATTTTTCAATTTGGTCTCACCCCTTGAGATGGTGTCACCAAGATAAGTCAGCACCCCCCTAGCTACGCCACTGAATAATATTTTCTGGTCTTCCATACCTCAGGGCTGGGGAGGTATTTTACCCCTGGTTAATAATCACTGCTCTAGTGAAATGTTTCTGACACAGGTGCAGTAATTTGGTATCCACGGGAGGTGAATTTCATAAGGGTTTGTAAAGAATATTAGTGGTCACAGGGACTTTTTATGAGGGGGGGTGTTGCAGAGATTTGGGACGTTATATTTGAGGGGGGTCTAACTTTTTGCGACGATGGGGGGAAAGGTGTGGGGGGGGGGGGGGTCAAATATTAGCAAAATTTGCATTACCGGTATGTCATTTATGGATGGCCCCAAAGACAAAACAACAAATTCAACAATGCAAACAACTATAAAATTCTCCTACCAAAATTTTCTTATTTATACAATGTGCTAAAGGAAGCCAATTAAAAACCTCTGTGAAAAGTTCACACAGTTGTGTTGAGTATCTATTGATGAAGTTAAGGCATTTTGTGCACTGGCAGAGAGATGGTAATAAAAAATATAGTAAATTTATGATAGGAATTTCATATAATGGCATCAAATTATCGTTAATCCTTTCTTTAATGCTTTAAAATATAAACTGGTTTTTATAAAATTTAATATAACTTAAAGAAGTAGATCAAAAATGAAATTTAATTTTTGTTTTATTTAATAAATCATGAATGAAGACAAAACCAATTCGCTAAATTATATAACTGTTGTAACAGTTACAATTAAAGTTTTAAAAAAGGATACTTTGATTTGACTTCACCTTCAAAACCATACATTTGATTCATTGTTAAACTCTCGTGATTGCCTGAAAAAAGCAAAATTTACCACTTTGTATCCTAAATTATAAATACAAGTACGTAATATTTAAAAAAATATACATTTTTTATATTTGAACAAAGAGAACAGACCAGTAATGTTTATACTTAAATCTTAACTGTAAATAGTGTTGTTTTTAATCTCACCTCGTGCCATGTAAAAATGTTTTGGATAAAGAAGTTTGTAGCTAAGCAGGGTCATTATACATTCAACAGAAAAGGATCCTCTGTCAACAAAATCTCCATTGAAAAGCTGATAGAAACTTAAGGAATATCTTAAATTATTTGAAAATAAAATAAACAGATGTGCATGGTGATATAAAATCTACAAGATGAATTAAAAACACATGGTTGGTTATTAAAATTAACTGAGTTCTTTGCATATTTAGAAATCTAATTAACTGTAAACTTCATAACAATTCATACAAACATCCTGCTCCAGTTTATGTAATTTGTGTCAATAGTATCAATTATATTTTCAGATTTAATAACTGATTGTAACTTTCTTCGTGCAATGTAACAAAATAAGTCTTTAAAACTAGTCATTAACTTCAGGATACATATGGGTTTTCTTCTGAAGGATTTCCATTCATTTGGAAAATGTTCAGTAAATCATAATATTGGCCATGAATGTCACCACAAATAGTAAATTTTGATTTCTGAAAAAGAAACAAGGGCAGAATTCTTAAAATAAATCTCCATAATTCTTTAGTCTTTACAAAATCATTATAATATATTTCAATAACATAATAATTTATCAATAACTCATAATGGCTTCTTTTTTTCTTAAATTCTTTTTATAGAGGTGTCCTTTAGACCTCATTAGAAACTTATGATGTTCAGGTAAACCTTAGGACAACTTGAAAATGCAGTTCTTAAAACTATATTTTTAAAAAAGATGTTTAGTTTAAAGAAGATTCACTTTTTCCAAAGTGAATTGTGGAGGTATATCATAAATACATTTGAGACCAAAATAATTAGGCTTAGGGGAATAAAATTTAAAAATTGTTTTACCCCAGGTACATCAATATAAACAAGTGAATCCTGTTCACTGAATAGTTTCTTTGCTTGTATCAAAATCTGAAATAGGAGGTTTTTTTAGATTGTTAACATTACACAAGCTGTTATGTTTTTTAAAATTTTAACTTATTAAAACATTTACACTCCTTTTTAGATATATTTATAGTTATCATAATCTTGATAAATATTGGATGTAAGCACCTGACAAACATATTTTTTGGGCAATTTCTTTTGTTCTTTAAAGGTTTCCATTAGATTTTCAACAAAATCTTTAGTTACTTTCCCATCTTGTAAATGTGGACCATCATAATTTGGCTCAATAACTAGAAGGAAAAAAAAGAGAAATTACTAAAGCCAAGATATTGAAAACATTAAATGTTTAATATACCGATACATTTCAAAAATGAAATTATACAAGTAATCATAGCCTTTGCAACTAAGTGTTTTTAACAGAACAGCTGCACACATAATATTAATTATTATTACATTGTAATTGGCCATTTATCGTCTTGAAAATAGAGTTTTCAAGAATTCAGGTAATAATTCTGTTATGAAATACAAATGTGAGAATTGATTAAATCTTACTGGAAATGTGTGTATGAAACAGATGTACAGACCATTGAATGGTAAATATTGGTTTGTAACAATAAAGAACAATGGATGGTAAAGTTGCTCTATTCACCTAAACTTTCAATGTCAATAGTGTCGGATAAACATTTTCCATCATCTGTGGCAATTGCTTTTTCAAATGCTATTCTCTTGCAAATTTTATTGCACTCATCAAACTTCATCTTAGCATCTTTATCACTGGGACGCACCTTGGTGACCTAATGTTTGAAACATACAATAATACAAACTAGCTTCAAAGGTGGTAAATTTAATAAAATATTTTAATGTTTGTACGAAATGAAAATGTACATTTACTGTACATTAGAAATGTCCATCTTTATTTATATATTATAAATAAATCTAATTTTAATAAATTAAGATTTTAATAATTCAAAGTCATGATACTAAGAGTAAAAATAAAAATCTCATGGCAATGTCCTCTTGGAAAGGAAACATGACCCTCTAAAAATCTTTGTAGTAATTTTGTTGTGTTATTTTTAATATCTATTCTTCCGTTACTATACAAAAACTTGTTTTTTTAAGATGCCCTTAAAACAAAATCGGCAAATTTGTTTTAGTCAAAACTCACAGCTTCAAAGTCTTTCAAAGCCAATTTAAACTTCCCTAAGGCCATGTTTGCAGATGCTCGTCTATAATATGCCTGCAAGTTAAAAACATCATAGATATTACTAACAGAGTTTTACCAAATTTTTTGTTGTTAAATAATTGCACAGAAGCTTTTCTTTTGAAACAACTTGTATGTCATGTATGTCATGTATGTCTTTAAAATTTATTAAAAAATCATTAAAAAATCATAATGAGAACAGAATTAATTTTATAAGTGCATTTGACCTACCTTAAGATAATTCTTATCTAAAGACAAAGCTTTAGAGGCATCTGATAGTGCATATCCAAAACATTCTGTGCGCAGGTATGCAAAACTTCTGTTGCCATAATAGGCTGCAACAAAAGGATTCAGCCGAATAGCGGCAGAATACTTTTCAATTGCTTTGGAATAACTTTCATCTGAACAAAAGAACAGCACAAGTAATAAAAGAAATAATTTAATTTAATGGATATTAGTATTAGTAATACTCTTCAACCGAATAGCGGCAGGATACTTGTTAATTGCTCTGGAATAACTTTCATCTAACCAAAAAACAGCACAAGTAAAAAAAGAAATAATTTAATTTAATGAATATTAGTAATTACTCTCAAATCTTTCTTCATGAGTGACTTAAAGCTAAAAGTAGTAAAACTACTAAAATCTAAAGTGATTTGTAAGGGGACAGATGAATAGAACACTTAAAAAAATGATATAAATAATAGTACAGTAATAAACCAGTTGAGCACAAATTCCCAAATGAAGGGCCTGTTGGAAAAAGTACTTAAGTGACATTTAAAAACTGAGCCAAGACCAGAATTATTTATATTTCATTACTTTGGGTGTGGTGGGTCACTTATTTGTGCTGATAAAAGTGCCTAATTAATGACATACATTTTAAGGATATGAAAAGGGGTTTGGGGGGGGGGGGGGGGGTGAAAAGATTGGACGAAATAGCATGACCATTTTAGAGATTTATTCAATGTAACTTGCAGATCTTAAGTTTTTGTAAATCATATGAAAAAATGTTTTTTTAAACCAATTTTTCATTTGTTATTTAAACTTATTTAGATAAAGTTTCACTGCATGGTTAGGCCTATTCAATAAACATTAAATTTATCTAAAACTAATCAACATACAAATGTTGAATACATGGCAAAGGCATATTTATTTCATTTTTTGTTTTGCCACTCCACCATTCTTCACAGAAAAGCTTACTAAGTCCACTGCATGGTCCATGGTAGTAGTAAAATGGCTAAAATGGGCATGCAAAAAAATTGCCAATTGAATTGGCAAATAATATAGGGTTACTTTTAGTGCACTATTTAGTGACTAGACTACACTACAAAAAGACATAAGAACTACACTACAATTTTTATTATTATTAGGTAAATGTGAAGAGATATCGCTGCGTGCCACCATCTTGGTTGCCGCGACCCGCGAACTTATCCTAAATTTATCCCTAAACCTAACCTGAACCCTAAACTTATCCCTAACCTGGGTTTTGACCCTAACACTAACAGAATCAGGGTTTTGCCCCTTTTGGAACCAGGGACAAAACACGCAAAAATGACATCATGGCGATATCCGCGAAGAACGGCTAATTGCTATCTGTGGTCCCTCATTGGGAGTCACTGCCCTTTGTTTGGGATAGATTTAGGGTTCAGGTTAGGGTGAGCGATAGAGGTACCAGTAGCGTGCAATTACCCTCTTCGCATTAGCCAAAATATATTAAATTTAGGTTAATGTGCTGTTGTGGTCCCTCTGTCGCTCACCCTAACCCGAAATCTATCATAAACAAAGGGAAGTGACTCCCAATAAGGGGACCACAACAGCACATTAGCCAAAATTTATATAGGCTATTTATTTTCAAGCCTAATTATAAAATAGTTATACTTGTGAAATCACAATGGCCAATTGTCACTTCATGCTTTTCAGTATGTCTTGCACTAACGAACATATGCATGTACACGACTGTACAGTCTAGCTACCAGTTCAGTGACTCACTGACAATGTTGTGTTGTGATAATTTCAAATTTGTTTGTTGAAATTTCTCTGGTCTATTTAGACAGATTAATAAATATTCCTAACATTAAGTAACAATAATTAAAATTATTATGCCAATTGTCTCACTTGAGGCTAATCCTTTGTTCGTACAATTTATTGTTATTGAAACTTATTGAAAGTGTGGGTAGTTATTTTTAAAGTACGCGTCTCTGAATTTAGGCTTAGCATTATAATTCATTATTAGAGTCTCACTCTCATGAATTCGACCTAATTCATACACTTTAGACAGCGTTTGGTTGATTCTTACTTTTGAAATGTAAATTTGCTTCTTCTTTCAATTCTTCAGCATTTTTTTTATCTTCCTCTGTAATAGACATAGGATCTTTTGGAACCTCTTCGTTGGGATCTCCTTCAGTCGAATATTCATTACCCATGTTGGGATCCGCCATGCTTTCTTGGTTTCCAGGACTTAGGATAACTCTTCACAATTTCTATTCCTCAACAGCCGGAAATAGAGTAGATCTACATTGCCTACAACTACATTAAGGCGTAGGCTATTTGATGAAAGTCTTTCCTGTCTGTCATAACGCGTTCAAAATAATTATTTACACGCAAAATTCTTAGGAAAAAAATGGTGAAGTGCACAAAATTGCGCGTAAAAATGATCTCTTCAATACAGCGGCATAGCGTTGGTTGTCAGCAAACGGATCAAGGGTATTTTTGCCAATTGCGTCCCCTGATCCGTGGAGCGTCTCAGGAACATAATACTCACCTAGTCCCTTCCATACACACAGGCCTGGATTAAACATTAATAAGCACGTGCTTAGGGCATCCGGAAAGAAGAGGAATCACACAAATATTTTTAAAATGCATTTAGCTAAATATTTTAGTAGTCATCTAATGTAGCAGCCAACTGCTGTGGTCAAACCTGGAGTTGAAATAAGGTAGAAACAGGGTAGGGATCATGATTACTTTGTTGCCGATGACGGATATGAGACATGATGTGAGTAGTCTTATCTGACATCACTCAGCAACGATCATCTGACATCAATCAGCAACGAACATCCGCAGCGCGGTAGCTTCCTTACTATATTTTTTTGTATTAATTGATTCGCGAATATTGATTTTCTTTTTAATACCACTTAATTGGATCTAGTAACAAAAATATTATTATATAAACAAGGGGGCTAGTAGATAACATGCAGTAGATATATAATTATGTTATCACGGGTGCAAACGATGTAACAATGTATAAACATGCTGTGACATGATCAAAATGACGTGACTGGTGTTTTCTGAACAACGTCGAGATCTTATTTTTTTTTAACTAACTTTCCTTCACGCGATCTGTTGATAGCTTTTCTCCCCAGGTTAGGATACATTTTTTTTATTATTTTGAATTTTTATTTTTCGGTGGAAAAATAGGGTGTGGGGTGGCGGTGGAGTAATCTGTTTTACCTTTGTTATGATTAACTTTTATGTTAAATGGGCACATTTTATTATTAAATATCAAATTGGAGGAATCCAACTAATATCCATTGTTATTCTTAGTATAGTAGGGGGTGCGAAGAGGGTGACCAATGGCTAACTCAAAGAGGAACGTGGGCTCTTTGTGGATCGCAAATGCTTCGATCAATTTAGCGTATCAAGCTCAGCACTTATTTGGTGGATTCAGTGACGTTGCTAGGGTTGTTGTCACCCGGTGCGGTAAACTCATAGTGTCAGCCTCTCCCCCTCGACTTCCACGATGGATTTCTTCTTGTTAAAATAAACCCACAGTATAACAATGACAACAACAAAAACAAATTAATTGAAGGTCAGGAGGTAATGTATTTAAGAACTGACACATGTACTTAGAATGGCCCAGTGGCATCAATGGAAAGCTTTATTTCTCAGAATTTAGATAAATACGAAAGTTACCGAACACCTCAATCAGCGTTGAATCATGGTCAAATGGTGTTTTTCTGACTTAATTATAGGGTAATCTCATTTCTGACGCATCACCATTGAAAAGTTCATAAAGCACATATTTGAATTGGTTTCATTTGTGGAAAATGGACACGTGGTGGGTTATTCTTGAATTAAATTCGATTAGACCGAGCAACGTGTTCTCTGCATGCAATTTTTCTATTTGGTGTCAACCCCTGAGATGGTGTCACCCAGTAAGGTCTGCACCCCCTACCTACGCCACTGGGTGGACTGTCAATGATGTTCATCGAACATGAGCTTTGCCATGATTGAGCATAATTTGGATTTTATGAGCTTAATTTTGAGAAATTGCGCTCTCTGCTTGCATTATTAACATGCAATGAAAGGATGTAACATGCAATGAAAGGATGTTTTGCCAAACGACCATTACAGACGAAAGGTCCATCGAAAATTTTATGTATAATTTATTTTTTAAATTATAGGTGAGGGAGGGAGGAAGGCGTCAGTGGCGTAGTGAGGGGGGGCATCATGCCCCGGGCGCTACTCACAAAGGGGCGCCAAATGGTATATTTTACTATAATATTGTATGGTTTTCGAATAGGGGGGCGCTAAAAAGGTATTGTGCCCCGGGCGCGAGTTAAGCTCGCTACGCCACTGGAAGGCGTCATGTTTATTTCTGACATTGTAAAAAACCACAATGTGAAAATTATTGACTTGCACCAAGTATTTAAAATCGAAGTCTATATAAAAAATATTGTCATTGTACTTCATGAAGGAGCCTTGCCGATGAAAAGCGGCTCTCGGGGAAAAGCCTGAAATTTAAGCACCTCATTATATAGAAGAAGTGCCGTCAGAGGCACAACAGCCAAAAGGGGATTTTTGCCCCCCCCCCTTTTGTTTAATTCCCAATATATTACGAAGCTATTTCTAAGACTATTTTAGCGCTCCCCATGATGTGGGCGCCCGGGTTGAGTGTCCCCTTCGCTCTCTCCTTTTACACGGCCCTGGTTGTACGTCCAAGCTCTTCGATTACAGTTAAGCAATTATACCGTTTATTAAGAAAAGGAAAGCTATTATTTCTAGGGGGCCAAACAGAACATCATACCTCACTGATGGCTACATTTAAAGTGACTGATATAATCAATAGCTCTAAGATAAATAGAGCCTTGCGTAAAACAATGACGGATTTGTTGTATGCAACAAACAAGGCTTGGAGTCATACATGTAGTAAGTACGCAAGAATTACATTCTCAACCCGATCTCCCTGTTGCACCCGTACTTTTTTCGACCCCCCCCCCAAACTGAACAAACACGAGCTTTCGACCCCCCCCCCACCCAAAATCACGAACAATGAGCTTTCGACCCCCCCTTCCCCAAACTGCACGAACAATGAGCTTTCGACCCCCCCCCCCCAAAAAAAAACAAAAAAACTACGGGTTTTAACCGCTGACAAGTTGGGGGATCTCAGAATATAGGCCACGTCATCATGGGTGCCACGTCATCATGGGTGCCACGCAGGGCCGGATTACCCTCTAGGCAAACAAGGCACGTGCCTTGGGCACCAAGCGTTTGGGGGCACCACATGTCCTCAAGAAATATTTTTTTTGAACAAATTTAAGTCAAGAAACAACTGAAAATTGAACAAGTGGTATGAAAATGAAGAAATACATTATAATAAAAATTCACATTCAAGTTTGGTACAACCTTGAATGCTTAAAAATTAAGAGCATAAAAAAATTAAAAAACTCATGGAAATGGTTATGAGTAAAATGCGGACCATGCGGACTCACTCGGCTTGTAAATAAATAATGCGGTCGTATTCGAATTTTAAACATTTTTGGGAAGTTTTATAAAATAATTTAAACCATTTTTTACAATAAATAATATTAAAATAATAACATTAATTAACTAATTCGACCGGGAACCCCTTAGTAATAGACACAGAAACTTTTGAGAAAGATTTAAGCTAGATTTAGATTTGGCATAGCAAGATTTTAACTGTAAGTAAATATATATTTTTTTTACAAGTAACTTTTGTATGTATGGATCTTTGTATTATTTTAAAAATGTTATTGCTTGTTATCTGGCTAGAAATTATATAATTAACTGCTATATTTTGGCACAAGTAAATGACAATTTAAAATTTCATTTGACTACAAATTGTTTTTCTGTTTTATAAATGATAATTTTATAATTTGTTAAAATAAATAACCTAACAAGAAGATCAGTCACAGAAAGGAGACACCAGAAAACAAGCAGAAAACATTGCAAAGAAGATGCAAGAATTAGAATTTGCTTTCATGCTTGTTTTTTGGGAAGAGGTATTACAGCATTTTCACAGGGCTAGTCAAGCTCTACAAAATAAGCATGTGAACTTGAAAACGTCTGCTGATTTGTATTCTTCAATAGCAGATTACTTGCATAAATCTAGGAATGAATTTGAAAGATTTGAAGAAGCTGCAAAAAGAATAACAACAGGTGTAGATTATAAGTCAACTTTGACCCGTAATCGTTAACGAAGGACAGTGGTCATTGATGGTGGTGCCCCTGAGGTATCTCTGAATGCCATAGACAAATTTCGTATATCTGCATTCTACGCCATTGTTGACAAACTTGAGACAGAAATGAGTAGACGAGGACAAGTATATAATGTTGTAGCAGTTCGATGTATCACTATCACAAACATTTCAGTGTTGTGAAGAACTAATAAATGCTTATCCTAAAGATCTGAACAATAATCTATGTACTGAACTACAACAGTTTCATTCATATATTCGCCACAAGTTTCCTGCATCAAAATCGGAAAACAACCCGTTCAATCGTGGAGAATTATACAAAGTAATAGTTAGAGACAACATCGAGTGTGCCTTTCCAAATGTTGAAATCGCCTTGCGCATATTTTTAACATTAATGGTTACTAACTGTTCAACTGAGCGCTCTTTTTCTCAGTTGAAACGTACAAAAAATCCAAATAGATCAACAATGAAACAAGAAAGGCTCGATTCCTTAACTCTGCTTATGATCGAGGCAGATGTGTTGCGCAAAATTAACTTTGACAAAATCCTCAAAGACTTTGCTAGATGTAAATCTAGAAAAAAAAACACTTTAAAATGTAAATGACAATATCTTTTTGATTTTTTCATCTAATAAAAAATAAAGTATTCTGTCTATTATTATTTCAAAATTTATTAACTATTAATTTTAATACAGCTTTTATATAAGTGATAGTAGTACAAACTACAAACATATTTGTTAACAACTGTTTTCTTTGCATAATATTGAACATACCAGCGGTCACGGTCAGTGAAAGATCAGGGGCCCCGGGCAGAAGGGGGGCACCCATGTGTTTTTGTGCCTTGGGCACTAAAATGGCTTAATCCGGCCCTGGTGCCACGTCATCATGGTTGCCACGTCATCATGGGTGCCACGGCATCATGGGTGCCACGTCACAATGGGTGCCACGTCATCATGGCTGCCACTTCATCATGGTTGCCACGTCATCATGGGTGCCACGTCGTCATGGGTGCCACGTCGTCATGGTTGCCACGTCGTCATGGGTGCCACGCCGTCATGGGTGCCATGTCGTCATGGGTGCCACGTCGTCATGGGTGCCACGTCGTCATGGGTGCCACGTCATCATGGGTGCCACGTCGTCATGGGTGCCACGTCGTCATGGTTGCCACGTCGTCATGGGTGCCACGTGATCATGGGTGCCACGTCGTCATGGGTGCCACGTCGTCATGGGTGCCACGTCGTCATGGTTGCCACGTCGTCATGGGTGCCACGTCGTCATGGTTGCCACGTCGTCATGGGTGCCACGTCGTCAGGGGTGCCACGTCGTCATGGGTTCCACGTCACCATGGGTGCCACGTCATCATGGCTGCCACTTCATCATGGTTGCCACGTCATCATGGGTGCCACGACATCATGGTTGCCACGTCGTCATGGTTGCCACGTCGTCATGGGTGCCACGTCGTCATTGGTGCCACATCATCATGGGTGCCACGTCGTCATGGGTGCCACGTCGTCATGGGTGCCACGTCGTCATTGGTGCCACGTCATCATGGGTGTCACGTCATCATGGGTGCCACGTCGTCATGGGTGCCACGTCATCATGGTTGCCACGTCGTCATGGGTGCCACGTCGTCATGGGTGCCACGTCATCATGGTTGCCACGTCGTCATGGGTGCCACGTCGTCATGGGTGCCACGTCGTCATGGGTGCCGCGTTGTCATTTGGCAGGGTCATGAGAATGGGATGAAGAGAGCGGTCACACCGGGTGCCTGAAATTGCCCCTCCCGAGGTCAAATTATCTTAAAAGAAACACTGAATTCGGGTATGCGCCAAACTGCACACATGCTTTTGAATGTATTCCTACTTTTCTAACCCCCCCATTCGGTAGCCATCGCTGCACTCGATTTCAGCCTGCCTCCCCTAAGGAAAATGACAGTGTCATCACCTTGCCTCCCCTACCGGTAATTAAATGATAGTGTCATCACCTTGTCTGCCTCCAATACCGGTAATTAAAATGATAGTGTCATCACCTTAACTGCAAAATAAAAAGGCTGCAACTATTGGTACACGCGTACCAGAATTGAGAGGTTGGGATTAAAAAACGATTTAAAATATTATTGTAAGACCAAATGAAGTATCAAATGAAAGATAATTGAATGTACTATATGTTTGTAAACTTAATTCTTCATTTTAACTAAAATAAAGTACTACAAATGACATCCGAATAGCATTAGTCAAAATGGACCCGGACACGCATATAAATATCGAAACCCATAATTACTAAAAAAAAGTAATATTTTCACAGATTCGTCGCTGGCACCGACCATAACATTTGAGCACGATTGTCATATTTCGACTGCTGGTTTTTAACTGCCACCTTTGTGTGTTGTATTTTGGATAGTGCTTGGACTGTTGTTTTTTAACACTGTCATAAGCAATTATTTTGTTTGTTGTCTTGAACACGACGAAATTAAAGCATTTTTTATTATTTTTTTAAAGATTATTATATCATGCCACACGGCGTGCACAAATCTAAACGGCCTAGTGGCTGTCAGCAGAGAAAAGCAAAGAAGACAAAATGTGACTAGCTAAAATCACTACCAGGATCGATGCTTCGATATGTCAAGAAACCAAATGATGACCAGGCTTCATCAAAAGACGTTCCTAAACCTACCATTGATACAGATTCAACCGATACCAGCAGCATACATTCTATAAAAACAGACGTGGATGGTTAGGAAACGGAAATACGTGCTGATAATGTTAATTCAAACCAAGTTACTGTAAATGTGATGATTAATGAGAAAAAAATGAATATTTTATCAGATGCTGCTCTCTGGAATGTACCAGTTTCCAGATCATTTTCGGTCGGAAATTATTGAAACATGGAGGACCTCATTGCAGATCAAGAAAGTACTTTTCAGCGTAGTGACAAGGCAGAATGCAAAATCTAAAGGAGGTGTGCACCATCTAACAAGACGATGGTTCTACAAATGATGCCAAATGGCGAGAAATTACAGCGGCCCTGGGTGATTAATTCACTCGTCAGTCAGAAATTGTACTATGTTTTTTTGCTGCAGAATGTTTGCTGTTGATGGTACAGAAACAACATACAAATTTGTTACTGGGTTTGATTGATAAGTGGTGGAATCTGAATCCAAAATTACAAAATCATGAGGCATCGGAAGAGCAGCTATATTGTTTTGAAAAAAGGAAATCATTGGCAGCAGGACTTAGGATACACAAAACAATTGATGTCAAAGGTATCGCTTTGATGGACACAGTGGCGTAGCGAGCTTAAATCGCGCCCGGGGCACAATACCTTTTTAGCGCCCCCCACCATTTCGAAAACCATACAATATTATATGTAAAATATACCATTTGGCGCCCCTTTGTGAGTAGCGCCCGGGGCATGATGCCCCCCTTTCTCCCCCCTCACTACGCCACTGGATGGGCAGGGATAAGAAAAAGTGGAAAGGTTTGCTGCACAGGTTGCTGGACATCACAATGTTTATTGCAAAGCAAAATCTGGCTTTTCGTGGCCTAAAGAGCCCCCAATGAAACTAAAGTGGAGTACATCTACCATAAAAGCATCCGCATATTACCGTTGACGAGAAACCCAAAAATGAATTTATAAATGTCCTTGAAAATATTGTGAAGACGATTCTTATCGTGGATAGAAAGGCTGCGATGTAGTTTGGAATTATGTTCGACAGTACACCTGATATATCACACACTGACCAGATGTCTGAAGTGATCAGATAGTGACAGTACACCTGATATATCACACACTGACCAGATGTCTGAAGTGATCAGATAGTGACAGTACACCTGATATATCACACACTGACCAGATGTCTGAAGTGATCAGATAGTGACAGTACACCTGATATATCACACACTGACCAGATGTCTGAAGTGATCAGATATGTGACAGTACACCTGATATATCACACACTGACCAGATGTCTGAAGTGATCAGATATGTGAAAATCCACAATGGGAAAGTTGAAGTGAGAGACGTGTAAGTTATTGGTGTAAGTTCAAAAATAAAATTAACATCTCTCTATGATGAGTTTTCTTCATAAGACGAACTTTTAAAAGAAATACCAAGGCTTAGAAGACACCTAAAGGCAGGTGATACTGAATTTCACTTAGTAATGGAATGGTCGGTATTTGATGTTTTTAAATTCATAGCTGAATGGGACTTAGTAGAATCTCTTCCAATACTCTCGCGTAGCCTTTACAATATGTGTATCTATGGCTTCATATGAGCAGAGCTTTTCAAAATTAATGCTTATCAAGAACTATTCACAATCCACCATCGGGCAGTCAAGGCTTTCTGATGTGTCTCTACTATCAATTGAAAGTGATACGGTTAACTTAAGGATATTGATTTTAATTAAGTGATTGAAAGGTTTGCGGCTTTGGAGACCAGGAAAAGGAAGTTTTAAATAAAGCAAATTTAATGAAGAAATAACTATAACCTAATACTTCTTAAATACATAGATCTATACCGGTACCTCCTGACCTTCAATTGATGTGTTCTTGTCATTGTTATGCTGTAGACTTATTTTAACAAGAAGAAATCAATCGTGGAAGTCGGGGGGAGGGGGTGACACCATGAGTTTACCGCACAGGGTGACACCAACCCTAGCTACGCCACTGCTGGTTTTTCCCATGACGTCACAATGTTCACGAAGCAAAAACACCTCAAGGGGAACAATATACTCCACTATATCATAAGACCAGAAGTAACCTACGGTAGTGAGACTTGGTCTCTTACCAGAAAAGCAGAGAACCTCCTCAAGACATGGGAGATGAAAATCCTCAGGAAAATATATGGCCCAGTGATAGACAATGATGTCTGGAGAATCCGTACAAACAAAGACCCAGCCATAGTAGCAACAATATAAAAACGGCAGACTGCGCTGGGCATGACAAATTGAAAGGATGCTGGATTGTAGAGCAACAAAAGTGCTATACACGCAGAAACCTAGGGGCAGACGACTCACCGGTCGACCAAGACTGAGATGTAGACAGGGACTTACACTAGTTGGTGGTTCCCGCATGGAGGAGGAAAGTCATGGATCGATCCAAATGGAGAGATGTGGTGGAGCAGGCCAGGGCCCTAAATGGGCTGTAGCGCCACTGATGATGATGACTGCTAACTTCGTTGCTGAGTTTTAAATTTGCAGTTTTAGTTTATAACATGCCCCATACTATTACGCGCATGTAAAGTTGAAGATCTTAAAATTGCATTTCAATACCTTGACATGTTCATCGTGATATGCCGGTTGCTCCTTAAATTTTCCCGGGGGACTTTTGTGACGGTGAGGAACATCATTCTGTCTGAAAATCAGCTCACCCAGGCACATAATATTCTGCACTGTTCTAACGGACTTCGAATGGACGCTTAAGTGGTTTCGTTCTATCGAAACATCGGCATTAATTTATTTAAACAAGTCCAAGAAGACTTGTTTTACTCCATGCTTCATTCGGAAACACAGTAGTCATTTGCCAAGCTCCACAATTTTTCATTTACTAAATTTTAAAATCAGAACACAATCTTCTTCTGTTACTATTTTTAAAAAATGTATTAAAAACCCCACAGTAAACACTGAATAATTAAATAAAATATAAAGATATCGACGTAAATTTAATGTAGCAAGGACGCCATTGAAGAGTTAGTAAAAAAGGATTTTTATAGCCAGCGTGTTGACCTAGTTAATTAAACGTAGAGCTAAAGTGTCAACCACTACTCCCCCCTCCCCCGACTTTCTTTTTAAAATTGTCGTTACCTTTTAAATGTGTAACGCTCTATCAACCCACCACTACCTTGATTTGGAAAAGGTTGTTTACGTTTTAATTTGTTCTAAAGAATGCTATCTGGTGATACAATTTCTATAATTTCTTTTCTGGAGGGTTTCAAACACCCCCCCCCTCCCCGGTTAAGCCACTATATGGTTTTGCTAATTCAATATTAGTTTTAAAGATTTGGTTAGTTAGATGAACAATACGTTAAAGAGGACTGAAAACAGGTATACAAAGAAAAACGATACCAGAGCTAGTGATATAACAATATTCAATTTAATTATATTATTACGTTTATATTGAAATACACAAAATATAAACTATATTAACTTAAACTTATAGCACAGCAAGTGAAAAGGTATAATGCTCGAAAAATAAAAATAATAATATACACGCACAATGGCTAAGATCTTGTAAGGCTTCTAATAGGTATATTAATTCTGGTTAACTTGTATAATATTAATATGTCGCGTGTCTAGGAAATCTAGCCAATCTCTCTTCTGGCTGGGAAAGCTGCTGGCTTATTTATGGGGAGGAAGTTAGAACCCTTTGGAAAATAAATTCCACAAATTGCGTCACCCGATAGGGTTCTTTAGAACAAAGGCGTATCTTTTCACAAAGAAGGGAGAGTTGGGTGATGATAGAGCGCTGCACATTTAATTTGTGACGTCGATATCAAATGAAAGGTGTGAGGTAAGGTTGAATGCCACGGCTCATGATGAATAAAAAATGGTTACCGTTAAATTGTTCGTCAAATTTCTTTTTGAACGCAATGTAATAAATAGTAAAACAAAATAATGCATCCAAAAATAAATTTGAAACAAAATCTTAACGTGTGGACTGAAAAAAAGATTCGACCAAATTTCCGTTCGATCAAATTTCCGTCGATCAATTTTCCGTCGACGAAATTTCTTTCGATCAAATTTACGGATACGATAAAAAATAGGTCAGTGGTCGGCAAACTCATTAGTCAAAAGAGCCAAAAAACAGCAGCAGAACGATTTTTAAGCCAAATTTATTTTCAAGAACCTATCAAGAACCATGTTTTTCGGAGTCAAAACCGATTTGTGGTCGACTGGCCCAGCCGCACTCAGGTCGCTAAATAGCCGCACAGGTTATAACAATTGGCCATTAACAATGTCTCTCCAAGCCCTCGGGGCTCTTAATATCTTCTCAAACTCTCTAAAACTCTTTCCTATCTTTATTACATCAACATCCTTGTTGACATCTCTTCGCCAGGTGTTTTGGGGTCTTCCTGGTCCTCGTGATCTACGTGGGTTCTGTAGCATTGTCTTGTCTTGGCTGTGGTGAGTTTTCTCATAACATGACCTATATTTCTTGCTCCACTGGGATTTGTGCTGCTATTTCCCTCACTGCTTTGTTTGAGAATTTGTGTAACCATTTGATTGTACGCAGGCAACTATTCACGAAGGTTTGCAGTGTTTTCCAATCTTTATTAATTGATTTCAAGCTTCCTGAGCCATAGGCCTAAACCAGAACAGACGTAACATTTGAGTTTAAAAAAAACAACAACTCAATTCTTTAAATGTCCTTATTTACCTAGACAGAGTTCCAAACACGGTCATGCTGAGGCACAAAGCAAATACAAATTTTGGGACCTCGCATATTTCAAAATAATTGCATTTATCGTTTTAATTCTGCCTTTGGGGGCCCCTTTGTGGGCAGGGCCCAGAGTGATTTACTGGGTTGCCTTGGCCGCTGCACGGCTCTGTTTCCAAATATTTTAAAGTAAAGCAATATTCAATATCTTATTTTACCGTCTGTATTCTTGCCTTATTTGCCTCCAATCTCTCATCCTTACTAACTATGCTGCTTTTATTAAAAGGTAAAACGATCGCCTTTTGCTAGTGCCTAGTGCTCTTGTCGCTACAATTCCTGTGCTACTTTCATTTACTCTATTGCTTTGATTTCATCTATTGCAAATCAAATCCGTCTCGAAATCGAATCAAAATCAAGCTTTGCAATTTTATCTTATTCTTGTATTTGTGTTTATGGCGTTGGAATAATAAGGCGATGCAATCTGCAAAATCCAGGTCTTCTAATTGCTAAAAAGTTAAAAAAGGGTCCGTTGTATTCCATTTTCACCACTTTCGGGTTCCTTCAGAGAAATTGTGATATCAGACAGAATGGAGTCTCGGGACGGTTTAATTTCGTTATCTCAGGTTCCACTCAGTCCACTTCATTCGTCTATGTTCAATTAACTGCAATTGGCTTTGCACTTTAAAATAATATCACAATCACGTGTTACTTACTCCTCTTACGCATATTCTTTAAAGATTATGCTCAACATTTTGCAGATGTCATTCTCAGAAATGACATCTATAAATATACATTTAGCTAATGAAAAATATAATCAGCTCTCATTTTATAATTCCAATTTCTGTGTATGTTTTTCTTAAAATGTTTAGGTCCTAGTCTTACTGCAACCCTTGGTTAATAGCCCATGCATTAAATTATTGTTGATCCATTTCATGAAGAGTACCGGTACATCAAAACTGCTACGACTGTCCTCTACTCCAATGCTAGACTATGACTTACGTCGTGTGATAGGCTGATTCGCTGACAATCGTCAAATCAAAAATAAGCAAAAATTTGGTATAATATTGTAGGCCTAATCAAACCTGATTAAAACTTGATCAGAAAGTTGATGCGATAACGGTAGGAATAGGTTCTACCTTTTAACTTTGGTAATTAACTTTTATCTTTTTTCTCGCTGTACAATTAAATACATTCTAAACTTCAACATTAAAATAGTTTAACTTCTTGATATTTTAAAATGACTTGCTAACCCGCATTTAGGAACGCCGGGCGATCTATACTAGAGTTGTCGGTTTGTTACACTCATTCTCATTCTGATCACTCTTTCAACCGAATTTAACTACCGGTAATTAAATAATGAAAAAAAATGAACCAAGTATTCAGTATATTTTGTTGGACGATGTACAGGTAATTGTACGCTTGATGTTTTGCAAGGGGATGAAGATTTCCCGGCTAATTCAGATAGATGGTACCTCATCATTAGTCATTAGGCTTAGGTTTACTAGTAAATTTAGGCTTAGGGATAGATTTAGGGTTCAGGTTAGGGTTCAGGATAGATTTAGGGTTCAGGATAGATTTAGGGTTCAGGTTAGGGTGAGGGATAAATTTAAGGTTCAGGCAACCAAGATGACGGCCATGGTAAAAAAACGCGGTACAATCTATTGAATCTATATAAATTTACATCCATTTGTTTATTCTTGGCCTTGGATTGTTAGTGCACTTAGATTTAATTAGGGCAGGGGCCTACTAAGTTAACTTTTCTTTTTTTTATTATTATTAATAACCCGATGGAATTGGAATATTGTAAATTAATAATTCATTGGGCTGATTGGGTGGTTAATTAAAATATTTTAAACGAGGCAAAATTGTATGGCACACCTGTGTCAACTGTGTGAGTTGAAGTTGAGGGAAGGGAGAGACACCAGGTTGTTGACACTTTTGCCGCATTAGATTAGAGGGATACAATTATGTTTCTACCTTGACCAAGAAATACATTTATCGGCTGCAATTATGCCAGGTTAGTGGGCCCGCTTTAAATTTTAACATTTTTTCCCTGTCCCTATGTTTGTTTCTCTCAGTAAGTAGCTACTTACTCAGTAAAACAGCACATTCTCTTTCCCCACCCCTTTTTAGCAGATGTGTGATGTGTGCTTTTTTTCTTTTACACAGCCGCCATCTTGGTTGCATGACACACGCCGTCATGGCAAACAAGAGGGCGGCCTAGGTAGAAAAGGGGGAAACGTCAGGTGTACAATTACCTGTTTTAATTCTCCTTTTTTTTTTTTTTAAATTTATGAGACAGCATATTACCAATGAATATTATTACCGATATAAGTTAAGCAGGCCTATTATTATATAATTATAAGTCATACATATTTTTGGTTTTCCCAGTCCAGCAAAGCCTTGCAAATTGAATGCCCTTGTTCATAATTTTCAAACAATAAAATCAAGAAAAAGGACAAGACTTCACTGACCCAATGATTGATTGAATCAGTGGCCTATCCGATATTTCATTACGGAAAAATAGTTTAGGTCTATACTATATACCCATGGACCATCTATTACTGAGGTCACTCTATTTTTTCCGCTTTTGACTTTTGGACACCCCTCTCCCATTGTCACAAGATGACAACGTCACAATCCATCTCACAAATTTGTGACATCATTAATGGATGGCCCTTTACTAGATATTATCATTGTGAAGTTTTGGGTACCAGTAGGTCAGTAGGCATATTTAATTACAAACTAAGCCTGGTCTAAAGTCTATATAATATGTAGGCATATGCTATGATAAGCGAATAAATATGTGGTAAACTACCAATCTGAAAGAACATATAAATTATTTTAACAAACTAAATTTTAATTTCTTTAAAACTTTGGCTCTTTATTGACTTTATTACGTACAACTAATAAATAAGGGCCACATTTACTTAAATCTTTAATTTAAAAAAATCCAGTCACTGCCTTGGTAACATTTCTATAATTTCAACAGGTTGCCCATTGCCATTAGTCATGTGTTTTTTAAATTTTTGTGATCACTTGTTTTAATAACTATAGTTTAACTTTTAAGTTCATTAAATAATTTTTTTAAATAATTTTAAAGCAATAATATAATTTATTTAATTTTTTAAACACAGATTAAGGTAATTATCTGTGTTATGCATGGTCTGAACTAATATGATTTATACATCATTGCTATTCTGATTTATGTGCTAATGTAACTTATCAAAACTGAACAAGCTAGTTAATGGTAGCAACTATAATTAATTGTCTTAGTGTTGGAAATTTATTTAGTAAAGCATGATTATGATTCATTACATTTTGTTGATTGAATTTAACTAATTTTGAACAAATAAATTGATTTAAATTTGTTTGATACAATTGAATTGTCTAATACTAATAAAACTTTTATTTTAATTTTCAGTTGATATAGTTCAAACTCATACATTAAGAGTCGCTTGAAGAAAATTTCAAATCGACTATGAAGCTCATGTTTTGTTTATGTTTGGCCTTAGCCGTTTTTTTGACAACGGCTCTGGGAAGTTCTCAAGAGTTACGTGAAGAACCTACTGTTGAAGTAGAGGATAATACTGAAACAGAAAGTACTGCAGAAGTTGACCCTGCAAAAATTGAGTATGCCAAGGGCTCAGTTTGTACATACTGCTCCTACTGTGAGGTAATCACTTTAATAGTACAATGACTAAATTCAAACATATTTATTTCTCAGCTGTTTTTTTTTTTCATTAAAAAATGCCAAGTATTTTTCCTACAGTATAAATTTAGATTTCTACTTTGTTTTTAATGATAATACTGCAGTCATTTTCATGTATCAAATAGGAATTACTCTTTTGTATCAGCTCAATCTGTTCCCATTACCATTGACAGTTCTGATGAAATAGGATTATTTTACTAATTTAGATTTCACAATTTTCTCAGTTTTGCAAACTATGTGAAGACTGTCCTTGTGAAACTAGCAAAACAAAGCCCAATTGTAAAATGTGCAAGGTAAGGTTTATGAGACTTTTACCCTCTTAATGCTGTTCAGAATGAAATATGGTAGTTTTATTTATAAGTCCAGAAATCGTGAAGTTAGAGAAGCTTGCCTTTTGAATATATGCTTCTGAAACATTTTGAAATTTTGTGTTAAAAAGGAACGCAAAATAGTTACCTAAGTTATTATATATGAAATATGTTTTTGAAAAGTAGTATCTACATATTAAACTAGGTACTTCACTAAGTGGCGCGCACCGATCGATTTTTCGGATGTCGGAAACAGACCATAAACCGATGACCAGTCAATGCCGGTAGGTCACGGGGTCGTATTTATATTTAGTTTCCTTTGTCCACGTAAGGGAGAGACTATGAACTTACTATAGTCTGTTTTTTGCACACGAGGACGACGATCATTAAAACATAAACCTTTTCACCGGACTGACATGGCTTGTAACAGATATCTTTCGTTAGGTAAACCGGTAAGTTTGCTAGCACTATATTTAGGAAACTATAATAGTATTGCAATTAATTTTTTTTGTATTGGGTGTAAGAACGATTTAACTAATTGAAACAAGACACATGATGACATTTAGATAGGTCTTAAATTGTATAGATAGGTCTGCTATTTGAGCATAATTCGTAACCAGTTATCGATTAGGCCAAATGAACCGGAAGTGATAACCATTCTCTGTTATTATAATTCTTATTGCATAAGAAGTATTTAAAATCTTTATAATCTATTGTTTTTAAAAGCCATCCAGTTCATTAATATTACTTAATTTGTTTTAATTTTATGACTGAAAACAAATTTATACATATTTTATGAAATTTCATTATTTTTTTAATAATAAAATTTATATTCATGATAACCATGTCATAACTAAATCAACTTTAGTCATTTAAATCTATGTTTTAATTGTAATAATTATCAAAATATCCAATTGTAAATTATATTTTTGGTAATGGATAATAATGTCCTTAATGATATTGATATAATTTATCTTAAACTCATTTTATATAATCAATGAATTGTAGGGTCAATTTTTACTAAGTTACATAATTTTATTTATATTTATCTTCTAAATAGCATGTATCCCTTTGTTAATTTCACTTTTTTATACCCTTTTTTTCCTTTTTAAGCTTTACTGCTTTAGTTCAAAGCTATTATATTTGACTTCAGGCTTAGTCCAGTCTGAATTCTGGTCATTGAATAAATTCATTTGTAAAATAACATTAACAGCTAAGCCCGTAGTTTGTATTCAAATATTGGTCTTAAACGTCTTATCATTTTCTTTCTTTTAAAAATACAGCCATGTCACCACCACTTTTTGGAGGAGCTGTGAAGAGTTGTGCTTCTAGTACTACCCGTATCTCGGATTCACACCTGTTCATTCCACTTGGACAAGCTGTAATGGGGACTTGACTACCAGACTTTTTTATATAAGTAAATTTATATCCGATGAATGAATAATGTTCCCTATTGGATATGTAATAAATACTTGGCTTACTCTGAATAATGATAATATTAAAATATCACAATATATTATCTATACTGGATAGACAGGATAAATTAAATCACCATTGTCTTAATTAATTAATAATTTAATTACAAAACTACCACATGGAAATACACAATCTTTAGTTAATTAAATATATATAAAAATCAAATATAGATGGTACCTTTTGTTACTTATGATAATATGCTTATTTTGTGTTTAGTTAAATGAATTTATTTCTATCTCTATTTCAGTTTGTCTTTACTACGAGACCAACATTTAATTACAAGGCGTTTGTGTAGCGATGAAGTGGAAGATAGTGCCTCTTCTGCTTAGAGGTACTGACTACCTAGCTGTACCAAGTGTTTATTCAGCAAAACTTTTCTAGATACTTCTCTTGGATATGGCCTCTACTGCCAAAATGTGTCTGCGTGAACAATTTAACTTTGTTGTATTGGACTTTCCTGTTTTAACAAAAACCTGTAAGGTGTGACTGAATGGACTACCAGAGCATATTCTTAACAGCTATTGATATTTTTTACCATCGACTGCATTTGTTTGGCAATTTATTCACTCAGGACTCCTATTTATCAACAATATTGACACAGTGTAAACCATTTTTGAAAAACTGTTCATTACCAATGGAAATGTACACTAGGACTCCATTCATCTATGTCATAAACTGAATCATTACCAATGGTATCTATAACTGTCACAAATTTTATCAAGATTGCCATGGACTCAACCAAAACGTTACTTTTGACTATAATCTTTCTATGAAAGAAAATGTATTCTTTTATTCAGCTGCTCAGTGAACTATTAAAGTACTAATATAATATTAAGTGATCACCATTTCTACTGTGGATTTCTAATACTAATAGCACTAGCATGGCTACTTGGATTGGAACATGGATGATTGGATTTAATATTTGTGATTAGCATTTTTTCAATGCGACTTATCCATTATTAGAAATAATTTTATAAATCTTTTCTGTTTTATTCACAGTATTAATATTAATTCACTATATGATTGTATGCATTAACAATAGGTTGAATTGGTAATAGTAATATGTATGCAATTTGTATTTTTAATGCACAAACAGGCTACATTTTAAAATTAAATTTATTCACTCTCACTTGCTCAAATGCCTCTAATTTAATTAATTTATTGATGTATTAATATTTAAATGGCTTATTAAAAAAGCCCAATACCTAATTAAACTAAGCTGAAAATTTGAGGGCTTTAACTTTACAGGTAAAAAAGTTATGGCATTTTGAATATTGAGAACAGGCGCTACATTTTAAATGAAATTTACTTACCCTCTGTTGTTCAAATCCCACGCATGAATACATTAGTTAAGATAATAATATGAAAATGGCTAATTATAAAAGCCCAATACTTAATTAAACTATGCTGAAAATTTCAGGGCTTTAACTTTACAGATAAAAAAGTTATATCATTTTGAGTATTGAAATTTACTTACCCTCTGTTGTTCAATTCCCTCACATTAATATATTTATTGTAGTATTTGCATAACAATTATTTATTATTAAAGCCCAATACTTCATTGAAATGTGTTGCAAATTTCAGAGCTTTAACTTTGCTGAATAAAATGTTATAGCATTTTGAGTGTCAAAGATGTCTTTTTTCGTTCACAGAATTTTGGAAATTATTTACTAAGGCGATATAAGGACAAATTCTGACACTAAACATGCGATAACTTTGTTTCTAATTAAGATAGAAACATAAACTTGGTATCACTGGAAAGGAAATACTAAGTCCTTTCTAATGATATAAGTTTCATTAATATATAACAACTTTGAAATTTTTAGTGAAGTTCCTAATTAAACTTCTGTTCTATTGCTACTTAAGTCATCAGACACAAAAGCAGTGTCTCATTTGACTTACTAAAACAGAATTTGCTATTGAATACGTTTCTGTTTATACCACATTTTCCCTAAAATATGCATCAAATTATCTGGAAAAGCTCATTAGAGCAAGATATAAAAAAGAATTGCAATATTTTAAGTTGATATATTATGATAAACTGCAAACGTTATGAAGAAAACATATTGAATGTTTTACATTATGTTAGAGCAGTGTTTCTCAAACTGAGGTCGCATTTTCAAGGGGACTGTGAAGGGGTCGCTTAGATACAAATTTTGTGCTATTTACTATTGTTGCTGCAGTTTGCTATGCCCTGTGGAGGAATCTAATTTAGCCCCCATGAGACTTGGTATATGCACGAAATTTTGAGAACCCCTAGTATAGTATAGTGGTATAGGCACAAGGCTTTCTCAGAATTGGTTTTAATTGTTAACTTAAACACTAGTAATTACTAATTTATATTTAAATTTCTAAAAGTTTTTTTTTTATTGATTATATATAATGCCTTCCAAAAAGTTAATCAGATGTGGCATTTCATATTTAAAATTTGGTTTTTCTGTAATAAAATCCAGTGGGGAAGAGAAGCCACTGTGTCTTTTGTGTTCTGATGTGTTGCCACCCACTTCTCTAAAGCCCAGCAAGTTAGAGAGACACTTTTAAATGAAGCATCCTTGCTCAATAAACAAAGATGTCAACTTCTTTAAATGCCAAGCCGAACAATTACACAAATCCAGGTTTGATGATACATGCATGTTTTTGTAGAACATTAAGACAAGTCTAAAAGCCTCCTTTGTGGTGTTAAGGAGAATAGCTGCCACCAAGAGACACCACAATGGATATTACTACCTTGCTACAAAGATATCATATAAAATGTGCTAGGAAGTTCTGAACTTGAGAAGCTAAAGCATGTTTTCTTGACAAACTATACTGTTAAAAAAGTCAAATGTTAAAATATATTTTTTTGTTTTTCAAACTTTTCAGTACTGTAAATTCTGCTACCTTTGTGATGCATTCTGCAACACTGTGTGTACAGCAGGTAAGTCATGGGACTGTTAGAAGCTTATGTTTTGTGTATTCATAGACATGCAGAATTGAAATGGGATATCTTTTGTGCTATTTTTTAAGAACTTTATTTAATTTGTCAGCTTGGTCTAAGAGACTATGCAGTGGGGACTCCAAAGTTTGCACTTGGCCAAAAAGTTTTCTTGCCTTCTGTCTTTATCAAGTAGCTGCTTTTTGATTAAGAGAAAATTATTCACATTTTCATTTAGATTTTTAAAAAATATATTTTAAGAGAAATTATCTATTTATCACCAGGTGGAATTCTAGACAGAGTATCAGGAGCTATTGTTAAGTAAGTTTCGAGTGCTTTAAGTTTAAGAATTTTAATTTAGTTTTTTTTTTATTTAAAAGAAATGATTAATTTGAAGTTGCTCATTATTTGTCTATTCTGTTACTATGTTAAAATTGTTTTGTGGGTAACAGCTTCTGCTAAAAGATTCAACTTTTACTGGACTCCAAGGTAGTAAAAGTTTTATAGCATTGTTTTTGCAAAGTAATTATTAGTTTTAGAAATCCCATATAAAACCAGCTTTGGTTTTTTTTTAAAATTGTTTTTCTTAGAAAAATATTCGCACAATGAATGGTTATAATGGAAGTAAAAATCAAATCACTTCTGGTCCATCACAATTGATACAGCGTTTTATGCTGTAAATAACTGAGAGATCTGCAACAGAGAGTTGTTGGAATGTTTCATTGCACCAATGTTATCCGTCTACGAGAGTTGTTGGAATGTTTCATTGCACCAATGTTATCCGTCTACGGGACTCCATGTCTGGGTTTGAAATCCTTCTCTTAGATGAGTTGCCATCCAAGGTTAACCAGTCCCATCCACCTGGGGTTCTGGTGATAGTTTTTCTTGACTGGGCTTTGGTGGGGATTGAACTCCAGACCATCAACTTGAGATTTGCTCAGTTTGGACCACTCGGTCACCCAGCACCCTAAATATAAAATACTTATACAGTAGAAGTCCATTAGTCCGGCATCCAACAGTCCGGAATGCCCGATAGTCCGGCATCGCTCCGGAAAATTGTAAAAATGTTGGTATTCTCCAAAAGTGTGTCTTTAAAGCAAATAAAAACGCTCGAGAGCTATTCGGAAGTTTTCGGGGTAGTTTGGGATCATCCGGAAGCGCTCGGTATTGTTTGGAAACAATTAGCGGCCGGAAGATGAGGTAGAGGAGTGGCTTCTAATCGACGAGAATGAGCCTGTTGAACAAGAACTAACCGATAAGGACATTATCAACAGTGTAGTAAACCCCCAGCCTACTCAAAATCTTGAAGAAAGTGACTCAGATGCCGAAACGGAAGAAAAGTAAAAAATCAGCTGGGCAGAAGCTGCAAAATCACTAAATAAGTTTATCTCTTTTGCTGAGGCTAGTACTAGCTACAGTGCTTCCGAAATTATTGATTTCCATATCATTAGAAATAAATTTTATACTAAACGCCAAAAGTCAAGAAAACAAAAAGACATTCGTGACTTTTTTAAATCTAAGTGTAATATGTTTTACAGTATGTGTACATACATTATATGAAATGTAAAATAAACTTTGTTGTATTTGCATACTGTATTTGTAGTTTAATTATTAACCTGATTGTTCTTATAATTACGATTTATGTATGTAGTTAAAAAAACAAAGTACATTTGTTTTACGGCAAAGCCTACACTAAAAAGAAGGGGCACCGCCGATAGACCGGAATTTTCGGTAGTCCGGCACCGAGCCGGTCCCGAACTTGCCGGATTATCGGACTTCTACTGTATTTATATTTAATTAAACTTTCTAGGATGATCGTATCTTTTACTTGAAAATTGGTTTATCCTTTTGTAAAAACCAACAAAAAAGTAATTTTAATCTCAATATTTTTTGTTGTAGTGTTACAAATTCTATTATTGTACATAGACAGCGTCATCATTCTAGTTACAGAAATGTGAATTTGACGTTTGCTTTTTTTGCTAACAACTGATAAGGTGCTTATAAAATATGATGTACAGGAATGACAAATATGGCTACAGCTGCAAGATTTTTGCTGTACCTTGTCAAGAGATTTATTAAGCTAAATAAAATGTTAATTGTATTTTCAGTTCTCTCCCTTCTTTTAACAAGGACGAGGTTGAAGATGACATAGACTCCGTCAAGGACTGGATCAAGAAAAAAGATGAACTTTAATGCTGTGTTTTCTCTTACTTTTAGTTGGTCCATTTGATTGCACTGAGATTTTTGTGAATGGATCCATCAGCATATTCCTATTTTAAATAATTTATTTTAATTGGAAAGTTAAATGAGTGTGATTAAGTTTGTTTTGTTTAATAGCTTTTTATTCAAATGCAGTTTTTCCAGAAAGAGCTTTAAACAACATATTGAATTTATTTGCTTTGAATAATATCCACAAAATTTTATATACACATTTTCTGATAATGTTTATCCCCAGTTGGTTGAATTGCTATGTGTGCATTGTTAGCAATCTGTAAAAAATTTCTGATCAAAATGAGCAAATGTCAACAAAGTAATAGTTATTGAATTTGAGGCTTTATTTTTTATAATTGGTTGATACCATTTCATCTTTAAATATTCTTTTGTTAATTCATCTTTTTAAAATTAGTTGTTTTATTTGAAATCCAAACTTGATACATTTCTTCCTGTTGCACCTGCCACTTAGAACAATATGAAACATCATTCCTATTTTTTTAATTATTATTTTGTGTATTTCCTCCTTATCAGTTAAGAAATCTATTGCTGTATTGTTTCCCACAAGGTAGAACATCATTTGTTTGCTGCACCAATGACCTTGTCATGTTTTGTAAATACATTATTGGACACTGTACATAAGCTGTTTCAATAGTAACAAGTCTTGCCGCTCAATGATGAGAGGTGGGTCATGATGAGATCTGATTACACAGTCAAAATGAGGTTGTTAATTTTCCAATAAAGATATTAAATGCATTTTTCAGTATAATCTTGAAATATAAAAGTATATTTCTTAAATAGAAAGTTGTGATATTAAATTGAATGTGTACACTCAGACGTTTTATGTGTGTAAAGCACCGTTGTGACATCCAGCCTGCCCATTTGTCTGGCATGGTTACTTATGTGTGTAAAGCACCATTGTGACATCCAGCCTGCCCATTTGTCTGGCATGTTTACTTATGTGTGTAAAGCACCGTTGTGACATCCAGCCTGCCCATTTGTCTGGCATGTTTACTTATGTGTGTAAAGCACCATTGTGACATCCAGCCTGCCCATTTGTCTGGCATGTTTACTTATGTGTGTAAAGCACCATTGTGACATCCAGCCTGCCCATTTGTCTGGCATGTTTACTTATGTGTGTAAAGCACCGTTGTGACATCCAGCCTGCCCATTTGTCTGGCATGGTTACTTATGTGTGTAAAGCACCATTGTGACATCCAGCCTGCCCATTTGTCTGGCATGGTTACTTATGTGTGTAAAGCACCGTTGTGACATCCAGCCTGCCCATTTGTCTGGCATGTTTACTTATGTGTGTAAAGCACCATTGTGACATCCAGCCTGCCCATTTGTCTGGCATGGTTACTTATGTGTGTAAAGCACCATTGTGACATCCAGCCTGCCCATTTGTCTGGCATGGTTACTTATGTGTGTAAAGCACCATTGTGACATCCAGCCTGCCCATTTTTGTCTGGCATGTTTACTTGTTGAGAAAAAGGTACTCATCACATGTAATCTGCATAACAAATCATTCCATTGGTTAAATAGAAAAAGGTTCAACAACAATAACCAAGAAGCTGCTCCTTATATTTGCAAGTTATGGTACATATCAAGATAATGATCTCAGATGTACTGAAAGTATTTTACAAGTTGCATTAGCTTTAGCTTTGTCATGTTGTGACATTGTTGAACCTTTTTTATATTTTACTGCTACATATCATCTTAAGTTATTACAATGTGATAGAGCTGGTGTCATTAGACGGAATATATTATATGAAGTCATTTAAGGCATTCCAAGTGTTTGACAATACTATTTGCCTTTTAAAATAAATTCTTGCATCTGTTAACAAATTCTGTACTTAATCTAAGAATGTCGAGATCGCCTGTCATAGATGAAATGTTAATTTCTCAGTGTTCACGTACAAATCCTAAATCAAATAGCCCAGGTACTGTGGCTGTAACATTGCTGTTTCAAATAAACTATAATTTTAAAGTTGTGTTAAGGTTGCCCAATTAAGATTTCTTGACCTGTCCATCTTGAAATTGATTTTGTTTATAAAAATAATGCTTTAACTTTTCTATTGTGACTCAAATTTTTACACTTGTATTAAATCTGCCTTTCAGTTTGTCCATTTCTTGAGTTTTGTTTATTCATGTCAAGTAGGCATGAACAGTGCAATGTGGTCATCATATATTATGATTATATTAGACAGTGAATGTCAAGTAAGCATGAACAGTGCAATGTGGTCATCATATATTATGATTATATTAGACAGTGAATGTCAAGTAATGGCACCTAATAATAAAAAGCATTGCAATTACCATTGTGACATCCAGCGGAGAGAAGGCAGTTAATTATTCTCTTGGAAAATGTTGAGAAATAAAGTAGAGTTGTCGACCACTTTTTAGTACAAGTATAACGTGTTCCTAACCAAAAATGGTCTCTCCCCCATCACTATAATCAGTTACTCTTGTAACTCCAAAGGAAAAATTGACCTGGTCAGACTAGTTTGGGTATAATTTATAATAGCTCGCGTTACCCCATTTTTAAACCATAGAAAAACCACTTACGGAGACACTGGCAAGTTAAAACGATTTTCATAGATGATTATTTCAGATTTTTATGTTAATAGGTAGCTTAAAAATTAAAATAAAATTTTATAAATTGACCTAGCTCTACATTTGATTTAACCCATTCATTCCCTGATTGAAAGAACAACATGCAAGTTGAAAGCGCAAAGGTCATTGAACTATGACCCAACAGTTCTTATTAACTGGGGATCATTGGGTAGCCTTTTTTCTGGACATTTATTGTTCGGAAATTATTTTATTTTAAGGTAATATATTGTATTTGTGGTTGCTAGAAAAACATGCAAGTGATAGATTTTTGTAGGACCAGTGGTGAACTTAAAGGATTGGGGGGTGGGGTTACTGCTCGGACTTGCACCGTTGGTGTTTATACTTACCATAACTATAATATATAAAAGGTGTGTTGGGGGCCCCCTTTTGGGAGGCCGTGGCATTAAGTCAGGGTACGGCACTGCGTGAGACTAATAAAGTTAAACATTACTGTCATCTACCACATCCTTCCATCGGATCGATCCATGGCTTTCGGCCTCCATGCGCGAACCCCCAACTGGTTAAGTCTTAAACATGACAGTTCTTGGGTGGAATCATATATGTTTACTGTTGTACAAGTTGGTAATTAAGCAACAAAGAAACGATCACTGAAAAATATTTGGCGTTAGTGCAGGTGACTAAAGAGCAACGGAGGTGGTGGCTTCTCGTATCCGGAAATTTGTTTGAAAGAAATTTCGTCGACGGTGAATTGATCGACGGAAATTTGGTCGAGTCTTTTTTTCAGTTCACACGTTAAAATTTTGCGTCGATTAATTTTGCTTCGACGAAATTTCTTTCAAACAAATTTCCGGTAACTGGTGGCTTCTAGATGATCGGTAATGTTCTTTTTAAACAGCAGGCGTCCCTATCATGCCTGATACTCCACTGTCACAAAACATTCCCTTTTCTTAAAATCAGTATTTCTTTTCTTGTGTTTTTGAGTCCGAGGTTCCAATCTGATTTTGACAGTGATAAGTCAGATTGAAAATGCTTTCAAAGTTCTTAGACTTCTTACACATCAGTAAATGATTCTTTGATATTTACACGCCTGGATGTGATAACGCACTTCCACCAGACCTACACATCTAACAAAATTTTGACCATAACACCAAAAGGCAAACAAAATTTAAGGTCACACACTCCCGGACATTGTCATTGTACGATTGCTGGATATTATACCAGAAGTCAAACCAACTCCTCTTGCCCCGTATCCTATAATTTATTGAAATAGTAAACGTCTCTGTTTTCTATATTCAAGAACCCCCCCCCCCACACACACACACACACACACCCAAATCCCTGCCGAGTGAATTAAACAATGCGTCCAGCAGAGTGGTCAAGCCATGGACTCAATAGTCAACACATTACCTCGTCCAGCTGGGCTGTTTAAGGTGTTAGCCCTTTCACATGCAACAATAAAACAACAATGGCACAACATGTACATGTCTGACAAGGGTGGACAACCTGTAGAGTCCACCCAGGGGGGTCCAGTGGTTCCCCATTGTTGAGCCTAACAAAAGCCGCTGGGTGGTAAAACACGGTCACGCTACAAGACGGCGATAGAAATACCATTCACCTGCAAGGGCGCACAACAGTTCAAAAATACGATCAAACGAGATTAGCTTCCACTTGTCTGTATTTTGATACTCCCACTCAGAAGTTTATTATGACACTGGTAGGTTGTATTCTGTATTGCAATGCAGAGCTGGTCGTGTTGGGTATTCTATATTGAGCAATGCAGAGCTGGTAGTGTTTGGTATTATGTATTCTATTTTGCAATGCAGAGCTGGTAGTGTTGGGTATTCTGTATTCTATATTGCAATGCAGAGCTGGTAGTGTTTGGTATTATGTATTCTATTTTGCAATGCAGAGCTGGTAGTGTTGGGTATTCTGTATTCTATATTGCAATGCACAGCTGGTAGTGTTTGGTATTCTGTATTCTATATTGCAATGCAGAGCTGGTAGTGTTTGGTATTCTGTATTCTATTTTGCAATGCAGAGCTGGTAGTGTTGGATATTATATATTGCAATGCAGAGCTGGTATTGTTGGATATGCTGTATGCTGTATTGCAATTCACAGCTATTAGTGTTTTAGTGAGAAGGAAAATTTGACAGGGTATAAAACTACTGCCACAGAAGGGGTTGATAAATTTCTTTATGATTTCTACTTACCATAATCATACACCTATAATGATAATTTAAAAACGAAATTAAAATGTATGGGGATAAAGAAAGGATTTTTAAAAAATGAGAATCGCAAGCATACATTTTGTTGTAACGATTTAGTCACTGGATGTGTACTAGTTTACATCAATTACATGTACGTAGATTATCAATACTGCTGCCACTGCCAAGAAATCTAGTTTCATTGGGACATGTAGACCAGAAGGATTAATCTAGTTATTAAACAACATGTTAAGAATGGGATTTTGCGCGTTTCAAAGATTAAATATACAGTGTATATCTGACCATCCTGCCTACCCGGCAACTCGTTCAAATCTTCCTTCTCTTCATATCGCTATCAGTTTTTTCAGATTAATTGTGGCTTGTGAGCCAATGTTAGTCCCTCCAATCTAAGACAAACACATTTGGCCAAACACGGGCGTCCTGCTCTAACATAGAGCCCCCTAATCTTCAATAAACTGACCATATAATCGTCAGTTATCTGATTATGTTAAAGAGGAGTTGCCTCCTCCGTGTGCCCCAAACCACATTCCAAGTGGCCCCCGCGTTCCGCCTCCAACTCAATGTGACGCCGTCTCGTCATGTTGTGCTTCAAAATTCGGAATACGTCTGCTGCTAGGCTGGGGATGAGTTTACCCCCCTCCCCAGTAGGCGCTTGTTGGTTGAAAGGTTAAATAAAATAGTGGGGGGGGGGCAGAGAGGGCTGATGTCCCCCAGCTGCCTGAAAAATTGGTTTTGATGGTATTTTATTGATTAAAATGATGGTTTTCAGACTTTGTGGGGTGGGGATTGAATATTATTCCTGGGCGCAAAGCCAAACACTCTAGATACGCCTCTGTATATTTCAGATGTTTGACCCGTCCTTCGTGACCTTCCTGTATTGTTTTAGTTACAATCAAAGATCCATTTATGACTTGGGCCTATTATATATTGACGATGCGTTTCTACTTTTAAAAAAAAATAGTAATTAAAAAAAAAGAAATAATTTTAAAAAAGTCACGAATTCAGTTTTGTATTGACCATATTTCCCTTCTGAGAATTTTTAAGAGGAAAAAATAAGGAGAAAGAAAGAAAAAAAAAAAAGGGGGGGGGGAGGTTTATTCCTCATCTTTTACTGTGACCTCGACATTGATACACAGATTTAAAAATCAACAAATGTTGCGCCTCTAGAATGTTTAAACCCTGGTAAATTTTACAAGGTTGTCCCTCCTTCCAATATCAATGGCCTAAGGACCTTACTTAGTTTTGGAGAAATTGTAACAATATAGTGACGCTCTTGAATCTCGGTGAATAGGATTTTGGGGGGGGGGGGGTGGTAAGCGGCAGTAGATGGTTTAAAAACTTTAATAACGGGAAAACCGCGATTAGGTTGAGTAAAGGTGCCGGTAATAGTGAAGTTTGTGTTGTTTCGTCTTTCGTCGTCTCGCAGGTTCTAATCGTTCCCTTGTTTTTATACTGCAGGGACTGTGAAATAGTCAGTCTATAATAATTTCGTTGTTAATCTTTGTTTAATTTAAAGTTGTAAAACAAATGGATAAATTGAGCAAGGTGACACAACACTGGGAGCAATCTTTAGGTACACAAACCTGGAGCGTTCAATAGGTATTTGAAGACAAATCATTCCCCTCTGGCTAATTACACACCCCATGAAAGGATTATTGAATAAATAGTCGCATTTACAGCAGGTGGATGTTTGCCGATGGCGTGAAGCCACAGCGCGGGAAATAATGTCAGAAGGAAGGTCTACCTATTGAATAAAGTCATTTAAAAACATCACGTGTTTATTTACCTACTGCGAACCAATGGGATGAAAGTGAGAAGAGTGATTGGCCATTTCACTACAGCTGATGTGTTAACGTCATCACGACACATTCGGTGCCATTGTATAATACTTTTTGTGTTAACTCTTTGAGTCCTAACGACCAAAGGTACAGCTGTTGAAGGCTGGAAATACTAATACAGTAAGATACCTAGAAATGCGGAAGTCATAGATAAGAATGGCATAGTATGATTTTTGTTCCAGCGTAGCAAGAATAACTACAGATCTAAAGCGGGGCGCATTCGCATATCTATATAGTAAATACGACAAAAATCTTTTTTTAAAGGTAGTAACCGTTCAAATGTCACGTGGTAAAATGTTTTTACAATAACACACAATTTTAATCGAGTCGAGAATCAGGACGGGGTCAAATCATGTAGTCCGGTTCATCGACGTCTTACAGTAGCTCAAACAACTATTATTGCGGATTATCGACGTCTTAGTGTAGTTTAAATAGCAAAAAGTGTTGAGAGTTTTAAAGTGAGAATGTTTTACAATTTAAAAAAAAATAATAAATTTAGATATGCAAAATATTTTTGACTAATCTTAATTAAGTAAACTAAACTTTATCCAACATAACATCTTAGAAATGCAGGTAAAAATAAGTAATTGAGAAAAATTAATCTTGATCTCTAATTTGCGTCACATACAATTGCGTTGCATCACTTAAATTGTGTCACTGATCTCATTCGTATTGTCTGTCATGTCCTGGAGGACTTGTAGTATGTCATTTGTATTGTCTATCATGTCCTGATGGACTTGCAGTATGTATTTGCATTGTCTATCATGTTCGTGAAGACTTGCAGTATATTTTCAAGGTACATGTTGACAGGGTTAATGCATCTATCCTTGCACGCCACCTAGTTTCACACTATGACACCGGGGTGTCATTTTTCAGTTTTTCCCAACGCTGTGTGGAACTAGAGAAAACAAGTAGAGGGCTTGGATGGTTCCAAAACACGTCACCATCACTGGTTTATGCTAAGCTGCATGTACACCAACCAAGTTGAGTGAGTGATTATCACAATGGATATTCACAGCCACCTTGTTCTTCTCCCTTATTCTTTGTCGAACAGTCTTTCCTTTGTCCAGTCATCACAACAGTTTGCAACATCACTGTGATAGACAATCTTCTAGCTCCATTTCATCTTTCTCAGCTGGTTCAAGATGTCTTGAACCAAACTCTTAGCATCCTTCTGGATTGTCTGGATAAAACTAAGGATATACTTTTTAAAATATACATCTTTCCTCTCAGTATCAACTTCCGCGTACCTCACTGCCTCTGAGAACTGCTCATGGTGTGCTTGACCAGGAGTCGAGTCAAACATGATACCATATGCCAGTACATGGATGCAGCAACGTACCCTACCTGAACCATAGTTCTTGGCTCTACAAATGTTTCTTCAAATTCTGCTAAACTGTGGATGCCATCCCGGGTAGGGGGGGGGGGATTCATTCTGCATACCAGGGGTGGGGGAGATACGACGTGGACCCATCATGGTCTTTCATACGTCATGTGTTCTTGCATATATTATGTCAAGTATTCTTTCATATCTCAAGTGTTCTTTCATTTCTCAAATGTTCTTTCATATCTCAAGTGTTCTTTCATATCTCAAGTGATCTTTGATATATGTCAATTGTTCTATCATATATGTCAAGTGTTATTTCTTACATGTCAAGTGTTCTTTCATATATTTCAAGTGTTCTTTCATATATATCAAGTGTTCTTTTACACATGTCACGTGTTCTTTTTTATATATCAAGTGTTCTTTCATATATGTCAAGTGTTATTTCATACATGTCAAGTGTTCTTTCATATATTTCAAGTGTTCTTTCATATATATCAAGTGTTCTTTTACACATGTCACGTGTTCTTTTTTATATATCAAGTGTTCTTTCATATATGTCAAGTGTTCTTTAATATATTTCAAGTGCTCTTTCATATATGTCAAGTGTTCTTTCATATGTCAAGTGTTCTTTCAATAAAGGGTCATAACAGCCAGTAGTTACAGTAAGGCAAGAAATTGTCCCACTGTTGTGCCGTGATCGTCTTGCTGAAGTGATTCATTTCGTCCACACAAAGCTAGATGTATGTTGAGTTGCCAGGAATGTTAAGCCATGGAGGATTCTTGTCAATATATCACGCCATTTCTGCTTTTCATTTACAATCTTTCGTTGAAGTTCCCTGTCAATAACTCTGTTTGCAGCTAAATTTCTATCCATTTTTTTTGTAGGGTGGCGTCTTCAACAAAATGAAACGCATTTTGGTGCCTCCAGATAAGAAGCTGCCGCTGTGTAAAATTATATAAAATTATTTTTTTGGCGCCCCCTTCAAATGGCTACCAGGGCATCTGCCACACGTACCACACCCTAGGTACGCTACTGGTTGCAATTGCACGAGTGTTCGACAGGCAGCGTGTTCAAAGTGTCAGCCACCATTAACTATCATATATTGTATCTTATCTGAAATTAGTATTGTGTTATCAAGGTTTATCTGATAATGATACTCTTACTAACGTAGTTCTTTAAAATGGTGAGTTTTGTTTTTTTTAAAGACGGAATCAAAGATTTTTTGGACAATCACAAGAATGATGTATAGCCAAAAAAACAATGGCACAATCAACCGTGGAAGTTACAGTTATGAATGTTACACTCTGGTCCTGCAACACGCACATTTAACCGCTGTGTCTGCCCAACTGTTAAAATACTCTCATGACTTGCTATGAGGGGCATTCATGGTCTATCTTTCTAGATATTTTCATATGCAATTTACAACCATGTTTGTTGTTGTTGAAGTTGTAGATATTTACGATAACTACAAACACTCTGGTCTGGAAGTGAATGTACACGTCACCGAGATGGAGGGCGGCTACAACAACTCCGAGGAGCAGGGGTGCACACCCCCCTTCCCTTCCTCCCGCCCCCTGGGGGAGTCGGCTGTTAATAGCAGTGTCACCAAGAAGCCAAGCATTAAATCCAGGATTACAATTCTATCTCTACCTGTATCGGACGTTGTTAGTGGGTCAAGCCGGACCTGTCCACTGTTACTTGTTGTCCTTCGGGCCATTTACGGGACTCCCAAGACGACTCCTCACCCCACCCGCACCCCCCCTCCTCCACTTCCCGGGAGCTAAGCAACCAACAATTACGTCTCCTCTTGAAGAGGTACAGAAGCCAACAACAGGGCCGGACAATGGGCTCTTCTTTATGGGCTTTTGAGAACGTCACGTGACCGCCTCCGTTTTATTTGTAGATTTTACCGATTTGTCCTATACCAAGTGACCATGAAAGGTGACCAATCCAGCCCCACCGGGTGGCCGGGTGGAGGTGACCCCACGAGCCGTGGCCCCTTGAAGAAGTCGGACCTACTTACCAGAAAGTGCAATTTGTAAGTCGGAGATAATTCAAATATGGTGGTCGGATGTGCGGTTCGAGAGGAATATCGTAACATCGTGATGTCATGATGCAATTGAACGGTCTGAGGAATAATTCGGCGGCAGGTGAGACAAACGAACAGACCAAATGTCTTTACTTTGAATAGATACGACGTGAGCGTTTTTACTTTGTTTGCCATAAGATATGTCGGCTGCCAACTCGCCATCCTTCTCACGGCCGCTACGTGCTAAGTCTTTAAACCCCTAGAGGATTTCCTAAACATCGTTGTGTGTCTGTAAGTGAATGGACTGGATTATCACGGCGTGTAAGTGGTGTACACAGGGATATACGGGATTATCACGGCGTGTAAGTGGTGTACACAAGGATAGACGGGCTTCGAGTGTTAGATTACTTAGACAGACACGTGTTCCCCTTTAAAAAAAAAAATAAAAAAATTCGATAATTTCGAAATTACTATGTGACCGAATTCTGAGGGTTTGTTGAAATAAACTCCACGTTTGTGACCATATGAAGTAAAGGTATAACTTAGGGGTGTATATAGTTATTGGGGTTGTACCAGTTATTGGTACTAAATTTAAGTTGTAGGTGTTGTAAGTATTGGTATTTTGATATGTTTTTAGCTAGAATATTTTATCCAGTCCTAGGATATAGAATAGAATGAAATACTTTGCCACCGTCTTAGCACAACTTACTTAGCTTACGATTTAAAAAATCAATCTTATGATAACGTGAAAGTCAAGATTGTATTTTTAAAAAAGTTGATTTACATTGCTCATTGCATAACACAGATGAAAGGAATCTGACCTTCTGTATGATATTGGCCAACAGGGCCTACAACAGGGCCTAGAAAGCCTGTATTGCAAGAGGTCAGATTTAATGAAGTATTTATTAATTATTATATTTTTATATTTCAGTCAATTAACATCTGAACAATTATTTATAAGCTTTTTTTACTTATTATATAATATTATAGATCTAGGCCCACATTTACATTGCAAAAAATACATACTTGAGATGAATGAATTACACGTTTAAATTACTCTCTTTAATATTTATTATCTGTATACTATATAAGTTTAAGATACGATTCTTTAATTCAGTGGTTCTCAATCTTTCTAGTGCCGCGACCCTTTAATACAGTTCCTCATGTTGTGGCGAACCCCAACCACAAAATTATTTTCTGTTGAGACTTTATAACTGTAGAGTATATGTGTTTTCAGATGGTCTTAGGCGACCCCACTGAAAGGTTGACCCACAGGTTGAGAACCGCTGCTTTAATTGATCCAAATAAATGGAAATTTTTTTTAAAAAAATTATTTTGTACAATTATACATATTCTTTTTATTACATTGTACTAAAGCCATGCTAATTTTTTTCCCCTTTGAATGAGAAATTTCTATAATAATAATAGTAACCGTGAAATCTATATTTAAATTTTTATTTTTTCCTTTATTGATCAAAACTATTATAATCATTAGATTATATTAAATATCACATAACCTTTAATAAACAATTCATTGGAAAAACCCCCCAACAACACCATTTTCAAACTCTATTCAAATATTGTGAACACCCACGAACAACTAGATGCACTCAGAGATACTGTTGTAAGAGTAGGCCTCATATGAAATGTATTTTTATTATTATTGTTTATATCAGGGTCGGGTCAATTAAATAAAAAGTCAACCATCAGTTTTGCTGATTATAGTTTTTGTAAGGGTCTTAGCCTAAGCATTGCTAGGGTCCCCTAATGTTTCTGTACCGCATTTCATGGTCAAAGAAAATTTAACATTGCCCCCCCCCCACCCCAAGAAAAAAATAAAGAAAATATGTATATAAATATATTAATTTTAAAAAATTAATAAATTGAACAAAGATTTCTAATTTGCAACATTGTGTAGTTAAATCAAATGGGAAAAAAAATTGGGACTTAATGTCAACCCACGACTGACCTGTTGTTAGAAGCATTCTATTTGGATGGACGTTATAGTGGCGGTTGGGTTGTTTGTTTTGTTATTATTCTGTTTTCTTCTTAGACGAAATGTGCTCAATCATTAAAGCGGGTATCCATCTAACGTCCAATCATGTGTAATTAATTTGACGTAAATGCCTTTCCGCAAACAATGTATGTCTCTCTCTCTCTCTAATTATAGGTATATAATATATTACGTCCTAATTGGTGATACCCATGTACGGATGTGTATTTGATCTTAAATGACATTCAAATGTTTATTATATATATGTTATATATATATATAAAACATTGGAAAGTAAATGTTATTTTATGAATTTTGTTATGCTGAAAACATAATGGGGAATGTTCTCATATGGATTCAAAACATAAATACAAGGATTTCTTATTCCATCAGAATATGACGATGTCAGCTCAACAAACCCCAGTCTACGATTATCAGAAGTTACAACAGGATCGTATCCGGACATTTCATCTGGACTCAGCACAGAAGGTGCGCCCTATCTCAGGGAGCACGGGTTTGGTTCAGTTATCAACTGGGGATCAGACTTGCAGTCGCCTGCCGGACGATCGGCATCTTCACTGGGACATGGCCACAGCACAGACCAGCCCGGGCTAAGTAATGGTTTAGACCAATGCGGACTAAGCCCAGTTCCAGACCAGTCCGGGCAAGTGCACAGTTCTGACGATGAAGGTATTTGTGACAATACTTTGCCTTTTTTGTGACAATACTTTGCCATGCGTTTGTTTTGTCTACATGAGTTTTCAGCTGTTTTGAACAATGCCAACTCACTATGTGCCATCAAATGACAACTTAATTTTAACATCAAATGACAATGTAATATGTCCCATCAAATGTAAAATTAATATTTACCTGTAAATTGACAATGAAATATTTCCCATCAATTTGCAACTTAATGTGTAACAAAAATTACAATTAAAAAGTACAATCAACTGAAAAATTAACATGGTATATCAAATGACAACTTAATATGGAACTTCAAATGACCAAGATGGTCCTTCAAATAATAGCTTGGCATGTAAGAGTAGCTATAAGAGTTTAGAAGCCATCTTGCCAAGAGCCCTATAGATCACTAACATAATTACAGTGAAATTGCTAGAGTTGGTCTGAATTACTATGGCCGTGACGTCCACTGGCCCCTCGTTTCCTCTAATGCTGTACTGAGATCACTGCTCCGATAGCAATTAAAGCAAATGCAAAGCCATTTAATGTTGTCAGTAAGAATTTACAACACCACACAATCCAGTAGTTAAACCCAAAGCCATTTAATGTTGTCAGTAAGAATTTACAACACCAGACAGTCCAGTAGTTAAAGCCTCGTCGGTCACATTTCAGTTTCAAGTCTTTGCGACAATCCTTTTTCTCGGGGCGGTGTCGCAGCTAAGTTTGGTTTAAAGTTTAAAACATCCATCTCCATTGTGCAGCTATTTGGGAGTGACATCTTGGCTTAGTACAGACTCCGAAGATAAGATCGCCAATCCTCGTGTTTAGAGATCAGTACCACCGTCTAATGGCAACATCATTTTGATTGTTTGCTATTTATCAGACCCCGCCCCTCTATTTAAAAAAAAATAAATAAAATAATTTAAAATGCACGTTTTGACAATTTGATCCATGCCATTTCGTGACGTGTCGCTAGTTTACTTAAAAGTATCATTTCCAATCGCTATCTCAGAGTACCGGCCCTTCACTCCCCCGCCCCCGAGAGAGCGCCTGAGTTACACACGGTACCAGCTGGCTCTACTGAATGGAATCTACCAGGAGGTCCGCTACCCTAACGGTACACAGAAACAACTGATTGCCAAACGGGTGGGCATCACCAGGGAGCAGGTCAAAGTAAGTTGTTAGGAAGTAGGTCAAAGTAAGCTGTCAGGAAGAAGGTCAAAGTAAGCTGTTAGAGAGCAGGTCAAAGTAAGTTGTTAGGAAGCAGGTCAAAGTAAGCTTTTAGGAAGCAGTACAAAATAAGTTGTTTGGAACTAGTCTTCGTGTGATGGTCATTTATGTTTAATTTAAATAAGCTTAAATAAATCAGCTAGCATTGACCATGATTTATTGAACGCCCATCCACGCTCAGCGTAGTGAACAGTCCATCCACGCTCAGCGTAGTGAACAGTCCATCCACGCTCAGCGTAGTGAACAGCCCATCCACGCTCAGCGCAGTGAACAGCCCATCCACGCTCAGCGTAGTGAACAGCCCATCCACGCTCAGCGTAGTGAACAGCCCATCCACACTCAGCGTAGTGAACAGCCCATCCACACTCAGCGCAGTCCCTCTCTTTTCCTGTATGAACGCAGCTGTTTATCAATATTGCTGGTTACGATTGACAAGATGAGTGGAATGGTGCCTACAAGTGTGGGTTAGGGGGTGACGGGGAGGGATCACGAATTTGTAACGATGTGTGGTAAAGGTATCTGATTTTAATTGGAAAAGTGCGGGGGGGGGGGGGCGGTAAAACCTACGAAAACAGAGTAACGTCCTTATGGATGCCCCCCCCCCCCCCACACCTTAAAAAAGACACGACCGTAAGAACCAATCACACAATATAGTTCTATACGGAAGTGACTGCGATCTTGAAATTGACATCCTGTAATATTATTATTATTATTTTTTTTTAAATTTGATAATTAAATGAATTAAAATTTATTACTGCGACATGCAGACCAAATTGTTCACACGTAGGTAGGGCAACATGCTGAGCGCCCCCACCCCCCCCCCCCGACTCAATAGGCATCAGCAACAGATTCGGACCTTACGTTTATAATTGCAAGCTTTTCTCATGTTTAATTTTTTAAATAGTTTACGCTATTGGTCATTTTAGCAAAGCATCCGATCAATTCGCTATTGCAGCTACAAAGATAAGACAAACATCGACCTTTATTGTAAATGTTCTCATGTTAAACAACACTTCTTAAGACCTATTTCTTCATCATTTCCAGATCTGGTTCCAAAACAGACGGCGTAAAGATGTCGTCACCAAAGTGGGAGGATCAAAGTCCGAATCTAAAGACAACAATAATGCCCAAACTGTGGTAGCAGATAGCAGCGCGTGTTCTGACACTCAGACATCCCAAGACACACAAGGGAACACTGGGAACCGAATCGAGCCATATGAGGAACAGCAAAGGGAAGTAGCTCCTAATCCTAACAGCGTGGAAAAAAAATCTAACGATAAGTGCGGAGCCAACATTAATGAAAAGTCTGGCACTGAGCTTAGTGAAGGAAGATCCTACCACACAAACCAACAAATCGATGGATTATCCTCAACTTCCTCAACACATTCTCTGTCTCCTGCAGCGGTTTCATCTCAGGTTCTGTCCCCTTCGTCTTCAGTGCCATCGCCACAAATTGTCTCCCCTACAACAATGGCGGCCTCTCAGCTTGTCTCGCCGGTTGTCTTACATAGTATGATCATGGAACTGAACAAATTTGACAACAATTATCTGAAACAGAAGAAAAGTAAAAAGAAACGAAACAAATCCAAGGCTGCAAAGGCTGCGCCAGCGCCCTCTGTGCCGCCCAATCCTAAGCTGCTGTCGTCCTTGCCATCATTTTCCTCACTATCTTCGTGCCAGACTCCTCGTCTTTTCCAGCACTATGACATGATAGCACCGCCCAACAAGCTCACCCCATCTGCTAACAGGACATTACATGCCAGCGAGACATCTGCTTTCCGCAACCCGCGGGGAAATAAAGTGTTTATAACCTCGAACGAAAACACAACATGGGCGGGGCCTGTTATAACCACACCCAACTCGGCTCATCAGCCGTTCGGTTCTTCTGATTTCATGCATCAGTCTTTTCCAAGTGATGGACTTCGTGCAGAAGGGAATCCATCGACACAAACAAATTTAAGCAATTATCTACAAAGCTCGGCTGTTGCTACTTTGTCTCATGCTAGTCACACGCAAGCATCCACGTATAACTATAACCTTATCACAGATCAACTCAGCTCCTCTGCGGCACAGAGAACGGTCTGTTCATCGTCCCCAGCAAGCAGACAACCTGAGCCTAGTATCCAGACATCCGGTCAATCAGATATTGATTCACGTGTTGAGGGAGCCAACGGTACAGATGAACACAGATCTCTTAGAGCCATCAGCAGTTTTCCTTACCATTCATCCCTAACTCATCCCCCTTTCTCCTTTCATCACAATTCTCACTTCCCCGCTTTCAATCACGTCTTACAATTTCCTTTGATAGCCGAGCCGCCCATGGTGTTATCAAGTATAGGTCAGGCAGATGTCCAGCGTCAAGCATGGCACTACACAACTCCCCATCTAAATCCTCACTATCTGAAACACCCACCTTCACATTCAAACTCACAGTCACTCCAAAGTTCCCAAACCTCCCATCTTTCAACGCAACTCAATCCAAGCTCTCATTACCAGAATTCAGCTGCTCCTACATCCACCCTCCCTCCTCATCTAGGTTCCCAGAGCTCCATAACTGCCCTTCCATACCATTTAAGCTCACAAGCTCAGAGCTCCGTCTCTTCCATATCAGAACTCACCCCAGAAGCCTATAGACCTCTTATGATTTCCTCATTAAGCAATCCATATTTTACCCCATCATTACCGTACACGCCTAGCCAATCTGCTCTAAGTCATCCACCTCATATGTGGGTCCCAGGTTCAGATCTTAATCCAATGGGTTATACAGGAATGTGACAGAGATATCATTTCTAATGGTAGATTATTTTTTGAAAAACTTAGTTCTATGGAACTAAATCTTGTACATGATATTTGTAAATATTCTATGCCAAAGACAGTATTTTGTTACTTGAAATGTATTATGCTCTTGTATTTACATAAAAAATATTTAAAATATAGCTTTAATACAGAATGATTTCAAAATTTTAAATTTTTTTTTTTTTTAAAAAATAAAAGATGTATTTGAAATTGTATTAATAAAGCATAAACACAAAAAAATTCATTATGCATCCTTTGATGGTTGCAACAGTACAACAAACATCTTTTAAAAATGACTAATCTAAAAAAAAAAAAAAAAAAAAAAAATTGCATCATTAAAATGGATGGCCCATTCAAACTTAATTATTCTCCAACCAGGGCTTCCCAATCTTTTCCATATTCTGTAGCCCTACCAATTGTTTGACAAAGTCTCACAACCCCTCCAGACAATAATGAATTTTGATTCGGACCAAAAAGTGGACTTCTAAAATTATTTTTTAAGTTAGAAAGAGAGCTGTGTGTTGATGAAATTTAAAATATATCAAAATTTAGAAATAACTTCAAAGTCAATGGCTCCTATGTTCCAACAGTTTTCCTAAAAACACCTAAAGTGCCACCTCAGACTCCCTGGGGTAGCCCAGCGTGAATAATCGTTACTTTCAGCATATATGAGACAACGAGCCTGAATATATTTGAATGAAATCACATTTTAAATACTTTTATACTAATAACAGAAACATGCAGCATTTAAATTATTTTTTTTTTTCAAATTTATATGACTTTTTGTGGGGCTTTGTTTCATTTCCAACCTTCAAGAGACTTAGGCCAATACACAAACAACTAATTAGGCCAATACACAAACAACTAATTAGGCCAATACACAAACAACTAATTAGACCAATACACAAACAACTAATTAGGCCAATACACAAACAACTAAATAGGCCAATACAAAAACAACTAAATAATGGCTTAATTTTTTTTATATTAATGCAATAATTTAATGAAAAAATATTTTTTTTCCTCCTTTAATACAAGATCATTATATTTGTACTTACTTATAATACTGAACCAACATAAAAGTACAAGTTAAAAAGCTAACCCATCAAAAAAATTAAATAAATTCCACAGACAATAACTGATATCATAATTTTAAAGATGATCCAATAGCTTCCAGCACATCTGTTAGCACTCTGTCACGTGTTTCATGAGTCACCTAAAAGATATATGGCATATACTGTAATTATTATTATTATTACATAAGAAAAAATCTATAAATGTTTGGAATAATCATAATTATTCTCATTAGAACTGTTGATGATTCAATCATTAACATTTTATAACTCACAGGTTTCATTTTTGTGGCTATCTGGCAGTAGATTTATGTAAGATTCTTTATTGATCCAAATACATGGAAATGTTTTTTTAAAAATTACATTGTACATATTGTATTTAAGCACATAAATAAATACATATTTTTACCAGACAACATTTTACAATAATATCAATTTGAACATCAAAATTCTAAAGCATGTATACTGGCATAAAGTTGTTACAAGTTATCAAGTTTATAATCTCAAATATTTAAAACTATTTTGCATGGTGAGTGGCAAATACTGAACAAGAAAAATCAAATCATATAACATACATAAAGCTTGATACCTAATGAGATATGAATTTACAATATAGTGGCAGTTTACCTCAAATACTTTAGAATAAGGTCCATTTCTAAGTTCTTCGACAAGTTGTATTGGCTTTCCTTTAGGCACTGGTATTGTTGCCACCAGCAAAACACAGGTATGAGACATTAACTTCTTGATGGCCTTTAAAGGAAAAATCCCAAAACTGAATAAATATTTACCAAAAAAAAAAATTAAATAGTTCCAATATTCTTAGTTGCTTTATTTATTTAAAAAATGTGTCCTTATTTTTTTTATTACAGTATTGACCATCCATATAAATATAATAACGGTAATCACAAATTTTATCTCCCTTACCCATCCTAATCCTGTATTTTTTTGGATACCATCCCTAAGCACATGACACCCAGCCAAACCAAAGTTAAGTGTGAATTAAAGTTGATAGTAGCATGTTATTATAAAAAAACAATAAAAATTTGTTAAAAGAGTGAGTCAATAATCTTCTAATTATGAATCACTATTTTAAGTTGATGTTTATTTATATGCACCGGTATGTCCTGACCTGTATGAATGCTTGACTGAAAAGTTCCATCTTGCCAACTTCATCTACAAGGAATATCAATCTTCTACCATCACATTGTTCTTTAGCCTTTGAAAGAAGCATCCATAAGATTTATTATGACTTAGACAAAGACTTTCAATAAAACTGGTGTTTATGGTTAATTTATAGTACCGTAATTAGTTTACATTACTTAGCATAATTAACAATGGCCATTTTACAAATGTTGCATAAATTTATTTTAAAAAATTATTTAAAAAAAATTAAAAAAATAATAAAATATTAAGGGCGACTAAATAATAAGATTACAATTACAATAATAAAGATTTAAAATTATTAAATGTTTCATACTGGTGTAAGTTGAAGTGTTGGTAGAGCTGTTTGCTCAAAGGATTGCACATTAACTGAATACTGGCCAACTTTATATGCTCTCTGCCTGTTACCTGGGAGGTCATCTGCAGGATTACTGAAAATAGTAATTTAGTTTAAGGAACAAATAACAGTTTGAGTTTTTTTCCAGAAATGTATTTCTAAAAAAAAAACTGTTTCTTTAAAAATAAAAAAGTAATTATTAGTGATTTAAATAAAACATATTAAAGGGCATTCATTATACAATAAATTGAAAAATAGTATTTTCCGGAAAATATTGACAAATATTAGTAAAATTAAATTGTTTGAAAATATATTCATTATAAATATCTACCTGACTCTTGCTAACTGCCCACGCTCATTATTTGTTGTGATAACATCAAAACCTATCCGACGACCACTGACACGAACCTCTTCTGTCAAAAACCCTGTACATTGTATTTCTTTCTTTGACAATTCTTGATGAATTTTTTTTATTAACGTTGTTTTACCTACACCTGTGGATTGGATATGAAGTCAACTAACTTTGAAAGATGTTTATTTTTAAATATGTGAAAACAATTAAGTTACTGATATCATAAGAAAAAAATTATGAAGATTACAAATAAATTTCTTTTTTATTCTTTAAATTTTAATTACCGTATTTTCCGGCGTATAAGACGACTGGGCATATAAGATGACCTCCTACTTTTCCAGTTAAAATATAGGGTTTGGGCTATAATTGCCAAAAAAGACTACTCCTCTTCCAACGCACACCAAATAAAAATTAAAAAACATAAGATTTGATTTCAATATGGTAATTTTAATTAAAATACTTATGACATGCAGGTACTTAGCAGGAAAGCTGTCACTTATAAACATAAGGCTGTTAATCATCAAACATGTAAACATAAAACTGTGCAAGTGGATTAAACTTTTCCTAATTCATTCTAAAGCTGAAAGGAAAGATAAGACAATAAACCCATGGGAGCTGCCATGCTGTTTGTTTTCTAAGCTGTTAACCAAACTGGAACTGATGATGATAGGAGGAAGATAACAAACAATAGAGAGCGAGCAAGTGCTGGGAAAGTCCCTGGGAGTCAGCAACGCCAATCATAAGTCCAAGCTATTGTTACAGGTTTTGCTGGTGTGACTGTTTCCTTTTAAAAGCTTTCAAAATCCTCCTGCTTTTCATCTGATATCATAAGTACATCAATGACCTCTTGTGATGTCATAAGTACATCAATGGGTTATTGCACGCTACTGGTCCCTCTGTCGCTCACCTTAACCCGAACCCTAAATCTATCATAAACAAAGGGAAGTGACTCCCAATAAGGGGATCACAACAGCACATTAGCCCATCAATGATATCTTGTGATATCAATAGTACATCAATGACATCTTGTGATACATTTGTAAGGCAGTCAGCGTATTGATCTATTTCCGTATCAGATTGTGTGGTCTCAGCTTCGGCCTCCTCTTCATCTTGCCACAAGTAGTCGTCCTCCATACCATCTAATGAATTTGATATGCCACACTTCTTGAACGACTTTATTAGATTATTACTGTTTCTGCATCAATATCATTCCAGGCTTTTATGACCAACTTGAACAAAACATCCAACTGTGGAGCACGCATGTTTCCTCTTTTTGTGAATGACTTTTCGCCACCAACCATCCACTCATTCCACTGTTCTCGAATGCAATCTTTAAATGGCTTGTTAAGGCCCACATCCAGTGGCTGTACCAACGATGTCAATCCTGTTGGATTAACTGCCGCATCTGTGTTTATTCTTGCCAGCCTTTGCTTGGTGCTGGGAGTTAATGAGCCCTGAAAATATCTCACCCCAGTAGACTACGTTTTTGAATAAGTCCACCTGGTTGCCGTAAACCAGCTTATAAGAAAACCCTCGGCATATAAGATGACCCCCCGACTTTTGAAAAGATTTTCATGGGTTATACGCCCGGAAAATACGGTATATTTGAAAATATTAAAATAAAAGGTTAAAATATATTTATTCAATGTTCTTGAGTGAATAAATAATAACAAATTATTTTCATTAATTAAATGAAGATATATCAATTATATGTGTACTTTTCTAACTAGGTCCTGTTGAAACTGTTTACAGAGAGTTAGGTCTTTAATTCAAAGGGGTTGGGGTAGAATGTAGAAGTGTAGGAGGAAGAGTGTAGAGTTAGGGTAAGGGAGAGATGATGTTGAGGGCATTTGATAGTCATCCATCCCTTTTTTATTAGGGTCTATGTTTCATTTGCGTATGTTACAACTAGTCTGATTACAGTTTTATAAACAGTTTCCTTTTTTCTCGTTACTTTTGAGTATTTTCAAGCTACTGAAGTATGCCGTATCCGGCTGATACTCTTTCTTTTATTTCTGTTAGTTATTCGTTTCTTTCATTTAATAAAGATCCTAGGTATCTGAATTGATTTACTTTTTCAAAAGTCTGGTTTCTAATTTTAATGGCTTCATCTGACTGTTCTTCTCTTATCATAGTCATGTATTTTGTTTTTTGGTTGTTGCCTTCCAGTCCAGCTTGAAGTGATGCGTCTTCTAATTCAATAAAGGCTTTTGATGTCTTTACTACTTTTCCCTAACAGTGCTATGTCATCAGCATATGCAAGATACTGAAGGGGTTAATTGTAGATAGTGTCCAATGGTTGTGGGTCTTGGGTCTCCTTCAGAAAGTATCCTGTTATTGTTCCTCCGGTGTCAATATGTATGCTTCTTATAAATATAATTCTCTCTAATGTTAAGTTAAAGGCTACGACTATTTGTACCCGGGTACCAGAAGTGAGTCAAATGGGACCCAGGTGCGAATGGTGGTGCTGCGTGTCTGGGTCCATTTTTTAATCCCAACCTCTCACTTCTGGTACCCGGGTACGAATAGCCACTTCGTAAGTTAAATAGCATACAAGACATTTGATAGTCAGGGGGAGTAAATAGGATAATAATATAGGACAATGAATCTTCATGGGAAACATCAGTTGGGTTAAGGGGGGTATACTGGAGTGATATTGAGACTAAGAAGGGGGTGGAATAGGGTTTGCCATGGAATAAAATAAGTGGGAAAGGGTTACTTTATTAGTACCAAACTAACTTGTTCAACACAACTTTGTACAAAGGAAAGTTGTTTCCACAGAAGATGGTTTGCATGAATGTTTGTTTGAAATACAATTTGTTCAGAAGAGATTTTGAAATTTAGAAAAGAAAATTTTTTTAAAGGTAAGGTGTGAACAGCGAGTGAGAATTGTGGAAATTTTAAAAAAACTAGACTTTCTATCAAAGATGAGATAAAAAAGTAAAATATAATTTACAATTTGAATTTCTTAAAATGCATTGCACGAAGAAATTCTGTGCATAAAATATTTTCAAGTTTTTTCTACGTTCAATTCGAATCCATTTGCTACGGGGTGCTCATCCTTAAACTTAAATTAATTTAAAAACTTTTAAATTCAATATTTAAAAAAAAAAACAACCAAAAATTTATTGCAATATATTTTATATGTTGAATTGAAATTAAAAAATACAACCAACAAACCATTAAATTTTTAATAAAAATAAAATCAAACATTGATATTTAATTAATTTATTAAATGTTATTGGTAAATATATAATGTAATTAATAATATTAAATAAGTTAATAAAGAAATTATCTATAAATTATAGCCCTTATATATCATTTCATAATAGTAATCTAAATCTTAAAATCTAAAACTAAAATTTAAAAAAAAAAAAAATTAGAAAAATACAAACCAGGTATTCCTGTGATGAGAATATGTCTTACTGATAATTTAGGAGATGCCATTAGGAAAACTTATTTTTTTAAAGCTGAGAAAATTAAATGCAAAAGATTTCGGTCTGAAGAGATTAAGGCTAATATTAAAATGATGTTATTAATTTTTGTTAAGACATGGTTCTATATTCTATTCTAAGCAATGCGTGATATTTTATTTCTCAAACTTATCCCATGCCATTTTTAAAAAATAAACATGCAGGGGAAAGCACTCACACAATCTACTAATCAAAACAAAATAATAAGGATCATTTAAGCAACTATTAAACATCTCGTATATATAAACACTCAAAAGTCATAAGTTACCATTCAGTTTTCAAGACCATTTGGACCACATACTTTTTATAATTAAATTAGGCTATATGATCGAATATTTATTTGGTAGGCTCCTACAAAAGATATATATGCAAGCAAATTAAGCTTTCAGTGGTCGTGGTTTGGCTGCTGTGCCTTTGGATTTGTTACTGATGAGCTGAAAGAAATACCGAAATAAAAATTAATAATTAAATGCCAAATGCTGTTGTGCAGTTGTTGCAAGCCAAACAACGAGGAGGTATGCTAAGATATCACTGATATTTAAAGAAAAATTTCTGCATTGTTGGCTAAACTCTCTGTCAGAATTTAAGGATGAAGTGCCAAAGTCAAAATGCAATAATTTTGTTTCAAGTCCAAAGGCTGAAGAATCATAAACCTTACTTGCACAATATTGATGGAGATGTTTTCCCCCAATCCTTAAAGTTGTGCAAGGTATAGCTGAGCTATTATCATAAGCCAATATTCATGGAAAGATCAAAGAAGAGTTTCTGTCTAACTAAGCGCTAATATATATAGTCCCAGAGATTTACTTAAGCCTTACTTTAGTCCAAGGCTTTATTGAAATTAAAAATGGCTGTAAAGATATATTACATGCCTGGTAGTATTAGTATTATACACACTGCAGATGACCAATACAAATGTTCTAAAAGTCAAGATTGTTATATCATAGCCATTGGATAAATATATAAAAGACTTGCCAAAAGCCCAAAGTATATATAGGCCTAGTACTGATCTAATGATAAAGATGCATTATCATTATGTTATATGATAAAATTTAACATGAACTCTGAAGAATCATGAAATAGAACTATGAAATCAATCTTCTTATAAATTGAGTTTGATGCAAAGCCTTTCAGAACAGTGCAGTATAAAGACCTAGTATTCAAACTATATTTCAAGCATTTCAAGACCAACCCTAAACATCTCTGATGATCATTAATTCTCTGGAATCAGAAGTCCTAAATTATTAATGGAAGCTCAGAAAAGCCAATTGGAACTCAATTTTTTGAAAACTCTGCAGTCTTGCTTTCTTGCAAATTCATTTGGAAGATTCAGTTAAAACCATGCCCAAATATGTAATTTCAGCCGTTATTTAAATAAAATTGTTCCATCTCTTTTATTTTCTGAATTAGAGAGTTCTTGTTTTCTTCTGTTTTTGTGTTCATTATTTAGCCAAATTTGTAAGATATAACTATAATAAAATATAGCGGCAACATTAATACATTGTTGGATTTAGAAATTATTTTAAAAAGTCAGTGCAAAATTTAAGACAGTGATTAAATATAATGCATGCGATTTTATATTTCAATGAAAAATATGAGTTTATTCTTCAGTAACTTATATAATATAGAAGGAATGAAGAAAAGAATATGAGCTCAGAAACTATAAACTGTATTTGATGCATATCAAGGAATGATTCTGCATTTATCCTTCCTAACCCTTTTCTCCATTTTTTTCAAAAGTCTTGATTTCCTAATATTTATTCTCTAGATCCAAGACAAAGGACACAGCAGTGGTAGCTCTCAAGGCAGTTTTCATAGGACAGAAAGTTACAGTCGTGTCATGGGGAATTCTAATCTGAAACAGCACATTGAAACAGCCCAAAAGACAGGTGTATGTCAACTTCGGCACCTAAATTTAAAAGAGGTACATTATTTGGTTTTATCTAGACCTGTTTACCCTCAAACTCTTAAAGTCATACAATATCATCACAAAATCATTCAATACATTATCGTAATAATAAAAAATAAACATACAGTATATATAATTTATACACCTCAAAATCGTACATTGTACGCCAAAATCATAAGAGTAAACAGGTCTGGTTTTATCTCTCAGCTCAAACTTTGTGGTGTAAAAGTTTTTAACTTGGAAATGCAGAGTTTTTGTGACCATATGCTACTGGCATCAACATCAAAGTTTTTTTCAATCTATTTTCTGTTGCAAGCTCTGCTACATCTCTTTCCATTTTTATTAGAATAGAAGCATTACTTTGTCATAAAGTTCTATAACAAGATTTTTATGGCAGCTGATCCTTCCAGTTGTTATATTTAATTCTGTAGGACACCTATTCTACAAACATCCACTAAGGATTAAATTAAAAATCATTTAAACAAATATTAAATTTTATATGTTGTGAAATCATAGTATCCCTTTAGGTAGGAGTTAATGTCTAAGCAACTACATCATTTACAAAGTTGAGTCATTATTAGGTGAGCAACTCTATGCAGTAAGTGCAAACTATAAGATCTTTCTGAGTAGTGTTTGTTTATTTACAGGTTCCAGAAGAGCTCCAAAAGTTATCCAAGAATTTACGCACAGTTGATCTTTCTGACAATAAAATTCTGCAACTACCACCATGGTTTGTGACGCTTGCAAGTCTGAAAAATTTTACTCTAAACAATACAAAAATAGGCAAGTTTATTACTGTAAAGCAAAATGTAAAGAAATAATAATAAATTCAGAACAAATGTTTTTGATTGCTAATTAGTTACAAAAGCTTGAGCAAAATAATAGTTGGACTGTTTATCTTAACACAAGTTATAGTAATTTTTCCCCCTTTATTTTGTTGTTTTAAAAACTTAAAATTTCACATCAGTTAATTTAAATGGAAGTCCCAATGTACTAAGGGGCCATCTATATAATATAAATGCACTGAGGGGGGAGGGGGTTGTTGATTTTTTAGATTTTGCATATGCATGCTTATGGCGAGGGTGAGTGTCTCGGCAGAAAGTATGTACATTTATTGAAAAATTCTGCAATAATATATTTTCAGTACATAAATACCATATTTATATCTCTAATGCTGTAAAAAATATCACACTTGCTTTGTAGGCGTTATCATCATAGTGTTAACTTATGTTTCAACATAACAACTATATGGCTCTAATATTACCCTACTGTAGTACTATTACAATAATATTTAGTCCACCTTTTGTTCAACATATGAGTGATGCATTTTGTTTGGCTGTGTCAGTGGTTCCTAAAATCTTTCAATTCCTGGTGCCCTTGCCAAATTTAGGTTTTCAACAGGTGCGTTAAATTCTAACGTGTACACTTCAAAATAGTGAATACGTTTAAAAAAAAATATAAATATAGTTTTTGGGAAACATAATTAAAACATGTATGTAGGTCACTAAGCCTAAGCTAGTACCTGCAAACAGAAATAATTCAAGTGAGTTACTGTTTTCACCAAACCTGCTAGATGTCATGCAGGATTAAAAGGGGAAATTAAATTATGAAAATTGTGTAAGGATGCTGTGACAACCCAGGGCTGTGCCAAGGAAAAGTTGCGCCCTAGCATACCAGTATAAAGTCTATTTTTGGCACCTCTTGTCTTTTGGCCTGCCAGAGGGCAATATGGCTCACAGGGTGACACAGCACATAATTTGGGAATCACTGGGCTCTCCAAACAGTCAACGGTGAAAACATGTAACACATAATTGTCTATAAATAAATTGATATTGTTGGTGTTTTGTTTTTATTGTTGTAAAGTACGTTTGCAATGGAGGGGGTTGTCGCCCCCCCCAAAACTTGCCTTTTTTGCATACATACTATATTATGGATGGCCTCTAAATATTTCTTGTTTTGTTGGAGACAAGAAAAATGCTATATTTTCATTTAATTTAAGTGTATAGATTTAAAAATACAAAACATTTTAAACTTCTGTTTACTTTTTTCCCTAAAGTTTTCCAAATTTAACATCATTGACTAAACATCAAAATGTCATTCAAATTTTTCAGCTGAATTACCTGAGGATTTTGGCAAGTTGAAGAAGTTAGAAGTGATTAGCTTAAGTGGGAACTCCCTGACACACTTACCTCGATCCTTTTCAAATCTGACCAACCTCAAGACATTGACCTTGTCTGGAAATCATTTTAAAACATTTCCCCCAGAGCTACTAGTGCTACCACAGCTAGATGTTGTTGATCTCTCACAAAACTCCATCACAGAATTGCCATTTGAGATGTCAGGCTTGCAAGCGGTGGAACTTAATTTGAATCAGAATCAGGTCAATGTCTCTAATATTAAACACTATTAAGTGTGTTAATCAGTCTAGTAAAATTCTATTTAATCTGCTTTAAGACAGGTAAAACATTGCAAGTAAAGTTTTAAGTGATGTGGTCTCTGATAAAATATATAAGAAAAGCCATGGTGAATTATATCAAATAACTGTTTCAGACGCATGACAAAATTTGCAATATATTTAAAAGATCTTTTAAGGAACTCCTATTTTACCTGATTTTGGGTTAATATTTATATATTCATCTGGAAATAATATATTCATTAAATGACTTATTGATTTATATATTCAGCTGGTAATTATGAACTAATTCTTTAAATATTCCATGTTCACAAAAATGCTAGGTGTCCCGAATGCCTGAATCTATTGCAAGATGTCCAAGGCTGAAAGTTTTGAGGATGGAAGAGAACTGTTTAGAAATTTCAGCATTCACTCCTGACATCATGAAAACTTCAAAAATCAGTCTTTTTGCTGTGGAGGGCAATATGTTCGACATGAAAGTGTTTCACCAACTTGATGGCTATGATGAAGTAACTATTATTTTATTTTTTTTATCTCATGTGTTGGCTCTGACTAAAGTCAAATTATCATTAATTTCAGAAACAAATCCTTAGATCTAGATTAGTTTATAAAATGCTTTTGGGTTATTTTGACATCTTTTTCTATCTCTACAACATATTTTTGTCAACTATTGTGCACTGATCAAGATAAATTTAAACTAAATGTTCATTCTTATCTGATGAGGAAAAGAATTAAAGTAAAATTATGTGAATAAATTATCCTGAGAATATTTTCGGTTTTCTTTTGTAATTGTTCAAATTTCTTAATTTTTCTTTCAGTATATGGAAAGATTTACTGCGACCAAGAAGAAAATTAACTAATTAAATTCATCATTATTTATGACAATTGATGGAAGGCTTCCAAAGCTGCTGCAATTTGTAAGTTACTGATGGGCTATAACAGCAGACCATTTTATCATTAACTCTTGTTGACAACGCTTCTATGGCCTTTTAGCAAGTGATGGATAACTTCTTGTCACTGAGGGAGCTGGACTTACATTTTGTTTATTCAACCATTGCAAAAATAGATTTGTTTATTATACTCTAGACTCGTCTGTTACCCAGCATGTGTGTGAATGAGAAATGTTAACCAGGTTGTCATGGTATGTCAGCATTTGGGACACAGTCCAGCAGAGATGCATTCAGTCTGTTTGATGTTAAGCACTGGAGTCTATCCTCTATAACTTATAATGTTAAAAAAGCTTAAAAACATATGCACACATACTGGCATTGCTCTCTTTCATTGCTTTTAAATTTGTCCTTTACTTGCAGCTTCTCTATTCTTGTAAATTAATTCATTTTGGTCTAGCCTCTATTGTAATTCTGTTGCCACTTCATATTACAGAATCAGTATTTTTGGGTTGTTGTTTTCTTGTATTCATTTGTAGGGGTTTTATTTTCTCTGTTCATAGAAATAACTTCTAGACTCAATCAAAATAATCTATTTAAATTTAACTTACACATTTTTCTAGAATTAACTATTTAAAAAAAAAAAAAAAAATGAAAAAAAAAAAAGAAAGGAAAAAAAAAAAAGAAACCAACTAAAATTAAAATAAACACAAAGGTTTAATCCTAGGAACAGTTTTCATGTATTTATTTAGGTTGATTTTTACTTGAAACATCATTTTGCACACCCCTCATTTATTTATTGTTGTGAGCATACTGTACTGTAAATATTAAGCACTGTTACAGTCATGTTTTTTTATGTTTAAGTCAATTTTAAACCAGTATTTTCAATGTTTGTGTTGTAATATTTTCCTACAAATCTCATCTAACATGGTTTAAAACTTCTTTAAATGCTTCATCTGATACTTATCTTTGCTTCATATTGGAAAACAAGGGGAAAAAATGCCTACCAAAATGTTTATAGCATACACATTTCCTATTGAGAAACAATTGGCAATTTGTCAATTCAGTCTAAATTCTGAGCTTTGTTATAATGGTAAACATGAAATAAGTTATTTATTCTTTAAAAACCCAAAATATTTACAATCCATAAGCGGATTCCTTGGATGTTTACACAAAAACCAAGGTGAATCATGTTCTTTTTTTTATATCCTGAATTATTCAAACACTATCTTTAAATGTTTATATGTAATAGTTCAAAGATATAATTATGACATGATTGACAGTGACAAAGTTTGTTTAAAACTTTAAGTAACTTTTAAAGACATGTAAGTGCTCTGCCTTATTTCAAGGTTTATTGCAAAGCCTCTTCTTCGCAGCTTAAATAAAATCCTGTTAAAGTCTGGTAGCCAATCCACTTCCTCTGGGTCCCCTGTGGAATAACTTAACGGCATAGTGCTTGCTCGGAGTTTCATCTGTATTTAAATTGAGCATGTTTAATTAATAAATGATATTAATCTATGAATAGTTCATAGAGAAAATTATTAAGCATTTTGTGAAAACAATTTTAAAAAATAAATAGGCAACTGGTTTTTTTTGGTAACTTTTACATTACTTTTATATTTTAAAAACCTTAAAAAACTATTTAAAATTTATTTATTGGCAACTTCAGCAAGATTTTATGAACACTGTTTAAACAAGGAAACTCCCGGATTTTTATTAAAATGAATAGATATTTTTTTTAAAGAGAAAGTCACTCTTTGTTACACATTTTCTTGTTTAATTCGCATTCTAGAAGTTACAAGAGCCTGAAATTGTAAATTTTGAACTAGATTTATTTTGGACCAGGTCAAGCACAGACCAGTGATCATCAGTCAAAATTAAAAGATTAAAGTCTCCCACTCCCACTATTTAAAGTTGATTACTGAATATCAAGTCTCTAGAATTAGGTTAAAAAATGTCTCTTAACAGGGGGGTGGCAACCTGTTTTGAGTGAGGAGCAATTTTTAAAAATTATATCTGCAAAGAAAATATTTTGGGAACTGCATGTCATTATTGATTAGTAAAAAGAAGAGCTGCATCTATTCCTTCAAAGAGCTGCAAGTGGCTCCGGACCAGAGTATTTTGTCCATTGACCTTGACAAACAAGTTAAATAAAAACTGGTTAAAAAAAAATTCTAATTCTACAATATTTTAGTGATATGTAAATTTCTAGAACATTTTTATTGGATATTTGATATTTACAATCTTCATAACTAATTTTGATTCCTCTTAAATAAGGTTTTATTTGTCATTTATATGGTATCTATCATCATTATATGGTTTACATAAATCAAAAACAATTTTTAAAAATAAACTGTCTTGGATCAACATCATACTGGACTGATCAATTTATTTTAAATTTGGTTTCAAAGTTTGTGAAGAAATAACATGGATTCAACACAGAAAAATTTCATTTTTTATGATATGAAATTGCAGAGATATAAACGTTTTACTTTTGTTATAATCACAAAATGGTAAAAAACTTAGACAAGAAACCTTTCACTCAAATATATAATAACATTTTCCACTTTAACTTACAAATATTTTTTTTTTAAAAATTAGCATTACAATAGCCAATTGTTAAAAATACAAATTTCATCAATGTGTATGGCAGTGCCATCCCATTTTATTATTTGAAAACTAATAGCTGGACTAGAAGTTTTGCACACTTAAATATACTTGCACATAAAATAAAGATATAAACATTCATAGTCAATGAAAATTTATTTATATAGCTTAATTATAGGTGTGGGAGATAATTCCAAATTTATGGAGCAAGTTAAAATAAGTTTTAAAAAATAATTTAAATTCCATTTTGAATGAAAGCAGAAATATTTAAATTATGCAGAAATCATGTTATATTGAATATGAAAAAGATATTTGATTTCACAATTAATACCCATATCTAGAAATAAATAAAATTAAGTGTGGCAAAAATAATGACTTCACAATTTTTCAATACTATCACTATCATAGATATTGTCATTCACAACAGCTTTCAAATTGAAGCTACTGTTTTTAAATGCACCAGAGCACTGGTATATCACACAAAGTTTTGTCCCACTACAAGCTTAAGTACATTATATGCTTTATATTTTCTCTTAAAACGTTTTTTGCAGTCTCCCCATAGTTTTCACACATCCTCTGATAAAAACATCAATAAAAAAACATTTGTGGAAACGAGCACCAATGATATAATTACAAAAGAATTTGTATTGTCAGTCAGTATTTGAATTTAGCTGTGGTTTTTCTTCTCATACCTTCAGATATGACAATGCAATACATGTCAGGGCACGTTAGCCTGGCAAAGTGGATTAGATTAGTGATTGGCTATACTAGAATATCCAACATGAGAAATAGTTGAGCGGGTGACTGAGTTTATCAAATAAGGAGATATTGAGATGATTTGGTGGGCTTTGCAAGTCATATTTTTTCTTTAAAAACTATATATTATAACATGTATGGTACACCTGAAATTAAATTACGAAATAGAAATATAATGCAAAAATTAACAAATTTTTATTAAATACCGGTACATTATTTTCTCATTGCTTTTTAAGTTAATTTCTAGTAAAAAGTAAATTTCATTGTTAGCTACAAAATTCCAGTTTAAATGGTACCGGTATAAATATATCAATAATATATCAGATAAATTAAAAAATTCAAAAAGAAATTTATATTAAACTTAAACTATCAAATTTAATTGATAATTTATTCGAAAATCTTACAAATCATAATTATCTGGCCTTGACTTAGGAGACTTTCTCAAAACAAATTCATTCTCAATTAGAAAAAAAATGTCAAAAATAAATTGCATATAATATGTATTGAATCTTTTTTTATATACAAGGAGAGACTCTCTAATATTAGTTAATGTGAAGTGACTCAATATTAAACTGTCCCATTATCTCCTAAATAATAAGTCCCCAGACAAAATTGTGGTTGATTGGTATTCATAGATTACATGACTTAGCAGTTAACCCCTAGGGCTGGGCTCACCACGCTGTACATACAATTTAACAAACATAATCATGAACTTAAAAATTTAACATACATTAAATAAATAAAACAAAACAAATGTGTATTCGCTCCAACCATTCCAAAAATATATTTACATGTCAAGCCATGGACGGCACTCAGCAGCATCGTTTATCGGTCAGGTGGGGGGGAATCAGTCGGGATAGTAGAGTTTAAAGAGATGTGTTTTGAGTGCAGTTTTGAAGGCTGTGATGGTTGTTATATTGGGGATGTGTAGTGGAAGAGAATTCCATAGTTTGGGGGCACAGAAAGAGAAAGATCGTTCACGGTATTTTTTTGTGCGAGTCTTGGGGACAGAAAGAATATGCCCGTCTGCAGAGGAGTGAAGCTGTCGAAGGGGTGAATAGACAGAGAGACGTTCGGTTAGATAGGTGTTCGGTTAGATAGGTAGGGGAGGAATTTGAGAAAAAGTTGTGGCAGAGAACAAAGAGTTTATAGTCAATCCCTGCTTGTACAGGGAGCCAATGAAGTGAATGAAGTAGTGGTGTGATGTGATCACGTATTTTTGCCTTTAGAACTAGCCTAGCAGCTGAATTTTGAACCTTTTGTAATTTTTCTAAGAAGTGTTTTGGTGAACCTGACAGAAGAGAGTTGCAATAGTCAAGACAAGAGAGAACAAGAGCACAGACTAGGGTTTTGTTGCACTAATAGTTAGTGGCGGATGGAGCTAATCTGACGTATAGCGGTGTAATGAGAGTGACAAATGTGAGAGATAGGATTATCGAGAGACATGTTTTTAGAGAGAATATATAGCGGAGGATGTAAACTGTATGTCTGAGTTACCTACTTGAGGGGAGAGCTGAGTTATTACAAAGTTTTGACGGGTCATTAACTAGTAATAATTATAAACACTGATTGCTATATGCTGATCTACCATCTGGTGTGTGCCTCTATTTTTCTATAACTAATCACTTCCTGTCAGCATCTTAGGGGGCCATCCATAAATGATGTCACACATTGGGAGGGGGTTGACATGAATGTGTGACAATGTGAGATAAAATTATTTAATTTGTGTTACAATTTTTTTATGATTTTGTGGGTGGTGGTGGTGGTTGGGGAGGGAATTAGCCAGAATTGGGTGAAGTCATTAAATTATTGATGACCCCTTAATTCAACTTTTAAAATATTCTAAATTGACAAAACATGTAAGGATGAATTCATAATTTTATAATAAATGGGAATTAAAAGGCAATAAAAAAATGTGTATACTTTTCCAACTCCAAAAATACATTTGAATAAATTATAAAAAAAAAATTAAATCACATGAAATAACGTAATTCTGACAAATAGTGTAACACAGATTTGTCAGTGTTGCTTCATCTTTGATCTATTTCCAACAACAATTTTATACAAACATATTAAAACAACACAATTTAAGGAATCAACTAAATAAGCATGATGTACCTTTAAGAATGATCTTGTCATCTTAGAGATATTGGCCCCTCGCATTTAGTCTTACGTGACTATTACTTGATAGCAAAAGGTAGCAGAGGACACTAGCTAAATAAATACATGACAACACATAATGTCCCATGTAAAACCATGAGTCAGTGTTTAGATATGACAGCCCATCTAACAGTATTGCAGTCTATTCAGGCCATTTATGGAAGTGAAAGTTAATGGTAGCACTTATCATGTTGTTCACTCACTTGTGGAAATTACAAAGTACACAACGGCAAGTTTTGTATGTTTATGTAAAAAGTCTACCAAAAGTAGTGTTATCGTATTTGTAACACACCAAGTTAATCATGATCTGTCACATGACAATATTATTTATTCTCACAGCACGATGGCGTAGGGATTTGACATAATGAATTATATCATGAGAAAAATAATGATCTAGTTTATCATAGCAGCGTGAGAACTCATGATTTTCTGAGTAGAGAGGGTGCACAAATTTATCTGAGTGGATGGAAGACATGTTGGACTTTCCTATTGTATTAATTTTGGATAGAATGATATTCAAAGTGTGTATTCGATTCTTTACATCTTTACATGTAACTATGTTACAAGGATGCACCAATGCCAAGGATTTATTTGTATTATTTAACATGTAATAGAAGTACTGTGTAATTTATACAATCGGATTATTTTCATCACATGAAAGAATGTATCAGTGAGATTAAGTTAAGGAATGAAGAGTGACAGGAGGCCATCCATCATATTACAGAATTAGTTAACGCTGTAACAATTGTTCACATTACATATGTTACATCCGTTACAGTATTCTATAAACATAAAATTATCTAAATATTGCCGTCTAAATATTGCCATCTAATAAGTTAAAAGTGTCACCAACAATAGTCCGGCTACCTGTACGTCAATTTGACAGTTTTTATTTCCATATCATTTAATTGGAGCTTCAAATCATTTAGAGGGGTCAACTCTTGGACACCTGTCAATGTTGTCTCCACGGCCGTCTTGATTTGGACACCACCAAACACATTCAAATTGACCATTTTCTGGTAATGAAAAATATAATAGTTTAGAATGCATTAGTTAGGAATACTAAAAAATCTATCAGATGCCACTTAAAATATTTAAAATGCAGTAGTTGAGTTTGGTAGTTTTATAGATGCCACTTAAGATATTTAAAATGCAGTAGCTGAGTTTGGTAGTTTAACTCCTGCAATCATAGCTTCATTGGTTTCATACCCAATCTATATCCCTCTTTAATACTAGGGGGTTTGGAAATAATAATAAATGTTGCCTCAAAACAGTTCACTTACAACTTACATAAATGTTGCTCTTTGCCTTACTAACATCATTATTGAAATCATATTCTTCTTGGTTTAAACAATTGAAAGCAATAAATTGGAAATTTTCATTTTTTTTAGTTAAACTGCAGTCTCATTAAAGGGTCTCAAACTAAAACAGCCTTCAGGATCACAATAAAAATAATAATGTCATTCTTAAGTTTGTCCCTTATTATAATCATTTGTTTCACCTGTCAAAACAAACCTGCCTCCCCGCTACCGTGACCCACATACCTCCTTGTTGCAATCGGTGTATATCTGGCTGTAGCTGCAATCTAAACCAACCCTGTGGACAACCAAAAGGGCCTTCAGGCTGGATGTGTTGCCTGTTCCCAAGTTCCTTAAGTTCAACAGTTTACAGGAACATGGCCATGTCTCATTCTGGAAGCTCACTTGAGGTTCAAAGATCCCGTTGGGACGTGACATGATGGCAACTTGGGGGGGGTTGTGGAGGTGTGATGACAGCAGGTGAGCAAGAGTTGATGGGTAACAGGTGGCCCCTTTAGTCTAGAAAATATCAGGGAACATTCCTGTAACATCATCATTATTTAGAGTTGATAATGATACATTTATTTGATAACTAGATGTATCTACTTACTTCTATCTTTTTATTAATTAATCACTTTGTCACCACAACATCTTCAATAATATGAGTCAGATGGAATTCAACATCACTATAATGTTTATTCACAACTATTCACAATAATAACAAGTCTCCGATGTTGGAGGAAGATAACACATTGTCTTACTGCTCCACATAAGTAATATCATATCACGCACAAGATTTTATAGAATGAAACTTTGCAAGAGCAAAATATAAACCTTCATACTGTTGATTATATAACCGTTCTCTCCTATTGTACTTACGCTTCCCTCTATCTCTCTGTGCATGACATCAATAATCTAATTAACTTTCTGTACATTACATATTAAATTACTAAAACAATACATTATCCGAGATGACAAAATTGTGTTCACATTTGACCTGTTACAATTCCTGTAGGTAAGTGCTTGAATAAAATATCTTTAAACCAACATTACAATGTGTTGATAAAATTAATTTAAATATTTTTTTTTAAAAAGAAGATTTTAAAAAAAAAATAAAATTCAATAAAAATTTTAAAATAGTTCATGTCTTAATTGGCTAGGGCATATACTGATACTCTCTTCTATACTTTTTTTACAGCTTCAAGTACTTCAAGTTTCTTTAAAACATGACCCTATCCCCCAACTCATGGTTGCTAAAAGTAGAGATATCAGCACATTAGCTATGTTGGTACAATTTGTTAATTTCGTTTTAAATGGTAAAAATTGGGTTATGTTTGGAGGGATGGGGAATGAACATATCCGTTAGCGAGTGATGACTTTTCAATATATAAATTTAAACAAAAAACTTGTATGTAAATTAATGAAATATTTCCTGGATGACATTTACAACCCCATGCTTCTACAGAGCTGTCTTACAGTGAGGTGCATACAGTACACAATTCCCATAAATAAAAAGTCCATTATATTATATGTGTACAGAGAAAGAGAGTTTCTGCTGGACATAATGATTCCCAGTTCAATGATTTCTCCCCTACCTGTCCAGCTGTATCCCTCTTCTCTGGGAGTAAAATAAATCTGCTGGGGTTCACTTTGTTGTCTTGGGCCCCTTCATTGAGGCCCCTCCAATCATCTTGCATCAGACGCCTGTCCAGGATGACTTCCATAGAACCTGAAAGACATTTTAAATCATTGTTAACTAATGATACATTACAAACGTTACTTGACTCACTAACAATATCATTACAAAAAAAACCTCAAAATACAGCAATTAAAATAAATTAATATTTATGGAAAATTCAGGAAGATTTAATATCATAGTAATCCAAACAAACAAAAAACCTTTCCAACAATATCTCAACGGTAAAACAAAGTGATTTGCACTTTCATGAGAAGAAAATCTTTACCACTTATGTTAAATTTCAAAAAGATAAATCTGGCGCAGTTGTTTTTGAAATAAAAATAATCAAATAAATAATTGGTTTGGTATAAATTTATCAAAGGAAATGATGAGCTATGATGCGCAGCCCCCCCCCCCCCCCCCCAAACCCCAAGCACTTTTATTATAATATGTATCAATTTACTCAAACACTTAATCCAACTACTATTAAATTTAATTCATATATACTGATAGTCTTTCTGTCGGATTATACTTTAATTCAGCACCCATAATTTAATTCCATATGCTAGCAAGAAAACAACTTATAATAGTTTAACTGGTAACTACCACAAGCTGCTGATAGCGCCAAACTTTCCTCCTATCATGACCATGAGCAGCTGTGAGGATCATGTTTGTTTCATATTAAAACGACTAATACATATTTATATTCTTAATTTCATGTTGTGATTTTAATTTACTGACAGTAAGAAAATTAAAAAAATCACATAAGACAGTTAGAATATAAAAAAAAAAGTGTATTTTTGTCAATTTATCGTATATTGATGGTAGTTAACAAGTTTGTTTCTTTGCAACGAGCAATAACTTGTCAATAAGGTTAACAAAATCAAACATACTGTAAATAAGTTGAAGATATGTTAATTAAATTGCTAAATTGTATAAATTTAGAAACCTTTTCTAATTTGGTGTAGATGTGATTACATAAATTATTAGAAGTGTAAATAATAATTAAATATTTTGGAAATTCATAACTTTAAACTAGGTTATTTTTATAATTTTTTATGCTTTTCTCTTGAAAATAATAATTTAACAATATTACAAAAATAAAAATATGTTTTAGATGATTCTTTTAAAAAAATGTTTTATTTATCTTCTCTTCCCCTTCTACGTTTTGAGGGCCCACAATCAATGTATTGATCATTCTGGCTCCTATGTTTGTAGAGGGGTTCGCGATGTAACTGTGCGTGGTTTTGAAGAGGATATTTCACTGGTTGCAAGGATAACTTAGCAATGGTATTAAGAACTGTGTGTTGGAAGACAGGAGGCAATAGATGCAAATGTGTCAAGTGTAGTCGACTCAACTGTTGCTTTTGGAAGATTGTTCCAGTCCCTGATTGTCTTTGGCGAGAATGATCAGTTATATTCTTCTTGGTAAATTTAATAAATGTTCTTCTCGATGAGGGTATTTATTTTACTGTGTTATTTAAATTTGGCTACCTGGACTAAGGGAGGCAACACCATGAGGCTGGGCTGTGAGTAATGTCATCCGATTCTTTTTGCCATCTTCCATAAACGCCATTGAAGTTACTGGATGAAAGTTTCCTTGGATTAAAAACTTGGATCGCCATTTCTTTCTGTGCATCTAAAAAAAGAGAGGAAACAATCCCACTGAGTTTAAGTAAGTCATTAAATAAAGCTTTTTATGAAGTCTTATTGAGGTCTAATCCTTTGACTCCTGAATAAAACTTAAAATACTAAGAATATCTACAAAATCAGAAATAAGAGAATATATCTACAAGGGTGACATTTCCTGCATAAGAGTCAAATAAGAAATTTGAAAAGCGCCAATATTGTTCTTTTGTATTCTCTTGATCCACCATATTTGAACACCCTAACAGAAATATTATGAAGACATTCCAATTGGTTACGACTATCACGAACTTTTGAACTTTGAATTTCCAGGTTAGAAAAAATTACCATATTTGAAAGATTAACAAAAATATTCCAGTCTCACTCTCAAAAGAATAATTTACATAAAAACTTGTAAAAGCAACAGTTGAAGATGCTCTAATGTACTTTTGTGAGGTATAAAAAAATGAGTTATTTTATGAATGGTATTTATAATTAAAACTTTATTTAATAGTTATTAGAAATGCTATAACAAATTAAGCCGCGGAAGAATAATCATTTCAGCTATGAGATAATCACACTTTAAAATGACTTGATAAACAAAAAGCAATTTAGTATATTTAACTTCACTGGCCATAACTTGACAATTTAAATAAGTTAAATTGACCTATTTATTTCTGGCACTAGCTACCTGATAACCATTGAGATCGACGCACAAAGACGTGTCACGACTGGACACATCAGTCTCTACTCTCATGACCAGTTCCTTGTTTGCCCATGATGAGTTTGTCAGGTCAACCAAGTTGTCAATATGTACCCCAGCTCCAGTTGGACCTGATCATAAATAAAACTAAAGTCACACATTCTTCAAAGGATCTCAAGTTTTACTCTGTGAAATTCAATGTATGAAATAGAAATGTTTGTTTGTTTTAGTAAGTCATAAAGTAGTCAATGCTACTTCAACAACATTACAACTGTTTGTTTGTTTAGTAAGTCCTAAAGTAGTCAATGCTACTTCAACAAAATTACAACTGTTTGTTTGTTTTAGTAAGTCCTAAAGTAGGCAATGCTACTTCAACAACATTACAACTGTTTGTTTGTTTAGTACGTCCTAAAGTAGTCAATGTTATTTCAACAACATTACAACTGTTTGTTTGTTTTAGTAGGTCCTAAAGTAGGCAATGCTACTTCAACAACATTACAACTGTTTGTTTGTTTTAGTAAGTCCTAAAGTAGGCAATGCTACTTCAACAGCATTACAACTGTTTGTTTGTTTTAGTAAGTCATAAAGTAGGCAATGCTACTTCAACAACATTACAACTGTTTGTTTGTTTTAGTAAGTCCTAAAGTAGTCAATGCTACTTCAACAACATTACAACTGTTTATTTGTTTTAGTAAGTCATAAAGTAGTCAATGCTACTTCAACAACATTACAACTGTTTATTTATTTTAGTAAGTCCTAAAGTAGTCAATGCTACTTTAACAACATTACAACTGATTTAGATGAAACCTTGATTCACCTGTGGTGTGGTATAACGTTGTGGAATGTTGGACACCAGGCAGCTCGGATGTGACAGAGGACATTATAGGACCTTTGAATACAACAATACTTGGGTACAGGGACTCCAAATCCTGGAATATGGAGACAAAAGTCTTGATTGTAATTATATAACAATAACAGGGTAGATGGCTTGGGAATTCAATAATTCTTAAAATACACTTTATTATTTTCATTTCTACTTTGTTTTTAATATTGAAAATGCACCATACTTAATTTTTTAATATGATAATTTAAAGAAACATTTTATTTATGCAAAATTAACTGCTAAATTGAGGTCAAAGATGATAAGCTTAAAGAATATATTCTCAATTTCAATTTTTTTTTTAATTTGACACATTTTGCTACTATTCCATATGTGCTACTATTTCATGTTGTGATACTATTTCCTGTTGTGATACCATTTCATGTGGTGCTACTCACCTCAGCATGTCCATCAGGCATGAAAATGTATGCCCCACTTTTATCTTTAAAAGGGTTAATCCATGAGCCTGTGCCATACGTCATCATCTGAATGGAAGCCTTGTGCAGGATGCCATCAGATTTTTGTAATAAATACTAAATGACAAGAACAGGGAAACCCTTGAATGGCATTTATTTTAATTTATATGATTAATTTTATTTATTATAACTCATCACCAACCCCAAAATGTCTTCACAATCTGTGAATTCTTGATTAGTAAAATACAAACATCATTATAAAGCTGCCCATGTTAACGAATGCTGAAAGGATTAAAATAAAGGCAATTTTAAGTGGCCAAGATCTGTACCTGTATGGTGCCAGTACAAGCTGAGAATGTTGCCTTGAGAAGCACATTTTCAATTTCAATAATCTCTTTATTGGAGGAAACTGCCTGGAAACCTAAGCTGTACACACAGTTTGGTGGGATGTACACACGGTTTGGTTGGATGTACACACAGTTTGGTTGGATGTACACATTGTTTGGTTGGAAAATGACAAATTCAGAAAAAATTTCATCAAAGTGATTAAAAATATGTTTGATAATTTGGATTTAACTTTCATAACAGAGACAAGGGTATGCCATCAACAACTTCACAGACAAAGATCTTCAGATAAAAAAGTTTAAAAGTGTGAAAAGAAACATTTGAGAATATAAAGTAAATTGAGTCTCTCAATAAAAAAATTTTTTCTTCATAGCCAGTAAAATTAATTAGCTGCCACTTTCATTAAGTCACAGTTTACATGTTCTTTTTGTCTAATCCAAAGTGAAATCATGTGTATATTTTAGTGCAGAAATACTTACGTGAAAGCAGCTGGAATTGTATGATTTCCAAATATAGTGACAGTGGCATAGTTCATCATTGATATGTCTTCAACAAGTTCATACGTTTCAATTGCAAGGGCTGGGAGGTCTGCCATAAACAAAATCTGAAAAAGTTATTTGTAGAATTTGGACATAGACAAGCTCTTTATATAAAAATTACTTTCAAATTTGGTCATAAATACTGCATGAAAAGTACCTGTAACAGCAAAGAAAAAAATTGATAAAAAGAAGACTTAATTTAGTTATCTAGATAGTGCATCATGCAAGTGGAAGAGAAACACATTTTTATTCATTCAATTATCTTAGGCAGAGTGGTAAGCCATTTTTGCCTTTAATTAAAAGGGAATTTTTACATACATCATACACGCCAAGTAACGGCAACATCCCCTGACCAAGAACTGGATTAATTTGGCTGGTAATGAGAGACCCAGATTTTGCTTTCACACCAAATACCCCTGTTGTTCTGAATGTTATAGGTGAGCTCCAGGCAACGGTTTGTGGATTCAGCACCACCACCACCCTTGTAAGAAGAAATAAAAAAAATGAAAAAGATATTTGGGAAAATTTACTGAAATAATATTTACATTTGAAATAAAGGATCCACAAAAATAGGACGAATTGTTGACCTGCTTTTAAAACAAATACATATTTTAAAACAAATACATATTTAAAAACAAATACATATTTTAATACAAATACATATTTAAAAACAAGAATGTAGTGTCACATTTTTTTAGTTAAAAAAAAATCATGTATAAATTATTATAATTTACAAATTTAAATGAAAAAGTTAGGTAGTTGTTTAAATTAGAACAAACTATGAAATAATATAATTTAAGAAAGAGCTAATGTATTTGCATAAAGCTGGATTCTTAAAAACCATGATAGTCTTTTTGATTTATTCTATGGAAATCGATTCAATTTAAATGTGCTAGGATTCTTAAAAACAGTGATAGTGATTTTCTACTATTTAAAAAGAATCAAATCAAATTAAATCTGATAAAATATATCTGCGTTTATGCAAGGATATATAATCTTTAATAATTTTTAAGTAAGAAAAAACTTTAATATAAATGTTAAAGAATTATTTTAAGTATTTATCTAAATGTGGGAGTAAAAATATTTTTATACAATTATGATAGGAAAATTATGATACCTAACTATTGTGTTTTCCCAAAGTGCCTAATAAATGGAGATAGGCACAATACTAAGATCTGTGTGCTACTATTATTAATTTTAAAGCCAATATAATTTAAAATTATAGTATTTTAAGCCTAAACTTCAATGTGAGTATGAGATATAAAAGGAATTCTATAAATATACCTGAAATAAGAAATAAAAAAGCTTTTTATTAAATTAAGGTGCTTTAACTTCAAGGATGATCTTGCAGTAATTATGGTCTAATGATTAAATCTAAATTTATGTTAATGGTTTAAATGACCTGCAAATCGCCAGCATCATTTTAAAAAAAATTTAATCACAAGACAAAACTTATGTTTTATTCCTTCTTCCTTAATAACAATAAATCTTTTTAAACGAGTAAACTATTGTTTAACACACCCCATAAAATTTAGGCTGGGTATCTTTAATATTTAATAAGTTCCACTTCTTTCACTCCAAAAATATTGGCAAGTAATAAATTTATCAAGGAAAAAACATCAATATTTAAAAATATGTGAACAATAAAACTGTTTTTAATGATTTTTCCAAAATATATAATTCAGGAGAGAGGAAGAAGTTGGGTAAATGTTTAACTGAACATATCAATATATCATAATCAGTTAATGCTACAGATATATAAATGGTTCATGTATTTTTTTTTATCTTAAAGCTAGTTTAAAGCTTCCATCTTTAGAAAATATATTTTCTTTGTATTTCATGGCCATGAGAAAGGGTTTGGGTTGGCCTATATATTTAGGAAAAAAATTTATCAAAACCCAATAATGTGAGAAATGTAAATATCTATGAATCCGAAGATTTTTAAAAAAATTTAACAATATGAAGAACGGATTAAAATAATTTTTTTATGTAAGTACAAAACTTAAGCTTTACGGTAACTTAGGCCATAATTTTGCACTTAATTTAATTAGCCAAGCAATAACATATAAAACTTTTTACCATTTTCCATTCAGATTCAGAGTCCTCAATGATGGTACAGCAGTGGGAGAGTTCCACTCTTCTGTAAGAAAGATAGTCTTCGGTGGCAGGGTGTGAGCTCTTTCAGCCTTTGGGAGCACACTATTCAACATAAGCAAGGCTAGCAGTGAATCCACTTTATCTAGGGCCGTTTTCAAACTGAGGGAATATTTAAAGAAATGAAGCTTTGTGCATGAAGTGCAAGTTGCAATGGAAACAAAATTGAAATTGATCACAGCCATGTACACCTGGCATTGTTTCAATTAGAACTCACCGACTTCCATAATCAGCCATTACCACTTTCTTACTGGTGCCAGTGATGGCATCATGGTGTTGAAATAAACCAATAGATCTACGAGCCTCAACAAGAACTTGTTCATTTTGTGAGTAAAACGACTGGTCTGAAACTGAGCTAAGGGCGCTAGATAGAGTGAACAAGATTTCTGCCAGTCTGAAAGAGAAATAACAAAGGAATATATTACTATTAAATTTAATATCTTCTTCTGTCAATATTTAAAATACTATTTGATGTTTTATTTATTTCATGGTCAAAGAACTTATTTCTGAAACAATCAGAGTTACCTCACCTGAGTTTGGCATTCTGAAACAATCAGAGATACCTCACCTGAGCCTGGTATTCTGAAACAATCAGAGTTACCTCACCCAAGCTTGGCATTCTGTAACAATCAGAGTTACCTCACCTGAGCCTGGCATTCTGAAACAATCAGAGTTACCTCACCTGAGCTTGGCATTCTGAAACAATCAGAGTTACCTTACCTGAGCTTGACATGCAGAACTCTGTCCATGTGTTTGAGGAGTGGCCTAACTGAGTAGAATCCTGTCCAGTACTGGTCATCCCGATCATTGTATGGCAGGAAGTCCCCCGTGAATGATGGGATGGATGTCTTGGAAACTTGTCTGTTTACTTCCATGGCATTGAAATAATCTGAGATGGTCCCAAACTTGACCTGAAGAAAGAATTTTGTATACAAAAATCCCAAGCTGTCCTTATAACCTTTGACCTCTGTCAACAGTGCTCTAATGGCAAAGTCACTGCCGCTAACAATTCATGAATAAAATTGTTAAAAACGTTTCATAAAACTAATATAATTAAATAAACAAAAACAGAAATCTTTTCCAGTTTAGCTGATAGTTTATGTGGTCAAAGCATTTTTATTAGAAATATGTTATATTTTATTTCTTTTTAACACTACTTTGGTTTGCAGATAACTAATACTACAACTTACAATACACACCAGCAATATGGACAGCAATGCTAATTGGCACAGATGAAATAATTACATCATCATTCACACCAACAATTGAAATGTGATCTACAGAGATATGGACAGTAATGCTCATAAGCCTTTGTCACACCCGGTTTTAAGTCTTTGTTACACCTGGTTTAAGTTACGTCTGGTTTTAGTTACACCTGATTTTAGTTACACCTGGTTTTAGTTACACCTGGTTTTAGTTATACCTGGTTTTTAGTTACATAAGTATTTGTTATTCCATAGTTCACTTTGTTGGGAAATACATCAGAAATAACCAAATCATTTTTGCTCAGTTAACAGCTGCCCCAATTATCCAAAGTTCCATGCTTCTAGGGAAAGTGTAAAGTAAAAAAAATAGTTAAGGAGCACCACCAGGAATTTCAAGGTGCTATAATGTTTTTTCAAATCATGTCATAATTATGAATCGAATGACTTGGCACTTTGGATGGTCAAGTTTATAAATATAATTCTGACAAAGTCTCCTGACTAACTTCTAAAATGTCAATTTTTTACCAGGAGCCACATTGTTCATATCCTGGCAAGAAATAAAAAAAAAATTAACATAACAGTACTGATTATCCTTCCCCCACATGCCTCACTCACTGTCATCAGTGATCCAAATAAACGGCTGCCTAATTAACCTGTGTCTAAAATAGACAGGATAAGAAGATTTGGTTTGAAACTTAAAAAAAAAAGTTATTGTGGTACACACTTGAATATTCATGTCCTTTTCTTTGTTCATGAACTGCATAAGTTTCCCCAAGTTGTCAAACTGCTGAGACCACTCACTCTCACTGCCGTAACGAAAATCGTCCCCGTGGGGCACGAGCAATGTATCAGTGCGGTACAGTGTTGCCTTTTTCTGAAATTGTTCCCACAGGGCCCATGCTCTGAAAAACAATGTCAATGAACAACAGAAATTTTTCCTTTGAACAAACTTAAGTATCAGTCTTCCTTTGTTTCTTATGGAAAATCTTTCTTGTAGAAGCATGGAGATTCAAGAAGCAAATGAGGAAATTTTCTTCTTTTTTTTATTACAGTATCTGCGATTTAACTTTTAATGAAACATTTTATATTCTTTACCAGTTCTTGTTAGCACATCAAAGAATTACCCTTATTGTTGATAAGATTCTATATTAAAAGTTTTTTTTCCTTCTGGATAAGGCTAAACATAATACTACTAAACACAATACTACTAAACACAATATTACTAAACACAATACTACTAAACACAATACTACTACTAAACACAATACTACTGTCTCCCAACATTCACTTCTCACATCTCACTTGAACACCTAAAAGTAAAAGGTTTAATTCCACCCCCCTCCCCTCCCTTTTTCCGCCCAGCCCATCCTTTGTGGAACATCTTTAACAAAAGAGGACCTCCATGTTGCTATCAGGAAGATGGAATTTCAATTTTGCAGCCCAGTTTAGTTCTCAATATTCAAAAAGGATAAAATGTTAACTAGTCAAAATAAAGGAAATATATTAGAATTGCAATAAATGAAGAAATAATAGTAGCTGACTTGAACATTTTCCTGTCTTCAAAAATGCCACCCCCACCATTGCCAACCCACACCCATGCCACCCCCACCCTTGCCACCCTGACAAACATACTGTCTGTTAAAACATATATAAATATATTATCTCAGAGACTAAAGCTCCTTCTAAAATGTTCAAGTTGCTCCTGTAGAGAAACACTGCAATGTACCTACAATACAAAGAAACGACTTGACTGACTTAGCTTACAGTGTTTTTGTGTTGGTGTCATCAACAGTAATTTTGGAGACTGTTTGCTTTCCCCTGAAACACTTATCAGAGTGAAAGTCAAACTGGCAACAGACGTGAGGGTCAGGGCCACATGAGTATAGAATGGAGTACAACAGGAATGGCATCATGTGACAAAACACACCAGTCTTTCCGTCTGAATCTGGATGAGAAAAATTGATATTATACAAATGTTGAACTTTTTATGGTGTTAGATTACATTAAATAGTGCTAAGTTATGTAAGCAAATAAATGCTATAACAGGTGAATAAACTGATGGAGAATGTGTTGTTGATAGACAGAAAACATTAAATTTATAAAAAAACAAATAAGAACCAACCAATAAAAATTAACAAATTCAACATATAAAATATGAACTGAAGTTTCCACTTTCAAAATTTTAGCTTGTTTTGTTTTGACGCCCGATTTAATCCCATGTTTAGTTTGTTTTGTTTTGACGCCTGATTTAATCCCATGTTTTAGTTTGTTATGACTCCTCATTTAATCCCATGTTTTAGCACTATGCAGTTCTAATAAATACCCCAGGCCTGCCTCCAGAAAAATTCAAGATTTTTCAACTTCGCAAAGTGTCGCTTGATAGCAAAATGGACTCTCTGGATGACCATATGATGAATCTGAGCTTCATTCAACATGTAGGTCATTGTAGGGGAGTGGCCAAAGGGGTCAATTGACCAAGACACGTTGGGTGTGATACCTGAGAATAAACATCTAAGAGATGAATCATATTTGAATGATATTATTTATAATATTGTTGTACAAATCATTTGATGTGAGTACAACTATGGTTTTTCATAGATGAGTTGGAACATAATATTATAGTTATACACATCATTTTATTTGAGTGCAACTAGGCTATGTCATAGTTGAGATAGAACATAATAATCTATCATCAACATTTGAATGCTTAAAATAAAAAAAAATTAAAAATATGCCAGAATTAAGTTTCACAGCTGACCTAAATTTTTATGAAGCCATAAATGTCCTTCAATCATCTGGTCAAGCATTGATGTGTAATGACTAACAGCCTCGTCCGACATCACCCATCCACCACTGACCACTTCCAGCTGACCATTTTCTATCAATCTAAAGATAGGAGATAGGAAGGTTTCAACTTACAAGCACACAAGGATCTTCAGCAGATGTCTAACAAAGCTTTTAAAATAAGTTTGAATAGGTTTCTTTTAAACAGAAAAAATAAATATTGCTAAATGTAAGATTCATTTTGATGGTTAATGGAAACAATAAGCCACGGGTCAAGCATTATGTTAAGATGCAAAAGATCAAAGTTGCTTTTAGATAAGACTTGATTTTACCCCCCTTACCAGTCCTCACCCCAAAACAGATTAAGTGGAAAGCCAAATGGATGCTAAGCTATGTGTCTTTTTTTTTTCTGGCATCCATCCATCCCAATGTGACAATGGTGTAGACTTCACAGGACGAAATCAAAAGGGCTGGGATTAATTCTTTAGGAATGTTAGTGATGTTTTTGCCTTACTGGGCTTTGAATTGATTGAACTCGAGACCACTAACTTGGGATTGACCCAGTTTAGACAACCCGGCCACCCAGCACAGAGCTAAAGGTTGAGTGTGGTGAAGTTGAATCTGTTTGGTGCCACTGAGTACTGAACTAAATTTGTTTAAGAAACTTTAAAAGAACAAAGAGCAACTAATAACTTTAGTAAGAAAAAAAAATAACCTTTTAAACTGGTCAAGTTTGCTGTTTGGCAAGTTAAACCACTTTTCTAAATAGGAAACTTCAGACCAAATAAATTTCCAAGTTGGATTTTCTCCTAAAAATTTGACAATATAATCAAGTGTGCTTCTTGTGTAGCTGTTGAAGTAACTGTCAAAGGTTTCACGCCAACCTGAAAAAATGCCATGAAGCTGAACTTAAAATTTGATAAGTTTTGCTCTCATCTTTTGTAGAACAACAATTTGAAAGCAGCCATATGAAATTATTATGGATTTGAAACCTTAAGAACTGAAGAAGATGTTTATCAAATAATGAAATTTGAAAGAGACATTAAAAATTTAACTTTAAAATTTGAATCATGTTAAATTAAATTAAATTAAATTTAAAATGAGCACACACCTGGGTCCTGATGTGAATGTGGCACTATAATGACTTTTAAGGGTTTGGCGTCATAGTTAGGAACATCAATGACTTGAATCCAGCCACTTATTGTGTACACATACTGGGGGTAGCCTACACCTATATCATTCCATTCTTCCTCCATCTGAAGAAAAAAAAAAAGAAGAATGGAGTTTAGCGGCTGTATGATATTTTTAACAGTAAGTTAAATTTTTCCTGATAGGACTTATGTGACAATTATTATAATTTAGACAACAAAAAAAAGTGTATCCGGTAATATAAAATTATGGATATATTTTATTGTATCAATTCAACACTTTCAAAAATAAAAGAAACTTGAATCAATGGATGTAGATACAATGTAGTAATATTATTAAAAATATAAAAAAGCTATTGAATAAATGGATTTTTCCCACACTTGAATGTCTGGCCTGAGAGGCTGAGCAGGAACATGACACACTCCTGGTTCCAATGATTTTACTTTCAATAGACTAGAAAACTGGGAAAAATCATTGTGCCAAGTGTTATGGAGCTTTTGACATTCTTTGGCATAGAGCTGAAAACTGCCATCCTAGAAAAATATAATTAGTCAAGTTGTAACAAACGTTTAAAAAATTCAATGCAAGATAAAATTACTGCTTATTGTGATGAATTGAGACTAACAAATTAAATGCAGATGTTATAAAGAAAAAAAAGAAATAACTAAAATTTTTTAAAAAATGTAGTTCTGAAGATCTTTTGCATGGGTTCTCTATTTTTAATAGTTTGAATCAGAGGGATTTTGCAGGAGTTTAGAGTATTTTATCTAATTATCCAAACTTGTTTATTTACACAACCATGTCATCCATGTCCCAAATTTTAAATATTTGTCTGTGAGTAAAAATAAGGCCGTTCTAATTAAATTTAAAAAAAACAATAACGAGGCAATGACGCCTAAGCCTAAGGCCATTTGTCTTAATGCAATCTTGGGACTCTGGCTAACCTGTTTTATTTTTGGGCGAAAGACTTGATCTTTTTGTTGCATGTGAGATAGATTTCTTTCCAGGTGTTTGTAGCTTAGCCAAATAAGAAACACATACACAATTCCAATCAATAAAATAAGCCTTAAGGTAGTCACTTTGATAATTCTGGATAGTAGAGATCTTGATACCATTTTGAATTTTTTCTTTGACAGTTCAGGATCTAGTAAATTTAATTTAAGTTTATAGGTCTTGAGTAGATGTCCATTCTTTTAGAAATGATGGTTTTCAAAAATTGTCTCATTTAATTTTTTACTCCACTTGAATGATTAGACTAGGGCAGAGATTGGTAGTTATTGACATTGGTAAGCTGCTGAGGCAGGTATTTATTTATATAAATTATTGTAGTACTTTAGTTTTAGTTTTACTAAGTACTAAGTTTAGCCTTAGACTCAGCTGCTCCATATTTTAATTTTACTTCAAAGTATATTACATAATAAATGATAATAATATCAGCCAATTTCATTTTCTTAAAAAAAATAATAAAAAATAAAACTTGAATAAAGAATTCCTATGGCTATACTATACTATACTATACACTTATACTATGTTATGTATGGCCTTTGCCAGCCTTTGGTCTCAATCATGAATTAAACTAAACTTCTAAACTCTAAGTGACTAAGTTTTATTAGTGGAATTTTAACTTAAAAAAAAAAAACAATAACTTTTATTTTTTTTAATGAGACGGCAATAATATAATAATGTTATTGATCTTGAATGAGAGGTTTAGAAGAAACTGCTCCTGTACTTTAGACTTCTCATTTATTTATCATTGTTTACATGGACATTAAAAAAACCGGATGGTGCGCTCCCTTGTTACTGTATAGAACTTTTATGTTTGAGGCTAAAACTCGCCATACATGCTTATACACTAAAATAAAAGTATTCTAAAGGCATGTGCCATCTTAAATATTCTTTGACGGAATCAATTTCATCATTATCTTCTTCTTCTGTCCGCTTTTACGGGGAGGCGTCGCAGAAAGGTATTGTTGATGGAGTGCTAAAGAGGTTCATGACAGTTCATGTTGTGGATTTTTTAGGTGTTCGGTAAACATCATGGCTCAGGAAATTTTTTTGACGAGGACTTGTTAGAAGATTTCGCCTGGCTCTGGCAGCCGTAAAGATTTCCCCCAAATTAAGCCCAAGGCCGCTTAAACGTTTTATCAGAAAATCTAAAAAATGTATAACATACGACATACTTTTATTTCCTTGTCGAAATGTAACATACATAGGGCTAGAAATGTGTGCTCTTCTGCCAAAAAGTCGGATTACATTAATTTAATTGTGATGCTAAATAACATATTATTGGGATAACATTTAAATTCTACAATCTTTTTTTTCCCACATCAGTTTGAAGCATAGATCTAAAACAGGTTCTTTTCTGCAGAATTTCTTGCAAGTGCTGATCAGAGAAGGCTGTTCTGTAGCCAGATTTCACATTTTCCATAATAATTTTCACACAAGAAGGTACTGCCAAAGATGGAAATGAATTCACAAGCAAAGGCTTTAAAATAAACACTCTGAACATGTTATAAATTTTTCTATTTTTTTTTATCTTTTCCAACAAAGTATTGAATAATTGCTTTCATTTGCAGTTCAGCTGGCAGCTCATTAACAACACAACCAATAGGATGTTTAAGAAGAAGATTTTTTTTTTAAAAGCATAGACATCCAATTCATCCATGAAAGAAAATAACACTGAAACTACTCTGGTACCATATTAAGTATTTGTCACTGAAACTACTGGTACCATATTAAGTCTTTGACACTGAAACTACTGGTACTGTATTAAATCTTTGACACTGAAACTACTGGTACCGTATCAAGTCTTTGACACTGAAAATACTGGTACTGTATCAAGTCTTTGACACGGAAACTACTGGTACTGTATCAAGTCTTTGACACGGAAACTACTGGTACTGTATCAAGTCTTGAAGAAATAATGGTACACATCGCGTGGGATAGGGCTTGTTTCTTTTTCATGGTTTGCAAATTGAGTGAAACAACTCTTTACTGACAAGGACTGGGAGATAGTTTTTGTTGTTGTAGAAATACATTTGAATCAGTGTATATGTCGGAGACAAACTTGGTTTCTACTTGCATTCTGAGATTCTATCGTTTGGTTAAATAAGTAGAAAAAGTTTATTTAAAGAAAAAACAAAACATTCGCTATTATAAGGAACAATTGGGGGAGACTACTGTCTTTCAAGAACATTTAAATCGGGGCTGTCAGGTTTTAACATGTGTGATTGCACGTTTCCACCCCTGAGCCACCCTACACAAATGTGGAAGTTGTTTTGGGATATTTCGCTTTTAGTTGCCTAAAAAAGGTAACCTAACTAACAATGATTGGGACAGTGGGAGCTGTTACATTATCTGGTTTTGCAAATTTAATCCATTTTAAGATTTGGCTTGTTAGATCAGTAATACGTATAACAAAGACCAAAGATCATTAATGTTAAACCAAAACAATTATATATAAAAATATTATAATAAGAAGAAAAGAAAATGATAACAAATCTATTGATACTAACAATATTCAATTTAACAATACTATTAAATGTATATAAAAATACAAATTCAAATATACAGAAATAAAAACTATCAACTTAAGAACAGGAAGTGAAAATGTATAATCTTCGAAAGATACAAATATTAATATACATACACTGATACAAGGAGAACAATCTTGTAAGTCTCATATTAAGTCTTGTAAAATGTCACATGTCTAGGAAATCTAGCAAATCTCTTCCGGCAGGGAAAGCTGCTGGCTTATTTATATGAAGGGAGTTGAATCCCCACCCCCTTTTTTTTTCAGAATAGAAATTCTAGAAATTGCATTACCCGCACACATTCTCTAATATCCCTTAGAATGTATTCATAAACAACATTTTCACAATCAAGGGAGGGGTGGGTTGTGGTAGAGCACTACACATTTTATCGTTGACGTCATTATCAAAACAAAAAGTGGTGAGATAATTGATGGACACTAAAGCTCTACGTTGAAGCAAAATTAGGTCAACACAGTAGGAAAATTATGTCAACTAAGCGTTCATCTAAGCTTCGCCCCAAGCAATGCAACGCTATGACGACGAGTAGGCGTTTTACATCTGATGGGGATCATTGCGGATCAGTAAGTGATGACGAAAGGACTCGGTTTGCTCTGGCTGTAATGACATTGAGCTGCAGCAACATGGACTTAAGTGCCATTGCTTGGGATGGTTAGCTCTTTAGCCCTTGAGCAGAGAATTTATTTGTTCAAGCTTTCGTATGTATATATATATATATATATATATATATGTATATATATAACGAACTTTATATGTTGTTGAAATACAACTCTGCAAAAAAATATTTAAAAAAAAAACCCAACCAAACTTAAGCTTTAAAAGCAACGTCTTCGTGTTTATCCTTTACACTGTCACCATTTTAAAAAAATGGATGAATACATATACGACTTAAAATATTTTTAAACACTTTTTCTCCTTCGTCAAAGCAGCACAAAGATAAGAAACAGAGACATTAGTTTTCGATACCACTGTATTCCATATAGATTACCGTGAACTGGTCAATCAGTTCCATATAGATTACCGTGAACTGGTCAATCAGTTCCATATAGATTACCGTGAACTGGTCAATCAGTTCCATATAGATTACTGTGAACTGGTCAATCAGTTCCATGTAGATTACTGTGAACTGGTCAATCAGTTCCATATAGATTACTGTGAACTGGTCAATCAGTTCCATATAGATTACAGTGAACTGGTCAATCAGTTCCATATAGATTACTGTGAACTGGTCAATCAGTTCCATATAGATTACTGTGAACTGGTCAATCAGTTCCACACAGATTACTGTGAACTGGTCAATCAGTTCCATATAGATTACTGTGAACTGGTCAATCAGTTCCATATAGATTACTGTGAACTGGTCAATCAGTTCGATACAAATGTTTTTATAATTCCATCTCAGTGATTTCAAATTAATTTCCTCTTTTAAATACATTTATATTCACTATTTATCTTGCTGTGTTCATGGCAAGGGCGTAGGAAGGGTGAGTTGGAGAGAGTTGTCTGCCCCGGGCGGGATTATTTTGTATAAATACTTGTCATCATGTGTCGTGCAGTAACGACGAACTACATGTCATCATGTATCGTGCAGTAACGACGAATTACATGTCATCATGTGTCGCGCAGTAACGACGAACTACATGTCATCATGTGTCGTGCAGTAACGACGAACTACATGTCATCATGTGTCGCGCAGTAACGACGAACTGCATGTCATCATGTGTCGTGCAGTAACGATGAACTACATGTCATCAAGTGTCGTGCAGTAACGACGAACTACATGTCATCATGTGTCGCGCAGTAACGACGAACTGCATGTCATCATGTGTCGTGCAGTAACGACGCCCTACTTTTCATCATGTGTCGCGCAGTAACGACGCCCTACATGTTATCATGTGTCGTGCAGTAGTGACGCCCTACTTTTCATCATGTGTCGTGCAGTAATGACGCCCTACTTGTCACCATGTGTCGTGAAGCACAGACGCCTTACTTATCATAAGTCGTTCATTTCATAAAGCATATTTGTACAATAATTTATAAAAATTGTAAACGATTTTTAACAAAAAACTAATTGCTACCAACTCTCCAAACTTTTTTTTTTGGCCAACTCTCCACACTAGTTTTTATCTCTCTGTCATCACAGCCACATTCTGTCTTTTATCACAACCACGTTCTATATCTCTGTCTTTTATCACAACCACGTTCTATATCTCTGTCTTTTATCACAACCACGTTATATATCTCTGTCTTTTATCACAACCACGTTCTATATCTCTCTCTTTTATCACAACCACGTTCTATATCTCTGTCTTTTATCACAACCACGTTCTATATCTCTGTCTTTTATCACAACCACGTTCTATATCTGTCTTTTATCACAACCACGTTCTATATCTCTGTCTTTTATCACACCCACGTTCTATATCTCTGTCTTTTATCACATCCAATCACTTTATTCGCTGTCTATTATCACAACCATTCTCTTCTCTCTGTCTTTTATCTAAACCATTCTCTTCTCTCTGTCTTTTATCTAAACCATTCTCTTCTCTCTGTCTTTTATGTAAACCATTCTCTTCTCTCTGTCTTTTATCACAACCACTCTCTATCCCTCTGTATTTTATCACAACCACTTTCTATCTCTTTGTATTTTATCACAACTACTTTCTAACTCTCTGTATTTTATCACAACCACTTTCTATCTCTCTGTGTTTTATCACAACCACTTTCTATCCCTCTGTAGTTTATCACAACCACTTTCTATCCCTCTGTATTTTATCACAACCACTTTCTATCCCTCTGTATTTTATCACAACCACTTTCTATCCCTCTATATTTTATCACAACCACTTTCTATCCCTCTATATTTTATCACAACCACTTTCTATCCCTCTGTATTTTATCACTCACAACCACTTTCTATCCCTCTGTATTTTATCACAACCACTTTCTATCCCTCTGTATTTTATCACAACCACTTTCTATCTCTCTGTATTTTATCACAACCACTTTCTATCCCTCTATATTTTATCACAACCACTTTCTATCCCTCTACATTTTATCACAACCACCCTCTATCTCTCTGTATTTTATCACAACCACTCTCTATCTCTCTGTATTTTATCACAACCACTCTCTATCTCTCTGTATTTTATCACAACCACTCTCTATCTCTCTGTATTTTATCACAACTACTCTCTGCATTTTATCACAACCACCCTCTATCTCTCTGTATTTTATCACAACCACTCTCTATCTCTCTGTATTTTATCACAACCACTCTCTATCTCTCTGTATTTTATCACAACCACTCTCTATCTCTCTGTATTTTATCACAACCACTTTCTATCTCTTTGTATTTTATCACAACTACTTTCTAACTCTCTGTATTTTATCACAACCACTTTCTATCTCTCTGTGTTTTATCACAACCACTTTCTATCCCTCTGTAGTTTATCACAACCACTTTCTATCCCTCTGTATTTTATCACAACCACTTTCTATCCCTCTGTATTTTATCACAACCACTTTCTATCCCTCTATATTTTATCACAACCACTTTCTATCCCTCTATATTTTATCACAACCACTTTCTATCCCTCTGTATTTTATCACTCACAACCACTTTCTATCCCTCTGTATTTTATCACAACCACTTTCTATCCCTCTGTATTTTATCACAACCACTTTCTATCCCTCTACATTTTATCACAACCACCCTCTATCTCTCTGTATTTTATCACAACCACTCTCTATCTCTCTGTATTTTATCACAACCACTCTCTATCTCTCTGTATTTTATCACAACCACCCTCTATCTCTCTGTATTTTATCACAACCACTCTCTATCTCTCTGTATTTTATCACAACCACTCTCTATCTCTCTGTATTTTATCACAACCACTCTCTATCTCTCTGTATTTTATCACAACTACTCTCTGTATTTTATCACAACCACCCTCTATCTCTCTGTATTTTATCACAACCACTCTCTATCTCTCTGTATTTTATCACAACCACTCTCTATCTCTCTGTATTTTATCACAACCACTCTCTATCTCTCTGTATTTTATCACAACTACTCTCTGTATTTTATCACAACTACTCTCTATCTCTCCACTCACTCTTACTTTTGTTCACTTTTATCGGTAAAATAATGTTATTATGCTTTAAACTTCCCGTCTATAATACAACGGTTATAAGCGCAAAAATCTTTCAACTATTTCCTTAAAAAATATCGAAGTAACACGCCATATTAACCATCTACTTTATCTCCGACCGAATCTCAGGTTCTCACCCTCTCTACCATTTTCTCAACATTTCCTTTGGACTTTCGTTTTTTAACATTCAAAATAAACAACACTACGAGGTCAGCACAAAAATAAAAACACTTAAGTTTATTTAATAATTCTGTGAAATAAGATCAAAGTTGCGACGTTTAGATATACAGGTCATTCCTGTTCATCCGACCACACTGGTCTCGCTTGAGGTGGAGATTGACAGGGGGAACGTGAAGCAGACGAGATTACTAGAAATGGCTTGCAACTTCCACATCACCACAAGTGAGATCTGAGGGAAACATATAGGTCATTGTAAGTTGCAAATACAAACCAAACGAAAATCTTTAAGTCCAGTAGCTGAACATTGAATGCTACCGAATCCAACAGTTGAATTTATGACATTTGTAGGATATTTTAAAATGGATGTATTGTGTAGGTCAGCGGTCAATAACCTATTTTAGTTTAGCGACAAAGTACGATTTCTTATGAATCCAGCGTCCCAATATTCTATAGGTATACCTAATGAGACACACTATTTAGTCATTTATTATTATTTTTTTGGTCTTACATGGCGGCCGTCAATATATCGAAAAATATGCCACCCCGGGCGGTACAGTAAAAAAAAATTGGTTTTGGCGCCCATGTCTTTGTGAAATAAATGAAATTTTATGGTTCAATTCATTATGAAGGGCATATCTAAAGATAATTTCGGCACCCCTACCCTGATGGCGGTACCCGGGGCGAGTGCGCCATGCGCACGGCACTGGTTCAGCGTGCCAATGTCAATCACTCAGCGTACCGTCTGACGCGCGTGCCATAGGTTGAAGACCGCCTTCAACATCACTTTTAACGTTAATGTCTTTGATTGTACCAACACTATGCGACTGTGTCACGCTGCGTGTCGTCTGACACGCGTGCCATAGGTTGATGACCGCCTTCAACATCACTTTTACCGTTAATGTCTTTGATTGTACCAACACTGTGCGACTGTGTCACTCTGCGTGTCGTCTGACACGCGTGCCATAGGTTGAAGACCGCCTTCAACATCACTTTTACCGCTAATTTCTTTGATTGTACCAACACTGTGCGACTGTCTTTCTATGCCTAGTTCCTCTGATGTACACACTTAAGGCCAACTAATGCTATTTTCTTTAAGCTTGTGTTCTGAAACCTGTTGCTCAAGAATAGTTGAGACAACTAATCTATAATGACATAAATCCACACTGCCTGCAGCTATAATGACATAAATCCACACTGCCTGCAGCTATAATGACATAAATCCACACTGCCTGCAGCTATAATGACATAAATCCACATTGCCTGCAGCTATAATGACATAAATCCACACTGTCTGCAGCTATAATGACATAAATCCACATTGCCTGCAGCTATAATGACATAAATCCACATTGCCTGCAGCTATAATGACATAAATCCACATTGCCTGCAGCTATAATGACATAAATCCACATTGCCTGCAGCTATGACATAAATCCACACTGCCTGTAGCTATAATGACATAAATCCACACTGCCTGCAGCTATAATGACATAAATCCACATTGCCTGCAGCTATAATGACATAAATCCACACTGCCTGCAGCTATAATGACATAAATCCACACTGCCTGCAGCTATAATGACATAAATCCACACTGCCTGCAGCTATAATGACATAAATCCACACTGCCTGCAGCTATAATGACATAAATACACACTGCCTGTAGCTATAATGACATAAATCCACACTGCCTGCAGCTATAATGACATAAATCCACTCTGCCTGCAGCTATAATGACATAAATCCACACTGCCTGCAGCTATAATGACATAAATCCACACTGCCTGCAGCTATAATGACATAAATCCACACTGCCTGCAGCTATAATGACATAAATCCACACTGCCTGCAGCTCCGAAAATGTTTTCTTAGCAAGCATAGTTATTAAAGATGGCTCCTCACTCAAAAAGATGGTCGACCGATTGCAGGTGGCTAATGTTCCTATTGCTCCTGCGTGTTGGTCCATTATTGGTTGTTTTCACTTTCTCTTTTACCCCATAATATCATCTTTAGTTTTACCCTAGAAGATCATCTTTAGTTTTACGCTAGAAGATCATCTTTAGTTTACCCTAGAAGATCATCTTTGTTTTACCCCAGAAGATCATCTTTAGTTTTACACTAGAAGATCATATTTAGTTTTGCCATAGAAGATCATCTGTAGTTTTAACCTAGAAGATCATCTTTAGTTTTACCTTAGAAGATCATCTTTAGTTTGTCCATAGAAGATCATCTTTAGTTTGTCCATGGAAGATCATCTTTAGTTTTACCCTAGAAGATCATCTTTAGTTTTACCCTAGAAGATCATCTTTATTTTTTTCCAGAACTAACCACATTTACTACAATAAATGTATTACAGAAGTTACCTTACTTAATATAGACACTTTATCAGCCACTCGGTCACTCTCCAACCACACCCCGTTTTACACAAGAGAAGCTTTTAATTATCTTAGAACTAATGTTACATTTTCTGTACATCACATTTACATTTATAGAATTAACCCTAGGATATGTAGAACTAAGCCTAGATTCTAAAAAAAATAATAGAATTAAGCTTCAGATCAGTGGCGTAGGGAGGGGGTGCAGAGGTGTCGGTCTTCACCCCGGGGGGGGGGGCTTTTTCGTTTACAGGGGCGGCATTTTCGGCCAATTGTTGATTTTTTTCGTTAAGAGGGCTGGAAAAAATTTTTGGCTCGCCCCGGGCGGCTGTAACCCTGGTTACGCTGCTGCTTGGGATAAGTAGACCTAACCTTACATAGAACTAGCCCTAGGATATATAGAACTAACCTTATAATAGAATACATAAAACTAACCCTATGATATATAGTACTAACCTTATAATAGAATACATAAAACTAACTCTAGGAGATATAGAACTAACCTTATAATAGAATACATAGAACTTACCCTAGGATATGTAGAACTAAACACAGGATTTATAGACTTGACCTTGGTATTTAAATACAACTAAGAACATAGAACCAACCCTAGGATATATAAAAATACACTAGGAAATACAGAACTTACCTTAGGATAGGTGTTGAGAACTGGAAAAGATGACGCATACTTGTAGCTCTGACCTTTGACCAAAGGGCAGACAATGCCACTGTCCTTGCATCCATCTCCATTGGGCAGGGGGAATTCCACGGGGACATTTTCTACGATACCATACACTTTGGAGTCCAGGCTGGTGGAGTCGTTAACTGAAAGGTAGAAGATGGTCCTTGTAAATAAATAGGGTTGTCTCCCTAACTAGCACCCCGAGTTAGTCTGTGTATGTCATCATCATCTCGATCAAGCAACTATTTGGACATGTGCTCTAGGCTCAAGGCCATGGTGAAAATTTTGCACACTCTCGTCCCTTGTTATGTGAATGATTTGAGGTCACGTCTTGTAGGGTAGCGCTAGTAACTTGGTGTCGGGTAGTTTTGGTAGGTAGTTAAGGCGTAGAACAATTTGAAAACTTGGCCAATTCGTTCTACTTGACGTAGTGGCTTGTTAAGAGTGGATACACAAAGGTCTCGCCACTGACTTCAAAGGAACACTGACAGAAAGTTTCACTGTATGTAGGAAACTGATTAAATGAGGTCAATAATTTACGCAGTTTTTCTAGGCCCAAAAACTAATCCCCAAAAGTAAAGTAAAAATTAATCGACACTGCAGTAATTAGTAGCATGGGTCGATACTGTGTACTTAGTAGCATGGGTCAATGCTGCGTATATACTTCTCATCTCGCTAGTGACATGTAGGTTAATTTAACATGTTAAGACCGGCAGGGACCATTGTTACATCCTACCATGTAGATGACCGGCAGGGACCATTGTTACATCCTACCATGTAGATGACTGGCAGAGACAATTGTTACACCCTACCATGTAGATGACGGCAGGGACCATTGTTACATCCTACCATGTAGATGACCGGCAGAGACAATTGTTGCATCCTACCATGTAGATGACCGGCAGGGACCATTGTTACATCCTACCATGTAGATGACCGGCAGAGACAATTGTTGCATCCTACCATGTAGATGACCGACAGGGACCATTGTTACATCCTACCATGTAGATGACCGGCAGAGACAATTGTTGCATCCTACCATGTAGATGGCCGACAGGGACCATTGTTACATCCTACCATTTGCTTGTGTCTGAAGGCTTGTAACTGACAAGCATGAACATGTCTCATATTGATAGTTTGCATCTTAACTTTAAAGGTTTCTCAAGAGGTCTCCCGGGATCCCTCCAGACTTTTAGTGAACAAGAGACTTCTACAGGGGAAATCCTCCCATCCCGGGATATTACGGGGAATCCCGGATACAAACTTTAAAAATACAAGTCACAGATTGTCACTAATGTTTGTTATAAGCCAGTCCTGTCAAATCTAGTTAACTGCACTGACACATTGTCACTAATGTTTGTTATAAGCCAGGACCTGTCACATTGTCACTAATGTTTGTTATAAGCCAGTACCTGTCACATTGTCACTAATGTTTGTTATAAGCCAGGACCTGTCACATTGTCACTAATGTTTGTTATAAGCCTGGACCTGTCACATTGTCACTAATGTTTGTTATAAGCCAGTACCTGTCAAATCTAGTTAACTCCACTGAAAGTGTTAAGCTCATTAGCGCTAGTACACAAATTCTCAAGCGTTTTTTTAAATGTCAAGAATTTTTTTTATTGAGAAGCAAAGTGACATCGCAATGGATTGAAAACAAAGGCTTTTAAATGTAACATTTGTAAATGAAGTTTTGATTTTTATGTAGACGATAATTTTAATTAAAGAACTATTTCATGCCACGATTGACGCTGTCACTCAAACTTTGTGACACCAATTAAAACAACAAGAACAATGCATTAAGAAAGCCCCATCTGTTAAATTCTCTTGTCTCAGCCGGCGACCCCACAGAAATCTGACATCCTATATACAACATGCCTTTCACTATCTTACCATGGGGGACTTTGGCTTTCTCTCAAATCATCATCTCACAAATCCCATCACCGGCTCGCTGTGTTTCGTTAATTCAAACTAAGAGGAGCATTCCCCCCCCCCCTCCATCTCTTCCATACTTTTCGGCATTCTAGAAGTCAAAGTCGTCACCCCAGGTCAGTGGCGTAACCTATTTTGCCGCATCAGATTTTTGACGATCTCTTTCTTTTTTTTTCAAAATCTTACAGTCGATGACGTCATCCCGAAGATAGCAGCGAGTCCAGGGACGTTTGCACCAGTGTCATAATTAGCGATAAGATCTTTCGTAACTACAGTTGTAGCTTTAACATCTTTCTTATTTTACTGACTGCAAATTTTAGGACCCACGGCAAATACCCTTAATTGTTAGTATACTATTAAATAAATACAAAAAAAGGTATAACAGAATAAACTAAGCAGTGAACATCCCACAAAATACTTTCACTGCAGCAACCGACAACAAAGTAAACGACCAAGCGGTTTTTTTTTGGGGGGGGGGGGGGGCGGGGCGAGCACAGGGAGAACGTACGCACACAAATACATGATCAACGTGCCGGGCATTCGGTTTCCAAAGCAGCGTTCGGATTCACAGGGTCGTCAAGTTTACATAAAATTTATGTAAACAATTTACTGAACGTTGTTGACGCTATACCAAATGCCAAGAGTAATGGATAAACTATCAGAGGCGTCGCCTTCAGCGCTATTTACTATCACGGGGAGTAAAGTTGGCAACATAAGAACATTTAAGAGCAGTCTTGGAGCTTCGACGTCCCGGACCGCATCCCTTTTGTAAGAGCAGACACACGTCTGAATGTGCGTTCAGTAGCAGCACTGTAAGTCCCCGCGCAGGTTTTCACAGTGATGCGTCCAACGTCTGAACGCATGATGTGTAAGTTGTGTCTCAGTTACTTCCCGACGGAACACTAACAACACGCTCCATCTCATTAAACCTTTTCACATCCAAAACACTTTCCTTTGACCACCCGGATTCAGGCATTTCCCATCGCCCGAAATGTTTTTCGTCCACCCTACACAATCTCAGGAACACATCTATCAAAAAAGATTTCACAACACCCTTCATCAATCTCAGGAACACATCTATCAAAAAAGATTTCATAACATCCTTCATCAATCTCAGGAACACATCTATCAAAAAAGATTTCACAACATCCTTCATAATTACCGACATCTCACCCCTTTCTGACAGACAACATCTGATATCTTAAATCATGATTACAACTTCGGGTACTCTGAAGAACATACTTTGAATTTAATGAAATATCACGTGATCTTTGATTTTAATTCCCATAAACAAATATTTTGTCCTTCGCAACATCCGGGCAATGACGCACAAATGAATGTGAAAAGAGAGAGGACATTACAAGAGAATGGGTGGAAGTTATCAGTGACGTCACTTAGTGATCTAATAACTCGTGTCTGTGAGCAACTATTTAGTGATCTGAGAGCAGATAACTGGTGGTCTGTGAAGTCATAACTGGTGGTCTGTGAAGTCATAACTAGTGGTCTGTGAAGTCATAACTAGTGGTCTGTGAAGTCATAACTGGTGGTCTGTGAAGTCATAACTAGTGGTCTGTGAAGTCATAACTAGTGGTCTGTGAAGTCATAACTAGTGGTCTGTGAAGTCATAACTAGTGGTATGTGAAGTCATTACTAGTGGTCTGTGAAGTCATAACTAGTGGTCTGTGAAGTCATAGCTAGTTTTCTGTGAAGTCATAAATAGTGGTCTGTGAAATCATAACTAGTGGTCTGTGAAGTCAAAACTAGTGGTCTGTGAATTTATAAATGATGGTCTGTGAAGACATAACTGGTAGACTGTGAGGAGACAGAAAGTGAAACAAGAGTAATTTAGCACAATAGCCATTTAATATTTTCGGGTGACCCCCACTTTACAGGTGGCGTTGAGGTCAACAAGTTTAATTGTTGTGCACCAGATAATGATTGGCGAGACGGCTGCAGACGTACAGCACAAACATGACCCATTATCTACTGTCGCTCCCTCCGACGGGATTCTCCAAATATAATGAACACATCGTAAAATAAGTATTTTTTAAGGAGCCGTTGAATTGTATGACCCATATTTCAGTCTGGTCAACAACTCAAAGATGTGTATCTAAACCGGCCATATATTTGAAAGTTCATTGACCTCTTTGCCTTATCTATTAAGAGCTTTATGACATGTCCTTGTATGTCAACGTTTTCTTCGAGCTAGGAAAGTGCTATCTCTGTGACCACGACCCGACCAAGCGCGCAAAGCAAGGCATTCAGGTCTGTGAAGTCCAAACAAAACATGACACGTCTGACACAATAACACGACTTCTAGCCAGAAATGTGTAGTCCATGGGCAGCAAAGTATTTGGTCCCGACCCTCTATAAGCCAAATATTTGGTCCCGTCCCTCAATGAGCCAAGTATTTGGTACCACCCCTCTATGCAGCCAAGTATTTGGTCCCGTTACTCAGTGCGCGAAGTATTTGGTCCCGTCCCTCTATGAGCCAAGTATTTGGTACCACCCCTCTATGCAGCGAAGTATTTGGTCCCGTTATTCAGTGCGCGAAGTATTTGGTCCCGTCCCTCTATGAGCCAAGTATTTGGTACCACCCCTCTATGCAGCCAAGTATTTGGTCCCGTTACTCAGTGCGCGAAGTATTTGGTCCCGTTCCTCTATGAGCCAATTATTTGGTCCCGTTACTCAGTGTGCGAAGTATTTGGTCCCGTCCCTCTATGAGCCAAGTATTTGGTACCACCCCTCTATGCAGCCAAGTATTTGGTCCCGTACCTCTATGAGCCCAGTATTCAGTCCTTTCTAAACACTCACTCCCTTTGTGAAGACCTGTTTCTGTGTAATGTATTATCTTCCCTTGATTGAGGAGCCGTTACTCATAATGTAGCCACTGTCATCGTAATTTGGGCTCCTCTCTCTGAAAGAAGACACCACCCCTTGAAATGTCGTTTAAGACAGTATTGTACAAAGTCTTTAAATGGCAAAGCTCCACTTAGGAATTGGTTTATAAGGATGCACCCCCCAAAATCTTTTTCACCCCCCCCCCCCCCACGGCTTTCAAAATTGCAAGCGACAACAGGTTAGCATGTTGGCAATAGAAGGTCTTAAACCACTTACCTAAAGCTTTGACTTACCTGCAGTAAACTCAATAACCACTGTGACTGTGCTCCCATGACTAAACGTGCAAGGCTGGGTGGGGCAAGGGCTGATCTCAACGGATGTTGCTTGTCCGAGGTTGTCTGGGATAGATACATTTTGGGCATTGAAATTTCAGGCTACTGCTTTCATTTCTAATTATAACTGCATCTTGTCACCGTTGAAAGACCTTGACCTTTGCAACCAGTAAGTAACACTGACACTCTGACCGTGTAACCCGTAAGTAGTTCTGTCTCTGTTATTGAACATGTATGATACTGCAGATGCTTTCAAACTGAATGTTCTGTTTCCCTAATCCTGATTGGTCCCCATCTACAACAAAAAAACATTGTCTACAATATACAGCGGTTCTCAACCATTTTATTCGCTCACGATAGACCCTTCCCAGATTTCAACGACATGCCACAATTAAAACATTAAAAAAAAACCGTACACCTCATTAACTCTTGTTGACACGGAACATCATGTTGAATGTTTTTTGTTTTAGATAATGTATGAGACATGAACATGAGCAAGTAGATCTTGTATACAAAGTGATTTAACCTAAAGTAGCTTTTCCATATTTATGCTGGACTATCAAAGAGACAGTTAAACTAAAGACGAAAAACACTTCAAAGCATCCTACACTTAAAACTGCAAGTAACACACAAACCACACCTACAATTTACACACAAACCACACCTACAATTAACACACAAACCACACCTACAATTTACACACAAACCACACCTACAATTTACATACAAACCACATCTACAATTTACACACAAACCCCACCAACAATTTACACACGAACCAAACCTACAATTTACACACAAACCACACCTACAATTTACACACAAACCCCACCAACAATTTACACACGAACCACACCTACAATTTACACACGAACCACACCTACAATTTACACACAAACTTCACCTACAATTTACACACAAACCAAACCTACAATTTACACATAAACCACAGCTACAATTTACTCACAAACCACACCTACAATTTACACACAAACCACATCTACAATTTACACACAAACCACACCTACAATTTACACACGAACCACACCTACAATTTACACACAAACCACACCTACAATTTACACACAAACCACACCAACAATTTACACGTGAACCACACCTACTATTTTCACACGAACCACACCTAAAATTTACACACAAACTTCACATACAATTTACACATAAACCACACCTACAATTTACACACAAACCACATCTACAATTTACACACAAACTACACCTACAATTTACACACAAACCGCACCTACAATTTACACACAAACCACACCTACAATTTACACATAAACCACACCTACAATTTACACATAAACGACAGCTACAATGAACTCATAAAACATAGCTGCATTAACTCCCTCACAAACAAAAAACATATCCACACACACACACAATTGCAACCAATCACCACCAGAAAGTTCAAGTGCACTCAAACATGTGCCTACCTCCGGGACAAGGCCTAAACGCTATTTTCTCCGCACTTGCCAGAGCAAGGAAGGTCACAAACCACACGAAACTTTCCATTGTAAACGACCGCTAGTGACGGGCTCAGATACTTATATACGGGCTGCCAGCCAGTACATGAAAACAGGAGTCAAGAGCTCAGAGAACATCTGATTGTTATCTCAAGATTTGATTGACGGTGGAATACTTGAACTCCATGGGCGAATCTCTTCATGTTTGTGAATAAGAAACTGGTGCTCTATAAGAACGCGGCCAACACCTGATATCTGAAGGAAAAAAAAAAGAAACGCCTCTGGAAAAAGAAAACTATGATTCGAAAAGTGTCTTTCCACGCCACGTGACTCTGACTTCAACAGCCCACAAGCACCGCTTGAAGTTTTCCAATGAGTATCGAGTGCGGATGAAATTAGAATTTTAAACTTGTTTTGGCAGATGTCGCTTGAAAATAAACCTCGAAATTCTATTGTTGTGGGCCTAACAGTTTTGCGCAAGCAGAGCTCAATTTAAAGTTAGCATTTCATTCAATGACCAGATGACGTCACAGTTTGCAGTACGCTGTCATTGGCTGTGGCAAAGGCGACTCGTTTAAAAGTACATTGGACAAAATCTTTTATGGCGTATCGACTTGTTTCAGGGGCGGAGCACGCACTGAAAAGCGTATTTTAGGAAAACAGTTAATTTTTTTGGGGTTAAATTGACTTTTAAAAAAAAATAAATTAACATTAATGCTTTACTCCAGGGGCGGAAATGACTGAATTGAACGTCACGCGGGACGCAATTCTAACAATAATGATTTTCTGTTAGGATCTCTATCGAGTTTACTTTTCAAATTCTGAGCATATTTCTTTTAACCGCTCATTTACAGTAGATGTTTAAGTATATACCCAGAATTTGTTAATATTCTTAATCAAATGGATACTGTTTTTATTCTGAAATATTAAAACAAAAATCTAAAAATATCTCTAAATGATAAGTTGGCAAGTGACGGTACTATTGTTAAATCCTTTATACTGTTAACTTCACTTTTGTTATTGTGTTTAAGGCAAACAACAAAGCAAGACATAGGACAACGCTTAGGGCAGACATAGGACACGCTTAGGGCAGACATAGGACAACGCTTAGGGCAGACATAGGACACGCTTAGGGCAGACATAGGACACGCTTAGGGCAGACATAGGACAACGCTTAGGGCAGACATAGGACAACGCTTAGGACAGACATAGGACACGCTTAGTGCAGACATAGGACACGCTTAGGGCAGACATAGGACAACGCTTAGGGCAGACATAGGACAACGCTTAGGGCAGACATAGGACACGCTTAGGGCAGACATAGGACACGCTTAGGGCATACATAGGACACGCTTAGGGCAGACATAGGACAACGCTTAGGGCAGACATAGGACACGCTTAGGGCAGACATAGGACACGCTTAGGGCAGACATAGGACACGCTTAGGGCAGACATAGGACACGCTTAGGGCAGACATTGGACACGCTTAGGGCAGACATAGGACACGCTTAGGGCAGACATAGGACACGCTTAGGGCAGACATAGGACACGCTTAGGGCAGACATAGGACACGCTTAGGGCAGACATAGGACACGCTTAGAGCAGACATAGGACAACGCTTAGGGCAGACATAGGACAATGAGGGCAGACATAGGACACGCTTAGGGCAGACATAGGACAACGCTTAGGGCAGACATAGGACAACGCTTAGGGCAGACATAGGACACGCTTAGGGCAGACATAGGACACGCTTAGGGCAGACATAGGACAATGATGAGGGCATACATAAGAAACTGCCGAGGGCAGATATAGGACAACGATTATGCGAGACATAGGACAATGAGGGCAGACATAGGACATTGCTGAGGGCAGACATAGGACATTGCTGAGGGCAGACATAGGACACTGCTGAGGGCAGACATAGGACAATGATGAGGCAGAAATAGGACACTGCTGAGGGCAGACATAGGACAATGATGGGGCAGACATATGACAACCCTTAGGGCAGACATAGGACAACTCTTAGGGCAGACAGAGGACAACCCTTAGGGCAGACATAGGGCAACGCTTAGGGCAGACATAGGACAATGATGAGGGCAGACATAGGACAATGAGGAGGGCAGACATAGGACAATGATGAGGGCAGATATAGGACAATGAGGGCAGACATAGGATAATGATGTGCGCAGATATAGCACAATGAGGGCAGACATAGGACAATGATGAGGGACGTAGGACTATGATGCCAACAAGGCTGGTATGGACTATAGAAACCCCCACCTCCAACATTGATAGTAGAACAATTAGAATTATTCCCAGTTTGTTCAATGCGTTCATCGATCATTATTGTTAAAAATGGCTGTTGATTGCTGTCTTGATGAGCATTCTGCTGTTGATTGCTGTGTTGATGAACATTCTGTTGTTGATTGCTGTCTTGGTGAACATTCTGTTGTTGATTGCTGTCTTGATGAACATTCTGTTGTTGATTGCTGTCTTGATGAACATTCTGCTGTTGATTGCTGTGTTGATGAACATTCTGTTGTTGATTGCTGTCTTGATGAACATTTTGCTGTTGATTGTTGTCTAGAGAACTCTTTTAGCTTTAGTGCATTATGTATGGCGGTAGCAGTACTAGCACTATGCCTCATATATTTAACAAGGGACTTAAAGTTATAATGTGGATACAAATTAATGGAAAGTATCATGCATTCCTTTCTATAACTAAGTGAAAAAAATAAAACTTGCAAGGGTTCTCCAAAAGTCCCATGACGGCCCTGATTACACATATAAATTCTTTTAATTTTAATCCTTCAAGAATTTTGGACAGTTTAATTTTTTTGTTCAACTTCATTTAGAACTGCCTAAAAATGTGGTAAAAAGGAGCTGGGATGCACGTGCAAAGACCAGAAGTGTATATTATTAGAAAGCCAACCATTATATTTCTATTGGCCTTGGACTTCGTCATTTATATTCTGATTTGAATGGAATAGGTGATGCAAGGCTTCAAGCCAATGATCTTTTACAGAAAATGGGACGCGTTGGAATTTGTGTTATAAGTTCTAACTACATTGTCTTTGCCACGTCGGGCGATCTATGACTGACTGGGAACCAAGCCTACAACCTGGCACAGTTCACTTGAGAGTTTCTGTAAACAAATTGAAATCGAAAGATGATCTTGATGAACTTGTGCAATACAATTCGTTATCCTTTATGTATTTAGTATAGTTTTTTGTGTTTAGTATCGGTTATTTGTTAAGTATCGTTTATTTGTTTAGTATCGTTTATTTGTTTAGTATCGTTTATTTGTGTAGTATCGTTTATTTGTTTAGTATCGTTTATTTTTTAGTATCGTTTGTTTGTTTAGTATCGTTTTTTTGTTTAGTATCGTTTATTTGTTTAGTATCTCTTATTTGTTTAGTATCGTTTGTTTGTTTGAATATTTTCTGAATCAAATTGTTGAATCTTTTCCTTCTCCTGTCTGCTCGTTTCGAGGTGGTGTCAAGGGGGTGCCAAAGGGATTGTTTATGGATAACGTCCACTGATAAGTAATATTTAGTGCTGCACTGCCAGGCAAACGTCACCATCTTTAAAACGCATTCAGGTTAATAATAGGTCAGTTTTAAAACATAATTTATGTCATATGTATAAAAAAAAAACATTTGACAGTATAGGCGTAGGCTACAACAAATTGTGAGTACAAGTACAAAAGTTTCCGACTTCTATTTTAATTATTATTTATTTTTGGGGAGGCGGGGCTCGTGGTGGCGGGCATAGTTGCAAAGGGCCTTAAATTTATTTTACACGAGGCCTCTTGTAAGCTACATCCGGCCCTGCCAGCTGATTGATAGGGTAAAAAACATCAGAGGTACATGACATCATGACGTCATCCTCTTTGACGTGACAAAAGTTTATCAGTTGTCGACCCTCGTTTCGACCTGATATCCCGGAGTCCCCCATCTAAAGTTTAAAAACTGTGACTTTGCACTCCCCATGATGTACATCCATCTATAAATGTCTTGGCCGAGACTGTGAATCCAGAATTGAAGTACATGTACTCATTTATAAAATATAAAATCTCCACCCTTTGCAAAAGATGAAGTACTCAGAAATGCAATCATATCTCTTAGGAATACAATCAAAGCTCTGAGAAATACAATCAAAGCTCTGAGAAATACAATCAAAGCTCTGAGAAATACATTCAACTCTCTCAAAAATACCATCAAACCTCTGAGAAATACAATCAAAGCTCTGAGAAATACAATCAAAGCTCTGAGAAATACAATCAAAGCTCTGAGAAATACAATCAAACCTCTCAAAAATACCATCAAACCTCTGAGAAATACCATCAAATCTCCGAGAAATACAATCAAAGCTGTGAGAAATACAATCAAATCTCTGAGAAATACAATCAAAGCTCTGAGAAATACAATCAACGCTCTGAGAAATACAATCAAAGCTCTGAGAAATACAATCAAAGCTCTGATAAATATCATCAAACCTCTCAAAAATACCATCAAACCTCCGTGCCGTGCCAGAAATGAAAGAATACCCAGAGAATCGTCTAAGTAAGTATTACGATGACGTAATAGTAATATAAAAACAAAATGAAAGAGATGATCTACTTATATGTTGTCTAAATACACATGGCACCAGAGTGCTGAGGAAGTTTCAATAGTTCATATCTTTGAAAGAGATTTCGGTTTGGTTAAGAGCAGTCTTTCGCTACGTCACGGTTTGACCAAGATGGGCCAGATTTGGCAACCTCGTCCAGGCGCAACAGCTGCTTTTTAATTTGTTTCCGGTTTCATTATCAGATGTAGGCCAATACATTAATCAGGTATATATTTGTACGTAGACAATGTATACACTATACGAAAACCTTGTACACACTGTACAACAGCCTTGTACACCGTGTTAGTTAATTTCAGAACTTTCCAATTTCATATTTCAAACAACGTAACTTCTTTAATGTAAAAATAACCCAGCCCCCATGCTTGCATTACGCAACATGCGTTTGTTGATGAATTATTTCCCTTGTACATATGAGACCTCTTGGAATATCATATGAGGCCGGAGCCCAATATTCGGCCTGCAACCTGTGACCCCCGCTTCCCTTCCAGGCGGCACACTCCAGTGGCGTACCTCGGCTAAATGTCGCCCGGGCAGAACTCCAAACAATTGCGCCCTCCAAAAAACATATGTTATATAATGTTGGTAATAAATATTAACATATTTACTTCGCACTACAGTCACCCCCACTAGGTACGCCACTGGTGCTACCTACTCCAATTGGTCCCCGCTTTAAACCATCAAAGTATGGTAATCCACGTTAAGCCGTATAATAAAGTAAACATAAAAAAATAGCGTGCCGGGTTGGGGCTGTAAGGAGAGGGGGGGGGGGGATTAATGGCCGCTAAAACGAATGACTTAAATTTTTTCAGTAAACAGCCCAACATTGCGTTTAAAAACAAATTGTTATTTTGTTTTGGAAGTACGACTACATAACAGGGGAATGGGGGTGGGGAGTTGATCCTGTTTGGTGGTTTCAGTAAATATGAAGCACATGTAAATATGGCGAAACAAATATTTAATATCTGAAAACAGTTTCTGTTTTGTGAATTTGGTCAAATAATCTCATTTAAATAGTGGATTAAGCTTGATTATTTTTTTTAAAGTATTCCCGTGGGCAGCTATTCTCAAACTGGGGTATCTGTCACTCAAACTAGGGTATCTGTCACTCAAACTGGGGTATCTGTCACTCAAACTGGGGTTATCTGGCACTCTAACTGGGGTATCTGGCACTCAAACTGGGGTATCTGGCATATGTGATTCTATTAGCTTACGTTATACTATTCATTTAAAGTTGCAAAAACAATACATTTGTTCAGCACGAATTCCAAGATGTATTTTTAGCAACTTATTTTTAGGGTGTAAAATATTCAAGTAATTCGAGGCTACAAATAATCAATCAGCTCTGATTATATTCCATCCCCCCCTTTTTTCACACACCCCCCTTCCCCGAATAATAGTAACTACGGGAATGGAGGGCTGGGTGTGTTTCATTATATATTTTTGAAAACATATTTCCGATATCTCTTTTATACTGGAAATGTTGAGATTTGTTTGATTAATTGTTACGAAAATTACAATACCACACAATCATTTTAACCCACGATGTTGGTACACATGCGAAGTATCAAATCAAGCGATGTTGGTACACATGCGAAGTATCAATCAAGCGATGTTGGTACACATGCGAAGTATCAATCAAGCGATGTTGGTACACGTATTAATCAGATCGATACAAATGAAGTTGTGTGTGTGTGTGTTAGATTTACCATATATTTTTAAAAAGAAAACCCAAACAGTTTGAATCAGACAATATATCATGGCCAACTGAGGCGTTTATTTCAATGATAATGCGAATGACTTTATTTGTTCTGTCCATTGATTTTCTCGGGTAGGACAGCAGAGATGTTCTTTTCAGCGATGTATGACTGCCCTGAATTACGTTCAACTTCACTGGATCAGATACGACTGTCCTGTATTACGTTTAACTGCAGTGGATCAGATGCTTTTAAGGACTAACCGTAACGTCATCTGGGCTTTAAAAAAAGAAGTTCCTAAACATTTTTAAAAACTTGTTTTGTCTTTTGGGACAACACCCCCCCCCCCTCTCCCTACAAACACTAAACTAAAAAACATAAATAAATTTTAGTTGGAATTAGTTGCAAAATTTGTATACTTATTTGTTGGACCTTCCCAAACGTACAAACTGTGTTCACTTGACTTTGTCCGTGACCACCCCGTTCTTGTCCAAATAGTAAGGCCTGCCATCCACCTTGTACAGACACGGGGGAGGGGGCTCAGCCTTGACGCGGATCTCAATGACTTTGGTGTCGGGCACGATGAGACCATTGGGCGCCATGATCTTGGAGATGTTGCACTGGTAGACCGCGGTGATCACCAGAGGTTTCAGCCGGTTGACGTGCTGGTCCAGGCACCGCCTGAAGGACTGCTCGGCGGACGCGTTCAGGTTGATGCCTTTGATCGTCCCGTCGTCCGTGACGCCGAAGTAAATGGACCCGCCCTTGCCCATGTTGAGGAGGGCGCTCATGTATTTCGCTAGGATCAAATTGCTGAGGACAGAAGGTGCGTCACGTGACACGTTTATTTTGTGACGTCAGACAAGTGGGAAACTTAGACGGGAGGGTTGCGGTGTGTGTGCCACGGTGATACAGTGTGTGACACCGTGACATCGTGTCACACAGTCACAATGTGTCACACAGAGGTAATGTGTCACATAGCGACAATGTGTGACAGAGTTGTAATGTGTCCCACAGTGACAATGTGTCACACAGTGGTAATGTGTCACATAGCGACAATGTGTGACAGAGTTGTAATGTGTCACACAGTGACAATGTGTCACACAGTGGTAATGTGTCACACAGCGACAATGTGTGACAGAGTGGTAATGTGTCAAAGAGAGACAATGTGTGAAGGAAGAACAATATGTGACATTTTGACAATGTGGGGCTAATGACAATGTGTGACAGATTGGCAATGTGGGACAGCGAGAAAGTGTATAACAGCGAGACAATGTGTGACTAATGACAATATGTGACAGATTTTATAAAGTGTGACAGCGAGACAATTTGTGACAGAGGGACATCATGACATAGAGAAGCTATCTATGGAAACTCTTGGCTAATTCCTATGATTTTGTATATCTCCGTATAAAATCTATTTAGAAACCACCCCCCCCCCCAGTTTTTTTTTCGGACCTGGGGAGCACATCGGAAAACACTGAGTAATTACCAAACAGCCTCGGCGTGTAGGGGCGTCATGTAGGGGCATCATGTAGGGGCGTCATGTAGGGGCGTCATGTAGGGCCGTCATTTAGGAGCGTCATGTAGGAGCGTCATGTAGGAGCGTCATGTAGGAGCGTCATGTAGGGGCGTCATGTAGGGGCGTCATGTAGGAGCGTCATGTAGGAGCGTCATGTAGGAGCGTCATGTAGGAGCGTCATGTAGGGGCGTCATGTAGGAGCGTCATGTAGGAGCGTCATGTAGGAGCGTCATGTAGGGGCGTCATTTAGGAGCGTTATGTAGGAGCGTCATGTAGGAGCGTCATGTAGGAGCGTCATGTAGGGCCGTCATTTAGGAGCGTCATGTAGGAGCGTCATGTAGGAGCGTCATGTAGGAGCGTCATGTAGGAGCGTCATGTAGGGGCGTCATGTAGGGGCGTAATGTAGGGGCGTCATGTGGGGCCGTCATTTAGGAGCGTCATGTAGGAGCGTCATGTAGGAGCGTCATGTAGGAGCGTCATGTAGGAGCGTCATGTAGGGGCGTCATGCAGGGGCGTCATGTCGGGCCGTCATTTAGGAGCGTCATGTAGGAGCGTCATGTAGGAGCGTCATGTAGGAGCGTCATGTAGGAGCGTCATTTAGGAGCGTCATGTAGGAGCGTCATGTAGGGCCGTCATTTAGGAGCGTCATGTGGGGCCGTCATTTAGGAGCGTCATGTAGGAGCGTCATGTAGGGCCGTCATTTAGGAGCGTCATGTAGGAGCGTCATGTAGGGCCGTCATTTAGGAGCGTCATGTGGGGCCGTCATTTAGGAGCGTCATGTAGGAGCGTCATGTAGGGCCGTCATGTAGGAGCGTCATGTAGGAGCGTCATGTAGGAGCGTCATGTAGGGCCGTCATTTAGGAGCGTCATGTAGGGGCGTCATGTAGGGGCGTCATGTGGGGCCGTCATTTAGGAGCGTCATGTAGGAGCGTCATGTAGGGCCGTCATGTAGGAGCGTCATGTAGGGGCGTCATGTAGGGGCGTCATGTGGGGCCATCATTTAGGAGCGTCATGTAGGGGCATCATGTAGGGGCGTCATGTAGGGGCGTCATGTAGGGCCGTCATTTAGGAGCGTCATGTAGGAGCGTCATGTAGGGGCATCATGTAGGAGCGTCATGTAGGAGCGTCATGTAGGGCCGTCATTTAGGAGCGTCATGTAGGAGCGTCATGTAGGAGCGTCATGTAGGGGCGTCATGTAGGGGCTTCATGTGGGGCCGTCATTTAGGAGCGTCATGTAGGAGCGTCATGTAGGAGCGTCATGTAGGGGCGTCATGTAGGGGCGTCATGTGGGGCCGTCATTTAGGAGCGTCATGTAGGGGCATCATGTAGGGGCGTCATGTAGGGGCGTCATGTAGGGCCGTCATTTAGGAGCGTCATGTAGGGCCGTCATTTAGGAGCGTCATGTAGGAGCGTCATGTAGGAGCGTCATGTAGGAGCGTCATGTAGGAGCGTCATGTAGGGGCGTCATGTAGGGGCGTCATGTGGGGCCGTCATTTAGGAGCGTCATGTAGGGGCATCATGTAGGGGCGTCATGTAGGGGCGTCATGTAGGGCCGTCATTTAGGAGCGTCATGTAGGAGCGTCATGTAGGGGCGTCATGTAGGAGCGTCATGTAGGAGCGTCATGTAGGAGCGTCATGTAGGAGCGTCATGTAGGAGCATCATGTAGGGGCGTCATGTAGGAGCGTCATGTAGGAGCGTCATGTAGGAGCGTCATGTAGGGGCGTCATTTAGGAGCGTCATGTAGGAGCGTCATGTAGGAGCGTCATGTAGGAGCGTCATGTAGGAGCGTCATGTAGGGCCGTCATTTAGGAGCGTCATGTAGGAGCGTCATGTAGGAGCGTCATGTAGGAGCGTCATGTAGGAGCGTCATGTAGGGGCGTCATGTAGGGGCGTCATGTGGGGCCGTCATTTAGGAGCGTCATGTAGGAGCGTCATGTAGGAGCGTCATGTAGGAGCGTCATGTAGGAGCGTCATGTAGGGGCGTCATGTGGGGCCGTCATTTAGGAGCGTCATGTAGGGGCAACATGTAGGGGCGTCATGTAGGGGCGTCATGTAGGGCCGTCATTTAGGAGCGTCATGTAGGGCCGTCATTTAGGAGCGTCATGTAGGAGCGTCATGTAGGAGCGTCATGTAGGAGCGTCATGTAGGGGCGTCATGTGGGGCCATCATTTAGGAGCGTCATGTAGGGGCATCATGTAGGGGCGTCATGTAGGGGCGTCATGTAGGGCCGTCATTTAGGAGCGTCATGTAGGAGCGTCATGTAGGGGCGTCATGTAGGGGCGTCATGTAGGAGCGTCATGTAGGAGCGTCATGTAGGAGCGTCATGTAGGAGCGTCATGTAGGGGCGTCATGTAGGAGCGTCATGTAGGAGCGTCATGTAGGAGCGTCATGTAGGGGCGTCATTTAGGAGCGTCATGTAGGAGCGTCATGTAGGAGCGTCATGTAGGAGCGTCATGTAGGGCCGTCATTTAGGAGCGTCATGTAGGGGCGTCATGTAGGAGCGTCAGGTAGGAGCGTCATGTAGGAGCGTCATGTAGGGGCGTCATGTAGGGGCGTCATGTGGGGCCGTCATTTAGGAGCGTCATGTAGGAGCGTCATGTAGGAGAGTCATGTAGGAGCGTCATGTAGGAGCGTCATGTAGGAGCGTCATGTAGGGGCGTCATGTAGGGGCGTCATGTGGGGGCGTCATGTGGGGCCGTCATTTAGGAGCGTCATGTAGGAGCGTCATGTAGGAGCGTCATGTAGGAGCGTCATGTAGGGGCGTCATGTAGGGGCGTCATGTGGGGCCGTCATTTAGGAGCGTCATGTAGGAGCGTCATGTAGGGCCGTCATGTAGGAGCGTCATGTAGGGGCGTCATGTAGGGGCGTCATGTAGGGGCGTCATGTAGGGGCGTCATGTAGGGGCGTCATGTAGGGGCGTCATGTAGGGGCGTCATGTAGGGGCGTCATGTAGGGGCGTCATGTAGGGGCGTCATGTAGGAGCGTCATGTAGGGGCGTCATGTAGGAGCGTCATGTAGGGGCGTCATGTAGGAGCGTCATGTAGGGCCGTCATTTAGGAGCGTCATGTAGGAGCGTCATGTGGGGCCGTCATTTAGGAGCGTCATGTAGGGGCGTCATGTAGGGGCGTCATGTGGGGCCGTCATTTAGGAGCGTCATGTAGGAGCGTCATGTAGGGCCGTCATGTAGGAGCGTCATGTAGGAGCGTCATGTAGGAGCGTCATGTAGGAGCGTCATGTAGGAGCGTCATGTAGGGCCGTCATTTAGGAGCGTCATGTAGGAGCGTCATGTAGGGCCGTCATTTAGGAGCGTCATTTAGGAGCGTCATGTAGGGCCGTCATTTAGGAGCGTCATGTAGGAGCGTCATGTAGGGGCATCATGTAGGAGCGTCATGTAGGAGCGTCATGTAGGAGCGTCATGTAGGGCCGTCATTTAGGAGCGTCATGTAGGAGCGTCATGTAGGAGCGTCATGTAGGAGCGTCATGTAGGGGCGTCATGTAGGGGCTTCATGTGGGGCCGTCATTTAGGAGCGTCATGTAGGGGCATCATGTAGGGGCGTCATGTAGGGGCGTCATGTAGGGCCGTCATTTAGGAGCGTCATGTAGGGCCGTCATTTAGGAGCGTCATGTAGGAGCGTCATGTAGGAGCGTCATGTATGAGCGTCATGTAGGAGCGTCATGTAGGGGCGTCATGTAGGGGCGTCATGTGGGGCCGTCATTTAGGAGCGTCATGTAGGGGCATCATGTAGGGGCGTCATGTAGGGGCGTCATGTAGGGCCGTCATTTAGGAGCGTCATGTAGGAGCGTCATGTAGGGGCGTCATGTAGGGGTGTCATGTAGGAGCGTCATGTAGGAGCGTCATGTAGGAGCGTCATGTAGGAGCGTCATGTAGGGGCGTCATGTAGGAGCGTCATGTAGGAGCGTCATGTAGGGGCGTCATTTAGGAGCGTCATGTAGGAGCGTCATGTAGGAGCGTCATGTAGGAGCGTCATGTAGGGCCGTCATTTAGGAGCGTCATGTAGGAGCGTCATGTAGGAGCGTCATGTAGGAGCGTCATGTAGGAGCGTCATGTAGGAGCGTCATGTAGGGGCGTCATGTGGGGCCGTCATTTAGGAGCGTCATGTAGGAGCGTCATGTAGGAGCGTCATGTAGGAGCGTCATGTAGGAGCGTCATGTAGGAGCGTCATGTAGGGGCGTCATTTAGGAGCGTCATGTAGGAGCGTCATGTAGGAGCGTCATGTAGGGCCGTCATTTAGGAGCGTCATGTAGGGGCGTCATGTAGGAGCGTCAGGTAGGAGCGTCATGTAGGAGCGTCATGTAGGGGCGTCATGTAGGGGCGTCATGTGGGGCCGTCATTTAGGAGCGTCATGTAGGAGCGTCATGTAGGAGCGTCATGTAGGAGCGTCATGTAGGAGCGTCATGTAGGGGCGTCATGTGGGGCCGTCATTTAGGAGCGTCATGTAGGAGCGTCATGTAGGAGAGTCATGTAGGAGCGTCATGTAGGAGCGTCATGTAGGAGCGTCATGTAGGGGCGTCATGTAGGGGCGTCATGTGGGGGCGTCATGTGGGGCCGTCATTTAGGAGCGTCATGTAGGAGCGTCATGTAGGAGCGTCATGTAGGAGCGTCATGTAGGGGCGTCATGTAGGGGCGTCATGTAGGGGCGTCATGTAGGGGCGTCATGTAGGGGCGTCATGTAGGAGCGTCATGTAGGGGCGTCATGTAGGAGCGTCATGTAGGGGCGTCATGTAGGAGCGTCATGTAGGGCCGTCATTTAGGAGCGTCATGTAGGAGCGTCATGTAGGGCCGTCATTTAGGAGCGTCATGTAGGGCCGTCATTTAGGAGCGTCATGTAGGGGCGTCATGTAGGGGCGTCATGTGGGGCCGTCATTTAGGAGCGTCATGTAGGAGCGTCATGTAGGGCCGTCATGTAGGAGCGTCATGTAGGAGCGTCATGTAGGAGCGTCATGTAGGGCCGTCATTTAGGAGCGTCATGTAGGAGCGTCATGTAGGAGCGTCATGTAGGGCCGTCATTTAGGAGCGTCATGTAGGGGCGTCATGTAGGAGCGTCAGGTAGGAGCGTCATGTATGAGCGTCATGTAGGGGCGTCATGTAGGGGCGTCATGTGGGGCCGTCATTTAGGAGCGTCATGTAGGAGCGTCATGTAGGAGCGTCATGTAGGAGCGTCATGTAGGAGCGTCATGTAGGGGCGTCATGTGGGGCCGTCATGTAGGAGCGTCATGTAGGGGCGTCATTTAGGAGCGTCATGTAGGAGCGTCATGTAGGAGCGTCATGTAGGAGCGTCATGTAGGAGCGTCATGTAGGGCCGTCATTTAGGAGCGTCATGTAGGAGCGTCATGTAGGAGCGTCATGTAGGAGCGTCATGTAGGAGCGTCATGTAGGAGCGTCATGTAGGGGCGTCATGTGGGGCCGTCATTTAGGAGCGTCATGTAGGAGCGTCATGTAGGAGCGTCATGTAGGAGCGTCATGTAGGAGCGTCATGTAGGAGCGTCATGTAGGGGCGTCATTTAGGAGCGTCATGTAGGAGCGTCATGTAGGAGCGTCATGTAGGGCCGTCATTTAGGAGCGTCATGTAGGGGCGTCATGTAGGAGCGTCAGGTAGGAGCGTCATGTAGGAGCGTCATGTAGGGGCGTCATGTAGGGGCGTCATGTGGGGCCGTCATTTAGGAGCGTCATGTAGGAGCGTCATGTTGGAGCGTCATGTAGGAGCGTCATGTAGGAGCGTCATGTAGGGGCGTCATGTGGGGCCGTCATTTAGGAGCGTCATGTAGGAGCGTCATGTAGGAGAGTCATGTAGGAGCGTCATGTAGGAGCGTCATGTAGGAGCGTCATGTAGGGGCGTCATGTAGGGGCGTCATGTGGGGGCGTCATGTGGGGCCGTCATTTAGGAGCGTCATGTAGGAGCGTCATGTAGGAGCGTCATGTAGGAGCGTCATGTAGGGGCGTCATGTAGGGGCGTCATGTAGGGGCGTCATGTAGGGGCGTCATGTAGGAGCGTCATGTAGGGGCGTCATGTAGGAGCGTCATGTAGGGGCGTCATGTAGGAGCGTCATGTAGGGCCGTCATTTAGGAGCGTCATGTAGGAGCGTCATGTAGGGCCGTCATTTAGGAGCGTCATGTAGGGCCGTCATTTAGGAGCGTCATGTAGGGGCGTCATGTAGGGGCGTCATGTGGGGCCGTCATTTAGGAGCGTCATGTAGGAGCGTCATGTAGGGCCGTCATGTAGGAGCGTCATGTAGGAGCGTCATGTAGGAGCGTCATGTAGGGCCGTCATTTAGGAGCGTCATGTAGGAGCGTCATGTAGGAGCGTCATGTAGGGCCGTCATTTAGGAGCGTCATGTAGGGGCGTCATGTAGGAGCGTCAGGTAGGAGCGTCATGTAGGAGCGTCATGTAGGGGCGTCATGTAGGGGCGTCATGTGGGGCCGTCATTTAGGAGCGTCATGTAGGAGCGTCATGTAGGAGCGTCATGTAGGAGCGTCATGTAGGAGCGTCATGTAGGTGCGTCATGTGGGGCCGTCATTTAGGAGCGTCATGTAGGAGCGTCATGTAGGAGAGTCATGTAGGAGCGTCATGTAGGAGCGTCATGTAGGAGCGTCATGTAGGGGCGTCATGTAGGGGCGTCATGTGGGGGCGTCATGTGGGGCCGTCATTTAGGAGCGTCATGTAGGAGCGTCATGTAGGAGCGTCATGTAGGAGCGTCATGTAGGGGCGTCATGTAGGGGCGTCATGTAGGGGCGTCATGTAGGGGCGTCATGTAGGAGCGTCATGTAGGGGCGTCATGTAGGAGCGTCATGTAGGGGCGTCATGTAGGAGCGTCATGTAGGGCCGTCATTTAGGAGCGTCATGTAGGAGCGTCATGTAGGGCCGTCATTTAGGAGCGTCATGTAGGGCCGTCATTTAGGAGCGTCATGTAGGGGCGTCATGTAGGGGCGTCATGTGGGGCCGTCATTTAGGAGCGTCATGTAGGAGCGTCATGTAGGGCCGTCATGTAGGAGCGTCATGTAGGAGCGTCATGTAGGAGCGTCATGTAGGGCCGTCATTTAGGAGCGTCATGTAGGAGCGTCATGTAGGAGCGTCATGTAGGAGCGTCATGTAGGAGCGTCATGTAGGGGCGTCATGTAGGGGCGTCATGTGGGGCCGTCATTTAGGAGCGTCATGTAGGAGCGTCATGTAGGAGCGTCATGTAGGAGCGTCATGTAGGAGCGTCATGTAGGGGCGTCATGTAGGGGCGTCATGTGGGGCCGTCATTTAGGAGCGTCATGTAGGAGCGTCATGTAGGAGCGTCATTTAGGAGCGTCATGTAGGAGCGTCATGTAGGGGCGTCATGTAGGGGCGTCATGTAGGGGCGTCATGTGGGGCCGTCATGTAGGAGCGTCATGTAGGAGCGTCATGTAGGAGCATCATCAAAACTCATTATATTCAGAGTTTTTTTAAAGACCACTTTTTTATATTTTTATCATTTTAATTAACTTGACTTGAGTGGGGTGAGAAAGAGGACCGGGGGGGGGGGGGAGAGGGTGCTGGAGTAATTTGACGTTGTTGGAGTTCTTTGAGCTCATATTACTCATGGCGCCCCCCCCCCCCCTAGATAGCTGATTTATCGTGTACATCCTTTTCTTTGTGTATATTTTGATGCTACAAGTTTGTTGTACCCTGTATCGTTCCTATCTCTAAACATCTTGTCAAATAGAATGGAAAAAAGTAGACGCTCACAGTAGAAGGCAAAGAAATATTGCACGGACAGAACTCATATCCAACAAGAGAGACAACCCTAACAGCAACGTTGCATTTTGAGAATAGGCATTTGTTCCCCCTTATATATGTTTTTTTTTTTTTAAACACAGGTTCAATAGAGTGACTTTGTCGAAATAATTGTAACTTGAACTTGGAGATTTTGAGAATTTATATAACATAAAGTCTCTTTAAATCAGTAAATGTCATAAAACTAATAAAAGGGGCTACTAAAAAAATAAAGAATTTTAAAAACTTCTTTAACTTGTTCAACACTCAAAGTCATCTCGGAGCGTGCGCTATACCACTGTTTACCTCTTCTGATATTCCTTGTATGTAAGTAGTACAGCGTAGCCCTCAGGGCGCGGCATCTTGTCCCGATTGGAGTAGAATGACGCCCCCCGACAGAATCGAAACTGTGGGAGTGTCGTGTGTGTGTCGATACACGTCTGCCAGTCGCCGAGGATGTAAAGCTCCTGGTCCTCCTCCCCTACCTCACTGTCGACCTCCTCCAGGATCTCAAACTGGACTTTTTCGGTGGCCAGGGAAAGACACACCAGATCGTACATCTTCTCGACGTCCCCGCCCTGCGGAGTCCCCTTCATCACGGTGATGATCCCCTCCTGGACAGGCGTGTAGGAGACGGTGTCGTTGCACAGGAGCGTCTCGTCGCTCGGTTCTAGCGGTTGTGACGTCTTCTGTTTTTGTCGTGGCGGCTTAGGCAGTTTCGATTTGGCGCCGCCCACAAACAGTTGGGATACCTCACTGTATTCCTGGAGGAAAGAAGGTTCATCGGGTTTAAGCATTAGTCAAAACAGTTGGGATACTTCACTGTATTCCTGGAGGAAAGAAGGTTCATCGGGTTTAAGAATTAGTTTGTTCCTGGAGGAAACAAGGAAACAAGGTTCATCAGGTTTAAGAATGAGTGTGTTCCTGGAAAGCGATTTAATTCAGAATTACCACAGGTTCTAGACACGATAAAACTGTTAGGAGCATTTTTTTAAATTGTATCTTTACTTTTACATTCAATGTTTACTAATAGCATTCAATGTTTGCTTATTACATTCAATGTTTGCTTATTAAATTCAATGTTTGCTTATTACATTCAATATTTAATTATTACATTCAATATTTACTTATTACATTCAATATTTACTTATTACATTCAATGTTTACTTATTACATTCAATGTTTGCTAATTACATTCAATGTTTGCTAATTACATTCAATGTTTGCTTATTACATTCAATATTTACTTATTACATTCAATATTTACTTATTACATTCAATATTTACTTTTTACATTTAAAGTTTACTTATTACATTCAATGTTTACTTATGACATTCCATTGAACAATATTGATCAACGGTTTTACAACACAGACTCAGAGCTAAACGTGTTCTACATAAAGAAATAGAAAGAATTCAAGCAACCAAAGGTGTCTCCAACAAAGGTGTTTCCACCAAAGGTGTTTCCACCAAAGGTGTTTCAAAGAAACTGCCCCCCCGGGTCCCCTAAGAGAGTTGAATTGTTCTCCTTGCAGGTCAATGAGAGTTGACCCACTTCCGACGATGGCAGTTGTTGCCAATCTGATGTGTTGAAAAAAAAAGGGGGGCGATTTTATCAACACTACTCACTACACACTTTTGGAAGAGATAGTTTACAATAATCTTCTGAAGTAACAGTTAACAGCTAGAAGGCCGATCTTCTTTTGGGGTATTTTTGAAGATTTATACCAGCGGTTCTCAACCTGTGGGTCGCGACCCCTTTGGGGGTCGAACAATCCTTTCACAGGGGTCGCCTTAGACCATCGTGAAAGACATATACCCTACAGTTATGAAGTAGTAACGAAAATAATTTTGTGGTTGGGGGGCGCCACAACACGAGGAACTGTAATTAAAGGGTCGCAGCATTAGGAAGGTTGAGAACCACTGATTTATACAGTATATTGTGAATTGTGATGTAAAAGTTAATATCATACGTTAATATGGGATAATATTGCATATTGCAAAATTTGGTCAGTGTTGAGCTACTTGTAAATATTATTGCAACATTTTTCTTTTTTTTACTTTTCACATTATGAACACATTTGAAAGGTAGGATAATAAAAAGTAGGCAATACATTTTTGAGTGGTACACTATTATATATATAACAGGGCTTAACCGGGTGCAGTTAATTTTTTTTTACACGGGGGCAAGAGTCTTTTAAGAAATAGATCTACAGACAGTCCCAAACCTTACTCGCCGGCCTTTAACTTTAACCCCACTCGCCGGCCTTTAACCCCACACGCCGACCTTTAACCCCACTCGCCGGCCTTTAACAATAAGTTAAAATAGTTAAACAATAGTGGTGGTGGGTGGATGTGTTTTGTGAGTGTGGGTGTCACGAATTAGGTTTCGTGTGGCCGTTGTCTAGGGGTTATTATATTTTAACACACTGTCACTGTACACAAACACCGGACACAAAAGTCTAAGAGTTCTTTCCAGTTATTAGTTCTTAACTTTTATTTCAATACTCTCTAATCTAATAAGTTCTCACTTTAGTAATGTGGGTTCTGCTAACAAACTTAGCCAAAGAACCACACATACTAGATGGATCACAACACTACTATTTACTACCACTAACACCAACTAACAATAACACTGCACCACTGATCCGGTCAGCGTCCTACCCACTCGCTCTCCCCTGCTCTACTGACCACCTGCACACTACTTACTACCCTACCGTACTCCCCCCTTTGCCTTTCGTATCCCTACGCCTATAGTCCGATACGCTATCAATATCAGGCACACACAGACGCTCAGGGGTTCTTACACCTTGACAGTGGGTGCAGGTGTGGGTGGCTGTGGTTGTATGGGTGGGTGTGGTTGTATGGGTGGGTGTGGTTGTATGGGTGGGTTTGATCGTGCGTGTGTTCGTGTGCATGTGTGTGAATACAAAGCAATATTAATGTGTTTTTTTTTAAATTTTATTGGATCTAGTATGTACATGTAGGATGTACAGCCCAGCTGTTGAGTACAATGTGTAGGATGTACAGCCCAGCTGTTGAGTACAATGTTTAGGATGTACAGCCCGGCTGTTCAGTACAATGAGTAGGATGTACAGCCCGGCTGTTCAGTACAATGTGTAGGATGTGCAGCCCGGCTGTTCAGTACAATGTGTAGGATGTACAGCCCGGCTGTTCAGTACAATGTGTTTGATGTACAGCCCGGCTGTTCAGTACAATGTTTACCTGCTGACAGTCGACGATCTCTTGGTTGATCTTCTTGACCTTCAGGTGTTTGGGATTGTCCACCAGACGCCGCAGATCGAACACGTTCATCACACTGAAAATATCGCTGAAGACCTGCACCAAAGAAAGTTAAGTTTTTTTTTTTGGTTTAAATATAGAGACCATCAAAAGTGTGTTCGTTAATTTTTAATCTCAGCAATTAAATATTTCAAAGTTTAGCCAACTTTCCTGACCTTGACACAGTGATCCTCAGCGGCCACGGCCTTGAACTCGACCTTGGCGTAGCCGGAGTCAGGATGAACGGAGACTTCTGTGACGGCCGCGCACCGAATGCCGACACAATTCAGCAGACGGAAGATGTTTTTGGCCGTGTTGTCCGGGTTCATGTTCGCACGCAGCGGTCCCATGAAGATTCCGAACTTAGGCTCGACTTCGCCTTCATCAACATCTTCTGCATCCGGGTCGTCTTCTGTCGTGAAAACGTCATCGACGTCTTCTTCAGGGGCGGGGCTATCTTGCAGTGGCGGGGCTGGGGGTTGGGGGACGGGGGGCCTGGCCGAAGATTGAGGGGCTTTGGATTCGGGGGCCGGGGGCCTGGCTGAAGATTCGAGGGCCGGAGGGTGTGTCGCATGGTTCCGTCGGGAAGATTGTTCTGCCGGATCTGAAACACGTTCTTCGCCAGGGTCAGCCATTTGAAGTTCTGTATGTTTAAAAAAAATAGTTCAAGAACAAAAGAAATTTGTTTAATGGAAATTTTATTGAATTCATTCTCTCTCTCTCTCTCTCTCTGTGTGTGTGTATCCCGACCCCCTCTCCAGTGGCGTAGTGAGGGGGGGGCAAGGGGGGCATCATGCCCCGGGCGCTACTCACAAAGGGGCGCCAAATGGTATATTTTACTATAATATTGTATGGTTTTCGAATAGGGGGGCGCTAAAAAGGTATTGGGGGCGCTAAAAAGGTATTGTGCCCCGGGCGCGAGTTAAGCTCGCTACGCCACTGCCCCCTCTCTCTCTGCATTCCACCCTCTCTCTCTTTATGGATATATATATATATATATACATGCAACATATTAGGACATACAACATATTGAGGACTTTCGTTGAAGACACAAACATACTAAGTTGATTCAAACAAAAAATGCTTATTATTTCAGCGCCGGCTTTAGCTGGGCAATGTGTTATGTAATAAGTTATGTGGAGCTGGGCAATGTGTTATGTAATAAGTTATGTGGAGCTGGGCAATACAATATATATTTTTTTATTATATATTTATTGTTAAATTAATATTTAACCTTAATTGGAAATTTGTAACTACTATTAACTAAAAATGTGTAGTGCTATGTAATTGTTACCGTTAGAGTGACATATCGGGCATTGTATATAGTACCTAGGCATTATATAGAATTCACAAAATATCAAGGTGAGCATCGCATGATATCATCAGTGCAGATTGCCTAGAGCTTAAGAATTGTGTAGATTTCCGACTTCGCTCTAGGCAAGATTTCCGACTTCGCTCTAGGCAAGACTGCCGACTTCGCTCTTGGCAAGACTGTCGACTTCGCTCTAGGCAAGACTGCCGACTTCGCTCTAGGCAAGACTGCCGACTTCGCTCTAGGCAAGACTGCCGACTTCGCGCTAGACAAAGCGAAACAGCGAACCGCAGAAAATACGGTGAAAAAAAGGACACGATTTTTTGAGAGATGGCGCCTGGGACGAAGCCACGCCAAAAGCCACGGGCAGGGGGAGCACTCACAAATAAATGCAACTTACAAAGTGGTATATGTTTCAGCGCATGTATATTGTCTATTTTTAATGTTTGTGTCCTGGAATGTGATGCGACACACTATGTTCATAGGCAACTAAACATGGTGCTAAAATGGAGGAAGCTCATTGCAAAAATAAAAACGGGAAGTCCCGAATGACTGTTAGGACTGCTACGAGAACGTGCATATTTACAAATCTGACCCCCGAATGACTGCTAGGACTGCTACGAGAAGGTGCATAGTTACAAATCTGACCCCCGAATGACTGTTAGGACTGCTACGAGAAGGTGCATAGTTACAAATCTGACCCCCGAATGACTGCTAGGACTGCTACGAGAAGGTGCATAGTTACAAATCTGACCCCCGAATGACTGCTAGGACTGCTACGAGAAGGTGCATAGTTACAAATCTGACCCCCGAATGACTGTTAGGACTGCTACGAGAAGGTGCATAGTTACAAATCTGACCCCCGAATGACTGTTAGGACTGCTACGAGAAGGTGCATAGTTACAAATCTGACCCCCGAATGACTGCTAGGACTGCTACGAGAAGGTGCATAGTTACAAATCTGACCCCCGAATGACTGCTAGGACTGCTACGAGAAGGTGCATAGTTACAAATCTGACCCTTTCTCAACCTTGGTTATTGGATTATAACATTATTATAGATTATAAACATGTATTATAAACACCATGGAACAATGCTGAGCCACTTTCATACTACAAGACTCAGAAAAATCCTCAACATCAAATGGCAGGACAGGGTCCCAGACACTGAGGTGCTCACACAGGCAGGTCTCCCCAAGCAACTTTACCATCTTAACGCAGTCCCAGCTTCGCTGGGCGGGGCATGTTGTGAGAATGTCTGCCCAAAAGAAAAATATATGGTGAGCTCGAACAAGGAAAGCGGTCTGCTGGCGGGCAGAAGAAACGTTTTAAAGACAACCTAAAAGCCTCACTGAAAGCGTTCGACATAAATCCAGACACGTGGCAGGAAAAAGCAAAGGATCGAACATCATGGCGTTCCACTTTACACAGGTGCTCCATGCAACATGAAGTTGGCAGAACAGCGGCTGTACACAGGAGCTCCATGCAACATGAAGTTGGCAGAACAGCGGCTGTAGACAGGAGCTCCATGCAACATGAAGTTGGCAGAACAGCGGCTGTACACAGGAGCTCCATACAACATGAAGTTGGCAGAACAGCGGCTGTACACAGGAGCTCCATGCAACATGAAGTTGGCTGAACAGCGGCTGTACACAGGAGCTCCATGCAACATGAAGTTGGCAGAACAGCGGCTGTACACAGGAGCTCCACGCCACATGAAGTTGGCAGAACAGCGGCTGTACACAGGAGCTCCATGCAACATGAAGTTGGCAGAACAGCGGCCGTAGACAGGAGCTCCATGCAACATGAAGTTGGCAGAACAGCGGCTGTACACAGGAGCTCCATGCAACATGAAGTTGGCTGAACAGCGGCTGTACACAGGAGCTCCACGCCATATGAAGTTGGCAGAACAGCGGCTGTACACAGGAGCTCCATGCAACATGAAGTTGGCAGAACAGCGGCTGTAGACAGGAGCTCCATGCAACATGAAGTTGGCAGAACAGCGGCTGTACACAGGAGCTCCATACAACATGAAGTTGGCAGAACAGCGGCTGTACACAGGAGCTCCATGCAACATGAAGTTGGCTGAACAGCGGCTGTACACAGGAGCTCCATGCAACATGAAGTTGGCAGAACAGCGGCTGTACACAGGAGCTCCACGCCACATGAAGTTGGCAGAACAGCGGCTGTACACAGGAGCTCCATGCAACATGAAGTTGGCAGAACAGCGGCCGTAGACAGGAGCTCCATGCAACATGAAGTTGGCAGAACAGCGGCTGTACACAGGAGCTCCATGCAACATGAAGTTGGCTGAACAGCGGCTGTACACAGGAGCTCCACGCCATATGAAGTTGGCAGAACAGCGGTTGTACACAGGAGCTCCATGCAACATGAAGTTGGCAAAACAGCGGCTGTACACAGGAGCTCCATACAACATGAAGTTGGCAGAACAGCGGCTGCAAAGTGCAAGAGACATGCCAGGAAGGCCCGGTCAGATATATTATAGGACATGTTATAAGCAGTGCTTGATTTACCTAAAAGGTCAATAAGCTACAGTTTAGGGCACCAGAATCTACCGGCTATAGATTTATAATTTATCTTTGCCCAGCTGACATATATTTAAAACAGTAGGGGGCCTCTTGACTCTGTATAGCTTAGTGTTTCAGCAAGTCTAAGTTCGACACTGATTATAGGACATGTGATGGGACGTATTATAGGGTTTATCATAGGACATATTATATGAAATATTATAGGACATATTATAGGACATATTATAGGACATATTATAGGATTTATATCATTAGTCATGTTATAGGACATATTATAAGACATGTTATAGGACATTTTATAGGACATGTTATAGGACATTTTATAGGACATGTTATATGACATATTATAGGATATGTTATAGGACATATTATATGACATATTATATGACATATTATAGGACATGTGATAGGACATATTATAGGGCATATTATTGGACATATCATAGGTAATATCTATGTAATATCATAGGTAATAATATAGGTCATATAATAGGACATGTCATAGTACATATTATAGGACATATAATAGGACATATTGGATATAAAGAATTTGCCCAAGTTTTTTATGCATCTCTTGGATACTTGGAAAAATTGGAATAAAAAATTGTGTGAGTTAAAGTGTGTTGGGCTGATGTTACTTGAACTACTTAAAGAAAATTAATAAGTACACATAAAAACAATAAGTACACATGCACAAATATTTATTGCTGGTATTGAGTTATTACAAAACTGTTATTATTCATGTCACGTGAAACTATTTGACCATTTTTGTAACCTTATAATGTCATTTGGCCGATCTGAAGACAAAGGGGTTAACTTCTTCCAAGACATTGTCTGCATGAGCAATGGACGTTTTTTTGGGTCAAATCTTGTACCAGTATTGATTTTTCTTTCTCCGAACTCCTGAACATTTTGGAATTTTATTTTTCCATTCCTGATCATAATAAAAATGTGGAACGGGTTTGATAGGACCAAGGAGCGGAATAGAGTTGACGTGGAGTCATTGACACCAATAATACATACACATTACACTTTTAAGACTATGACTTGCTTGGATTTTTATAATCGCTTCTTAAGAAATGGAGATATTATTTTAAAAAAATAGTAAGCTCTGTAAAGTAGGTTTATATGCCTAATAAGTTTCCAAGGTACTTTAATGTTGTATGTATAAAGTTAATTTAATGGTGTACATGTGTAGTTACTTTAATGTCGTATGTAAAGTCTAAAGTTACTTTAATGCCGTATGTGTACATTTACTATAATGTCGTATGTGTACATTTACTATAATGCCGTATGTGTACATTTACTATAATGCCGTATGTGTACATTTACTATAATGCCGTATGTGTACATTTACTATAATGTCGTATGTGTACACTTACTATAATGTCGTATGTGTACATTTACTTAAATGTTGTAGTTATTGGTTTATTTTAGAACAAACGTATAGTTTATATCTTAAATTTAGATTCATTATGAAATGTCCTCCTTTCAAAATAAATGTCCTCCTTTCAAAATAAATGTCCTCCTTTCAAAATAAATGTCCTCCTTTCAAAATAAAATGTCCTCCTTTCAAAATAAAATGTCCTCCTTTCAAAATAAATGTCCTCCTTTCAAAATAAATGTCCTCCTTTCAAAATAAAATGTCCTCCTTTCAAAATAAAATGTCCTCCTTTCAAAATAAATGTCCTCCTTTCAAAATAAATGTCCTCCTTTCAAAATAAAATGTCCTCCTTTCAAAATAAAATGTCCCCCCCTTTTCCGACATTTTCAATATGAAATGTCCTCTTTTATCATAATTACATCTGGCAGCCATTTTCTAAAAGTCAATCAGTTATTATCTTATTGCCACGAAATTGAAATTGATATTGAAATTGAAATTGATATTGATATTGAAATTGAAATTGATATTGATATTGAAATTGAAATTGATATAGATATTGAAATTGAAATTGATATTGAAATTGATATTGATATTGAAATTGATATTGAAATAGATATTGAAATTGATATTGATATTGAAATAGATATTGAAATTGAAATTGGTATTGAAATTGAAATTGATATTGATATTGAAATAGATATTGAAATTGAAATTCCCTGATGGCGGCATGAATATTATTAGTGTTTTTATTTTAGGGGTGCAGAAAGAGTTGGGGGGGGGGGGGCAGTAAACCAATTTAAAGACTCAGGTGGTAAAAAAAAGTTTGGGAAACACTGACTTATTTTAATACTACCCTCTTCCTCCACCCCCACCCCATCCCCCAATATCCGGATGCTTTGAAATTCAGACTTTGTAGACTACTACAGTGCACATGTAGCATGTCAGAATGGTGTCCTATGAAGCTACTACAGTGCACATGTTGCATGTCAGAATGGTGTCCTATGAATCTACTACAGTGCACATGTAGCATGTCAGAATAGTGTCCTATGAGACTACTACAGTGCACATGTTGCATGTCAGAATGGTGTCCTATGAGACTACTACAGTGCACATGTAGCATGTCAGAACGGTGTCTGATGTGTGCTACACTGCTGTCATTTTGAATTTTCATTCTTTTGCTAATTCTCTTCTGACAGTCGCCAGGAGACTTTTGGTCAACTCACTAGATAGGATCCTGTTGGTCAACTCACTAGATAGGATCCTGTTGGTCAACTACTTGACAGGATCCTGTTGATTAACTCACTAGACAGGATCCTGTCGGTCAACTCACTAGCCAGGATCCTGTTGGTGAACTCACTAGCCAGGATCCTGTTGGTCAACTTAGTAGCCAGGATCCTGTTGGTCAACTCACTAGACAGGATCCTGTTGGTAACTCACTACCCAGGATCCTGTTGGTCAACTTACTAGACAGGAGACTGTTGGTCAACTCACTAGACAGGATCCTGTTGGTCAACTCACTAGCCAGGATCCTGTTGGTCAACTCACTAGCCAGGATCCTGTTGGTCAACTCACTAGCCAGGAGACTGTTGGTCAACCCGATTAAGAGATATCCATGGGCACTGAAAAACCTAGGACTGGATTTTAAAGGTATATTTTGTTTACAAAATTCATTTACGTAAAAATACGTACAATGGTTCGACGTAATTTGAGAGAGAAGGCATTTTTTTTTTAAAAAAAGGTTATCAACCTTTACTTTTTTTTTGCTGATTCGTGTTATGTGTAATTTTCACCAACACGATACTTTAAGAAATAATTTGCGTCCAATTTTGTCCAACATACTACTTTAGGAAATAAGTTGAGTCCAATTTTCCCGCGGGAAACGATGGCAGCTGCCCTCGAGCCGCAAATAGATGTGGCCTTCGTACACGTAGAACTCATCGCTTTCGGACCTCGGCATGCAGGGCTTAACGCAGAACTCCACAACGACTTGCTCCATGACCTCGCCATCCGCGTCCTTGACCTGCGCAAAGTTCACCGAGTAGTCCGACTCCGTGATGCGTGGCGTGATGCGACTCACGACGACGTCGATGTTTCTGCTGATTCTCTCTCGTCCCGATTTAGTGATGGTCAAGCCCCTGACCACGCCAGAGTCGTCGACCCCAAAATACAGGATGCCGCCTCCGGAGTTGAGGAAGCCGCAAAGGTATTTGCCGAGCAGTTCCTGGAATCTTTTATTCTTCGAGATGTAACCGCCAGCCTTGAACTCCATCTGCCGCGACTCAAACCCAATGTGCTGACCGTAGTTGTAGAAGATGGTCTCGGGGCAATCGCACGGCGGCAGGCTGGGCATGGACGTCTTGCTATCAACCAGGATGGGTGCGGGCGTGACCTGAAAACATGGATAGGGAATGTATGTGCTGATGGCAGGAGTGTAGAAATGAAAGGTTCTGGACTAAATAATTCAGCGGTTCTCAACCTGTGGATCGCGATCCCTTCGGGGGGTCGAATGACCCTTTCCCAGGGCTCGCCTAAGATCATCGGAAACACATATACTTCACAGTTATGAAGTAGCTACGAAAATAATTTTTGTGGTAGGGGTCGCCACAACCTGAGGAACTGAATTAAAGGGTCGCGGCTCTAGGAAGATGAGAACCACTGAACTAATGAGACACGACCCAAATAATCCTAAACGGCAGATGAAACTTAGGCAGAAGTCTCTAACTCAAATTGATCAGAGTGCCAGAAGCAACCCGAGGGCCGCACTATCGGTGTACAACAATATAATAACAAGATAGTGCTGAATACATTTTATCTTATTTGTTGATCAAATCTTATGTGTTGCATTGTTTAATTACCGTTCTACGTGTCGGTCAGACTTTGTTCTGACGACTTAGCCGGCAAACGTTTCGCTTCAACAAGGACCTCGGTATTAGACTTGAAGTTATAAGAAGAACCCAATCTCAGTGTTGATTGCAAATGTTCATCAGTGAGTCGTGAACGTAGCACAAAGTTGTTAACCTTCATGTTCACATACATATCTGCATCCAAATATGACCTTAGCACACACTTCATGTTCACATATATTGCAATATTTCTTGCAGCCACAATGAGCAACTTTGGTAAACTTTTTCTTGGTATCAAAGTCTAGAATTCTGGCAACCACACTCCTGCATACTTTTGCTTTAAGATAATATCACACTGAAGTTCCATTTAAGATACTATCACACTGAAGTTCCATTTAAGATACTACCACACTGAAGTTCCATTTAAGATACTATCACACTGAAGTTCCATTTAAGTTACTATCACACTGACGTTCCATTTAAGATAATATCACACTGAAGTTCCATTTAAGATACTATCACACTGAAGTTCCATTTAAGATACTACCACACTGAAGTTCCATTTAAGATACTATCACACTGACGTTCCATTTAAGATACTATCACACTGAAGTTCCACCAACTCCATTTGCAATACCTCTGCAACATAGTCAAGTTCTACTGCAAACGGCATTTAAAAAAAAATGTTTAAAATGCGGTTCCAGTAAAATAAAGTCTTCAAAGTGCACATCAAACTGTTCTCGTAAGATAGACATCATCAAACTGTTCTAGTAAGTTAGACATCATATCTGAACATTCTTTCAAGCATTTGGGTTCTTTCTTTTTCCTGAGGAATTCAGAGTTGAGACATGGCCAAGTGGCCACGTGGCCCACAGCCACCTGCATTATATATAATTTTGTTTTATCTTTAAATGATTTCATATAGTTACATCTTTGTGATATTATGTTTTTTTTTTCTTGAAGCTCCAAGTTCAATGTATTTAAGTGGTCTGTTAGCAGAGCAAGGCTGAATTGAAAAGTAGAATTAATCAGCAAAGTTTTGCCTTGATTATGAAGTGAATTCGTCACTAAATGCAAAGAAGCACCCCAACACATTTCAACGACTCATCCACCTAACTTCATTATGATAGAGAATTTCACCATACTCAAATGAAATATTCGCAAGCAATGATGAGACCTGCTTGTGATTCAGCCCCGGTGGATTGGTTGAACGACCACATCCGTCACTTCGTTCATCAGTAGTCTCTTACTACAAAGGGCTTCTCGGTGCAAAGTACATCGTGTGCCTGTTTAGTTGATTCCTATTGTTTCAAGGCATGTTAGGAAGTGTTTTTTCACCAATCCAACGTTTTGTTGAGAACACATTGACGGGGCACCGTCTGTGGTCAAAGATACAAGCTTATCCCATGGTGAGCCACGTCTGTGGTCAAAGATACAAGCTTATCCCATGGTGAGCCACGTCTGTGGTCAAAGATACAAGCTTATCCCATGGTGAGCCATGTCTGTGGTCAAAGATACAAGCTTATCCCATGGCGAGCCACATTGCTCAGTTGATATTTCCAGAGTTTGAAATAGGTCACGTGCAGGTGTGGTATTCTTGAATCCAGGAATTCTTCTGTCAGACTGAAACTGGCGTCTGCACCTCTGATAAATACAGCACACTGAATCTGACACACCTGTGAGACACGCGTGCTCTCGTCAAAGTCCTTAGTCGTGTCATTGAGTTGTTTCTCATCATTAGCTGCCTGCCAATCTCTGTAATCATGGTGACAACTGTCTTTGGTGACAAGCTTACGCCTTAAAACAGTTTCTTTTTACCCGGTCGTAAACTGTCACTTGCCTTTAAAAGATAGTCTTTCATAAAGATAACACCCCCCCCCCCCCCCCGGGTCAAGAGGCTTGATGAATCTGCTCTTATTTCACTCATAGCGATACTTGCTCTTGCACTGACTGAGATTGGTAAAGAAACGTCCTTGTTTGCGTGCTGGTGGTTTAAGTTGTGTACCTGTATCCTCTATAAGTTTTCCAGCGTCAGCGTCATATTTCTCAGGGTACACGGAGGGACAACGCACGTCATACTCATTCTAAGCAGCTATCGTTTGTTGACAAATAAGATAATGAATTTTATCGCCGAGCTTTGTGTAAAAATATAAATCCTCTTCTTTGACTCGAATATCTCTCGTTTCGTGCAGGAGTTTTTTTTTTTTTTAACAGAAGACATCAACACTGGTTTTAATGTGTATAATTAAACAACCATCAGAAAACAGAGCTTTTTATACTAATAATTATTAATATTCTAATGTCCCACACGCTTTTAAGCCGCAGATTTATTTCACCAACTATTTCACCAACTATTTCACCAACTATTTCACCAACTATTTCACCAACTATTTCACCAACTATTTCACCAAATATTTCACCAACTATTTCACCAACTATTTCACCAACAACTATTTCACCAACTATTTCACCAACTATTTCACCAACTATTTCACAACGAGAAAAGAAAATATTACGCACCAAACGCACATGCAATATTTAAAATTAGTTATCGCGAATTTTATTTTGTGAAATTAATGGCATCATATTTCTTTCATACTAATGTGAAAAAAATATGAAAAACAAATTTTGAGGATTTGGGAGCGTTGGGCTGCAAATGTGTTGTCATCGCCAAAGAATCTATGTGCTAAGTTTCAGCTCGGTAGGTTGACGGGAAGTGGGTCAATAAGACGTCCGAAGATTATGCCACACAACCAGACAGAAAGAGAGAAACTCACGAACAAGAGGGAATTTAATATTAAATATTTAACAAAAGCGGCAAATTCAACTTTATAATTCATCATCAACTCAAATACTTTGCTCAAAATCCGGAACCATAAGTCTGCATTGATCGCCACGGTGAATAGAAAAACGACCAATAGAAATAAGTCAGAGTTTCTTTTGATGAAAATGTCGATTATGTCAAAGCTCAAGCGTCAGCTAGAGAAATAAAAATACACGAATTGTCCATTTTTTGAATTTCAACAATGCTTCACGGGCCTCACAGTATGACCTGGCAGGCCTCACAGTATGACCTGGCAGGCCTCACAGTATGACCTGGCAGGCCTCACAGTATGACCTGGCAGGCCTCACAGTATGACCTGGCAGGCCTCACAGTATGACCTGGCAGGCCTCACAGTATGACCTGGCAGGCCTCACAGTATGACCTGGCAGGCCTCACAGTATGACCTGGCAGGCCTCACAGTATGACCTGGCAGGCCTCACAGTATGACCTGGCAGGCCTCACAGTATGACCTGGCAGGCCTCACAGTATGACCTGGCAGGCCTCACAGTATGACCTGGCAGGCCTCACAGTATGACCTGGCAGGCCTCACAGTATGACCTGGCAGGCCTCACAGTATGACCTGGCAGGCCTCACAGTATGACCTGGCAGGCCTCACAGTATGACCTGGCAGGCCTCACAGTATGACCTGGCAGGCCTCACAGTATGACCTGGCAGGCCTCACAGTATGACCTGGCAGGCCTCACAGTATGACCTGGCAGGCCTCACAGTATGACCTGGCAGGCCTCACAGTATGACCTGGCAGGCCTCACAGTATGACCTGGCAGGCCTCACAGTATGACCTGGCAGGCCTCACAGTATGACCTGGCAGGCCTCACAGTATGACCTGGCAGGCCTCACAGTATGACCTGGCAGGCCTCACAGTATGACCTGGCAGGCCTCACAGTATGACCTGGCAGGCCTCACAGTATGACCTGGCAGGCCTCACAGTATGACCTGGCAGGCCTCACAGTATGACCTGGCAGGCCTCACAGTATGACCTGGCAGGCCTCACAGTATGACCTGGCAGGCCTCACAGTATGACCTGGCAGGCCTCACAGTATGACCTGGCAGGCCTCACAGTATGACCTGGCAGGCCTCACAGTATGACCTGGCAGGCCTCACAGTATGACCTGGCAGGCCTCACAGTATGACCTGGCAGGCCTCACCGGGTTGGGGGGAATCTGGGTCGAGTCGAATCTGTTGCTAGGTGGAATCTGTGGGTTAAGTGGAAATGATTGGTGGATTCTGTAGGTAGAAATCAATGCATTAGGAGAATATTTGCTTGTGGTAATCTTTAATTAGCACCTATCTTCACCAGCTAGGATTGTGGAATACTTCACAACTTAGTACTTATTTAAATAATCTGACGTGCCCCCCTCCTCAACTTAGCACCTATGGAATGTTACATGTCCCCAAATCCCCCATGAACTTAACCACAACAGTTTACAAATTCGACACTCATCTTTTCTACGACCTAAAATATACCGTCAAATAATCCTGACACGATGAACAGTTTCTAATTTAGTTTATAACTTAAACAAGACAAAGCACAACTAATTTAAAGAGTTGTTTGATGAAACAAAAGAAACACAGAAGCTACAAGTGTCGATGGCAAAATTTGTCTTTAGATTCAAAGAAACGCTCACACTTCGATACTAACTTTAAAGCTCGTTTATTGTGAAGAACAGAATGCGTAGAATTAAGATTATCAACAAAAAAAATGTCTGGTTACTTCCAGCCATAATTAACATTTTGGCAGGATTTTCAGCAGACGATATTGTAAATTGTTCAGCAGACGATATTGTAAATTGTGCAGCAGACGATATTGTAAATCGTGCAGCAGAAGATATTGCAAATTGTGCAACAGGCGATATTGTAATGTGTGCAGCAGACGATATTGTAAATTGTGCAGCAGACGATATTGTAAATTGTTCAGCAGACGATACGGTAAATTGTTCAGCAAACGATATTGTATATTGTTCTGCAGAAGATATTGTATATTGTTCAGGACAAATTGTCGGGATGGGGTTCTTGTCTCGATTTTTGGGCGTGAAAAATATTTTAGAATGTCTTCAGCCTGCATATGATCACCATTGCTTGTACTGGTGCGTACTGGCCTTTCTTCTCCAAAACCATCACAATCGAATGTACTTGTGCGTACTGGCCTCTCCTCTCCAATACGATCACCATTGCGTGTACCGGTGCGTACTGGCCTGTCCTCTCCAACACGATCACCATTGCTGGTACTGGTGCGTACTGGCCTCTCCTTTCCAATACGATCAAGATTTATGGTACCGGTGCGTACTGGCCTGTCCTCGCCAATACGATCACCATTGCGTGTACCGGTGCGTACTGGTCTGTCCTCTCCAACACGATCACCATTGCTGGTACTGGTGCGTACTGGCCTCTCTTCTCCAATACGACTTTCCGTTATACATGTACGGAGTGTCGTGATCTGCTGCGGGCCTCAGAGGTTTGATACACACTTCCAGAACGCACACCTGCCCCCCCTTTGGGTAGTCCCTCACCTTTATCTTATTGATCTGAAAAGCGTCCTTTGTTATTTTCGGCTCAATGTAATTCGGCACACCACTGATCGCCTTTTGGAACAGTAAGAACTGCTCCTCCTTACACTGGATACCCTTGACGGTGCCGTCATCGTGGACCCCGAGGTACATGATCCCGCCGCCTCCGTTCAAGAAAGCACACACGTACTTGCCTACCAGGTCCACGTTTTCTTGCAGCTTCATGTTCCAGTGGCCGCACTTAAACTCCATGGTCCTGGACTCGAACCCGATCCTCTCATTGTACTTGTAGAAGAACCTCTCGTGGCACTGGCACGGCGGCAGCGACGGCATAGATGTTTTACTAGTAACAAAAGTGGCGGCCCTTTGTGTGGGTGGCTGTGAACATCGATAGGGTAGAGATTAGTTCCAAACTAGAAATTAATGCAGAAATAGAGGATTTAAAAAAAAAAAAGAAGAATAAGTTGTGGAGTCTAATAGAGCAATAGATGGTAAGGCGAAGAGGGTTTTAATGCCAACCTGGATTTTAATGCTATATTTAGATTTAAATGCTATATTTAGATTTAAATGCTATATTTAGATTTTAATGCTATATTTAGATTTAAATGCTATATTTAGATTTAAATGCTATATTTAGATTTTAATGCTATATTTAGAGTTTAATGCTTTAGTTAGATTTTAAAGCCTTATCTAGTTTTAATGCCTTATTTAGAATATAATGCTGAAGAAGAGTTTAAATTTAAGTGGACTTTAAGGAAACATTAGGTCGTGGGTAAAAGTAGAGCAAGATAACTTGAGGAAACATTAGGTCGTGGGTAAAAGTAGAGCAAGATAACTTGAGGAAACATTTGATCGCATATAGGGACCGGACTTAGCCGATGAGAGACACTGAGCTAACCAAACCTTTTACACCAGTTTGGACTTGCACGCGCAATAGTTAGCAATAGTTAGCAATAGTTAGCAATCGTTTACTATTTTATATTTGTCGGTATACGATATCAATTATTCTAAAAGTTATACATTTTATTACCCAGACTGTATTCTTGAATTTATTAATGTCTACCTGAAAGTGCAGCACTAAATATTTCTTGTTATTAAACAGTGTGTTTCAGAATACGTTTTCATGATTAAACACAGACAAATTAACAATAAGGAAAGCTATCTGTATTTTTTCATTGTACATATTTTGATCAAGCCCGCGTGAGAAAAAATTAGCCATTCTAAGCAGTGCCGGCGTAAGTATAGGCGATATAGTCGACCGGCTTAAGGTATGGGCGATATAGTCGACCGGCTTAAGGTATGGGCGATATAGTCGTCTCAGATCTCAAACATCCGGCCTGTCAGTTATATCTATCTCTCAGATCTCCAACAGGTGGCCTGTCAGTCAGTTTCCATCTCTCAGATCTCCAACAACCGGCCTGTCAGTTAGTATCTATCTCTCAGATCTCCAACATCCGACTTGTCAATTCTTATTAACTAAGACTTAGAGATAACCAGAGGATGTGACAGTTGGTTGGGCAGAAGATGCGTCCCCAAACTCTTTTGGTGCTTACTAAAGTTTTTACAGTCCTCTGCAGGTGAAAGATTCTGTGTAAAAACTTGTTCAATCCTTCATTTGCCCCACAAACTTTTGTCTTCATCCCATTTTTCATTGGTAAAATTTTCTTTTCAAACTGATTCTGGCTACACTGGGGATATTCTATAATCTTAGTTAATTGGCCCATAAAATTAATCTAGTTTTTTTAATTGTTAAATTAAACAATGTTAAGTTTATTACTCATTGACATGTCTTATAAAGATTATAATACCCTCCAAAAATGTTAATTCGATATGACGATAGATATTTAAATCTTGGTTTTACTGTAATCATGTCTAGTGGGGAAGTGAAACCATTGCGTCCTTTGTGTCCTGTTGTGTCAGCATCCACTTCTCTATAGCCGAGCAAGTTAGAGAGACACTTGGAAACAAAGCATCCATGCTCAATAAACAAAGATGTCGACTTCGTTAAACGCCAAGCCGAACGATTGCACAAATCCAGGCTTGATGACACGTGGGTGTTTCCGCAGAACGTTAAGACGTATCTAAAAAGCCTCCATTGGGGTTTTTGAGAAAAACAGCTGCCGCCAAGAAACCCATACAGCATCGGAGAACAGTTGATATTACCCTGCTACAAAGATATCATATAGAATGTTCTGGGAAGTTCTGAACTTGAGACGCTAAAGCATGTTTTCCCGTCAAACGATACTGACAGGAGCCGAAGAGCGGAGATGTATGAAAACATGCTTTCTCAGTTGGTCTTGATGATTCAGAATTCAATTTTCAACTTCTTAGCGATCCAGCTTGATGAAACGAAGGATATCGCCAACTTAGCCAAAATTTGCGTCTTATTATGATATGGATATGGCAAGCAATTGGAACATGATTTTTTTTAAAGTTTTGCCAGACTCTCAGTACCAGATCGACTGCAAAATAAATATTTGATAAAGTGGACACATTCTTTGAGGTGCATAGAGTAAAATGTAAACATGTCATTGGCATGTGCACTGGCATGTGCACTGACGGCACTCCGTGCTTGAATGCCGTTCTGGTTTTCAATCTTAAGTTAAGCGAAAATCCCCATACAGTATTTGTACACACTGCACAATTCATCGCCAAGTCTTAATGATGAAAACATTGCCTGGTGAGTTGACAAGGGAAGTAATCACACCAGTGAACTTCATTACTAGCATGACTACATATCGTCTGGTTGATTTATCTACGATATCCAGGGAACAGCTGCACTATCCAGAGAACAGCTACAATATCCAGAGAACAGCTGCATTATCCAGAGAACAGCTGCACTATCCAGAGAACAGCTGCACTATCCAGAGAACAGCTACAATATCAGAGAACATCTGCACTATCCAGAGAACAGCTGCACTATCCAGAGAACAGCTGCACTATCCAGAGAACAGCTGCACTATCCAGAGAACAACTGCACTATCCAGAGAACAGCTGCACTATCCAGAGAACAGCTGCACTATCCAGAGAACAGCTGCACTATCCAGAGAACAGCTGCACTATCCAGAGAACAGCTGCACTATCCAGAGAACAGCTGCAATATCCAGAGAACAGCTGCACTATTCAGAGAACAGCTGCACTATCCAGAGAACAGCTACAATATCCAGAGAACAGCTACACTATCCAGAGAACAGCTGCACTATCCAGAGAAATGAACGATTGAAGAACGGTTGGATGTGATCGAAACAATCCAGGATTCCTGCTTCTGAAATTGTACAAGACATTCTTAGTTGACTTGAAATAAACTGTACATTATAAGACAATCTTGACACTTTCATGAATTTACTGCTACGGGATGTGCTTGCTTCGGTAGTGGACTTATCGTTTAAGTACTCGTCAGCCGTAGAAGAACACTTTCGTTATCTTGAAATGAACCTCTATACATTATAATAAATTATTAATGATGTATTTCATCACTCAGATTTATAATTTGAAATTAAAAGGGCATTTAGTGCCTTTGAAATATATGAAAACTAGTTAAAATAGATGGAAACAATGATATATTGATATATATATATGTGAAATGTATAAAAAGAGAAGAAAAACATGGTTAATCAACATGTATGATAAGGGGCGGGATTTGTTGTTCTTACCTATAGCACAAAACTCCCGAAAGCCAGCACTGCTCATGTTGGCCGATGTATCGTTTAATAATACAAATGGGTCAAAGCTTATCCTTATATAATTAAGTTCAACATCAAAGTCTTGGGAATATTTTGTTAGTTCAAAAGTTAAACTCTTTGCCGAATCCTATTGATTCGAGAACACTAGACTATCAGTGTATCCGTATCAGATTAACACACACGCACGCACGCACGCACACGCACACGCACACACACACACACACACATACATACACACACACACAAGAAAAATGTTGTACTTTGTCACTATACAAAGTTGCTGTTCTTAAATTTGATTCAAGTGTATCTAATAGAAAGACAAATAATTTCCATATGAATTTATCTTTTGGAGATAGTTAGTCAAACGCAGTGGTTCTCAACCTTCCTAAAGCCGCGACCATTTAATACAGGTCCTCATGTTGTGGTGACCCCAACCATAAAATTATTTTCATTGATACTTCATAACTTTGTGTTTTCCGATGGTCTTAGGTGACACCTGTGTAAGGGTCGTTCGACCCTCAAAGGGGTCGGGACCCACAGGTTGAGAACCGCTGGTCTAATTTGTCAGTTGCGGCTCCTTTATTTCCTTGCAGTTGACCTATTTCTTTAACTTCTTTAGACAATTTTGTTGTCAACATTCAGCTTGTTGTTCAAGTTCACTGAAATCTTCTCTCATTTTCTTTTAACACTCTTCTAATGAACTGCACTTTGTTACAGTTACAGCAATACTCAATCATTCTCAATGGTTTATACATAGCTTTACGGACATTAGTTAACAAAACATACAAAAAATTATTCCATATTCTAAAAAAGATCATTTATATAAAAGCCTTGTACCATCTTTTCCGTTAACACTAGATTATAAATATTTCATTTCATATTTTAATATCACCTTTGTTTTTTTTAAAAATAAAATATAATTTAAATTAAATCTTTATTGTAATTTTTTAAATTGATTTAATTGTAATTTTTAAATTGTTAAAGAATTGTTAAAGAATTGTTAAAGAATTGTTAAAGAATTGTTAAAGAATTGTTTCCCTTGAATTAAGGCCTGGAATGTATAATATGTGGCTTCTTGAACTGTCAGTCCCCCTTGCAATTTGGAGCCCTGGGCCTATTTAGCCTATTGGGAATGTGGCCCTGGTCGTCTGCAAGAGTAGGACAAGATAGTTGAAGGGAAAAGTAGGTCGTTTGCTTGAGCAGAACAATATATCTTAAGGAAAAAGTAGGTCCTATGCCAGAGTAGGACAAGATAGCTGAAGGGAAAAAGTAGGTCGTTTGCTTGAGCAGAACAATATATCTTAAGGAAAAAGTAGGTCGTATGCCAGAGTAGGACAAGATAGCTGAAGGGAAAAGTTGGTCTTTTGCCAATGTAGAACAAGATAGCTGAAGATTATTAGACTTTGTCAACGTGATTTCAGAAAGATTTATCAACTTATAAATTGATGTTGTATGACGTATCACGTCAGTTGGCGTCTAATTTGGTTATCACTTCCTGGCTTTAGAATATGCGTGCACAGTTGAGTTTTCTCACCAGAACACATGAAGAGAAGCGACGCAGTATTTTGATTGGCTGTCGAGTCCTGAAAGTGTTACAAGAAGATTAGTTGATATGTAAACACGTGTTTGAATAGTTTGTGTTCGGATCCTTTATAATTAAAGGTAGACGTCAGGGTCAACATACTTTGGAGATTTTAGCTGCTCGGAGACTGGGGACCTGGAATTTCAGCGACGCGAGACGTGCCATTATTGCTGCCATGCTGCCCGACGTAATGACAGGTTCTTGTGTGAGCCATGTTGCCATGCTGTCCGACACAATGACAGGTCCTTGTGTGAACCATGTTGCCATGCTGTACGACACAATGACAAGTTCTTGTGTGAACCATGTTGCCATGCTGTACGACACAATGACAAGTTTTTGTGTGAGCCATGTTGCCATGCTGTCCGACACAATGACAGGTCCTTGTGTGAACCATGTTGCCATGCTGTACGACACAATGACAAGTTCTTGTGTGAGCCATGTTGCCATGCTTCCCGACTCAATGACAGGTTCTTGTGTGAGCCATGTTGCCATGCTACCGGACACAATGACAGGTTCTTGTGTGAGCCATGTTGCCATGCTACCCGACATAATGACAAGTTCTTGTGTGAGCCATGTTGCCATGCTGTCCGACTCAATGACAGGTTCTTGTGTGAGCCATTTATGGAACCTGCGAATTAGTATTACAAAGCGTATATTTGGAGAGAACTGTGTTAAGTGTGTGCACATCTATACGCCAAACGTCATCGTTGTGACCAAATGTGTAAATATATTTTATTTTAATCGCCCAAAGTTGGTAATGATGCCGGTAAAAAAGTGCAGTTCTTGCACAAACCACCAATAGTAAGATTGCTCCATCAGCATTGCATACGCCAACCGATTTGAACAAGTTGGTGTTCAGGGAAAGTTAAGTGCAACAAACTCTTGTATCCTGGAATGTTATGTGTAACAAGCTCTTATATCCTGGAATGTTATGTCAAAGCTCTTATATCCTGAAATGTTATGTCTAAGCTCTTATAGCCTGGAATGTTATGTCTAAGCTCTTATTCCTGGAAAGTTATATATAAGCTCTCATATCCTGAAATGCTATGTGTGAGCTCATATATCCTAGAAATGTCGTCTCTAAAAATCTGCCAGTTCATTATTACCTCCCTTGTTTTTCTTTCTTCTTCCATTTCCCCGTAACTCGATGACTCTGTACATCTAACGTGTTATAAACGGAGACATCCGAGGCGACCATCTCCATACGTTGAATTACATCACAACGCTTACATTCAGGATCACATCAGTTCAGATATAACTTTGGATTCTTTGTCACGTGGTCCTTAAAAGGCGCGTGGCCCATAGGCAGTTCCGTCACGTGACTTTTAGAAGCGCCCTCTTGCTTTGGGTTTTGGGCCCTGCAATGTAAGGTTGATATTTTTCCTGTCTCCGGAAATTTGTTTGAAAGAAATTTCGTCGGCGGTAAATTGATCGAGAGGAGTTTGATCGAACGGAAGTTAAGTCGAATTTTATTTTCAGTTCACACAATCAAATTTTGCGACAAATTTCTTTTTGAACGCATTATTTTGTTTTACTATATAGTATAGCGTGTTCAAAAAGAAATTTGACGAAAATTTGATCGTGTGAACTGAAAAAAAAAAAATTCTACCAAACTTCTGTCGATCAATTTTTCGTCGACGAAATTTCTTTGAAACAAATTTCCGGTAACCAAGGTTGATATTATTTCCGCATCATTGATTTGGGCCTCTTACATATCCGAGTCCAATGTGATGGCTCTGCTTATACAAAGTGCTTACTTATAGGTTAATCTGGCACTGTTGCAAGTTAATCCGTCACTGGTGCAGGTTAACTCGACACAGTTGCAGGTTAACCCGGTGCTGTTGCCGGCTAATCCGAAACTGTTACATGTTAATCCTGCACTGTTACACGTTAATCCGGCACTATTACACGTTAATCCGGCACTGTTGCGACCACACTATCTTTCTCATTTTTAATCGACCGGGTTGAATGTTTTATTTACCGATGAGAACAACTTCACGTTACAACAGCAGGAGTGTGACAAATTGACGTGACAACAACATGAGTGTGACAACCAAACGTGACAACTTTACGTGACGACGAATGTGACAACTTTACGTGACAACAACATGAGCGTGACAACTTGACGTGACAACGAGTGTGACAACTTAACGTGACAACAACATGAGTGTAACAACTTGACGTGACAACAGCAGGAGTGTGACAACTTGACGTGACAACCACAGCAGTATGATAATACGGCGAGATGTATGCAAGATAATACAACTCATTGTCCCATAACGTTATGAACCCCAAATTTGTTACGACATCAAACATAATAATTTTAATATGCTTTGATGACTACATAAAATAGCTGTTAAACAATCAATTGACTACATCATGCAGTTGTTAAAAAATCATTTGACTACATTACGATACATTTTAGCCTTGTTTAACCATGTTATGAAGCCAACCACTAGTTTACAATTTAAAAAAATTGGATCACATCCCAGCACATCGCAATACTCTGTAGCGCTTTTTCTTTTAAATGCTCAAATTCTACTACACAACATTCTTGTAGCATTTCTACTACACAACATTCTTGTAGCATTTCTACTACACAACATTCTTGTAGCATTTCTACTACACAACATTCTTGTAGCATTTCTACTACACAACATTCTTGTAGCATTTCTACTACACAACATTCTTGTAGCATTTCTACTACACAACATTCTTGTAGCATTTCTACTATACAACATTCTTGTAGCATTTCTACTACACAACATTCTTGTAGCATTTCTACTACACAACATTCTTGTAGCATTTCTACTACACAAAATTCTCGTAGCATTTCTACTACACAACATTCTTGTAGCATTTCTACTACACAACATTCTTGTAGCATTTCTACTACACAACATTCTTGTAGCATTTCTACTACATTTCTTCGCTAATTGAAATCTCTTGTTTTCAATCACTACTATCAATACAAATCATGTTGAAACGAAGCAGCCGCACCAGAAGCCAAATATATATCAGGGATTCTCTCTCGCCACTGTTTGTAAATAAATGGAACGTTACATCAAAGGACTTCGCTCTGTTTAATATGTGGGGTGAAATCATGTGACGTCCATCCTCGACTGTAATTTGACGCAAATTACAATTAGTTTTTAATATTTCTTTAAAAAATTATATATATTTAATTAAAGCGCATATTTCCCATATAATTCTTCGGCGCGGCTTTGGGTGTCCCAACGCCTCTGAAATCTCCCTAGCCTATGAAACCCCCCCCCCCCCCCCACGAGCTATCCTACCGCTCACTTTGAAAAACACTGCTCTGGACTAACTGTCACATTATTGTCCTTTTACTGTTATCTTCTCTTTGCATCTTACCAGTGGTCCCTAACCTGTTTGAATCGAGGTGCCCTTTTTAATTGACTTTTTATGGGGGAGTCCCTTAAGCCTACCCTATGTTTTACAACTTAATGCTATCTAGGAGTAAGGTTACTGGTGCGGTTTGAGGACCGCAGAGCCCCTGGGAACCACTGCTGTAAATTAACCGTCAGATTACCGCCATCGTCTGCAGTCCTCTCACTCTAGGCCAGCTTTCTTACAACCCTTGCCTTATTACCACTTCATGCTCGCCATTACCTGGATTATGGGGTCCACATAATTATTCAGTCGCTTAACTCTGAATTTTTCAAAGTCGTCGGTGATGGTGGAGAAGTTGAACTGATTCTTCAGCTTGTACGTCTCACGGAGCGTCTTCACGAGGTACTCCTCTATCGCCTTCTCCGGCAGCTCGATTTTGGCGTAGCCTTCTTTGAGATTGACCCTGATGGCCTTGACATCGAAGTTGCGCACACCGACACTGTTGAGCAGGGAGAAAATATTCTTCACCGTCTCATCCGCTGACTTATCTTTGTACAGAGGGCTGATGCAGATACCGATATCATCGGTGATTTGAACCGGATCCGGATCTGGTTCGGGAGGAGGGGGTGTGGCCTTTGGCTGTCTTGCTAAAACAGACGGAGCGCCCGGTACTGGGGGATTGTACAGGGAGCGAGGTGCAGTGATAGGGGGGTCGGATGATGGACCGGAACGTGCTGGTTGTCCCCAGGGTCCCTGGGCTGTTGTTGGTTTGGATCCCGCTGGTGGTGGCGCTGACATACTGCTTCTATCGGTTTACGTTGAGTTAAGGACCAAGAGGGTTTGGGGGGGGGGGGGGTAAGCTTCCTTTCGACCAAATCTTTTCAAAGCGGCGAGGCAGCGGGGCCTGCCATTTGCTTTCTTGTGTGTATGTCATACGTATTTCCGTTTCCAATATGTGCAGTGAAGTGCGGAAGTACGGAATACTTGCTTTGCCAACTTAAATAAACACATGTCTTATTTGGTTGTTGCTTTTTTAAATGCTCATACTGTATGAGCACATATTTGTTTAGGTATGGGGAGAGCAAAATATCGTATGCTCGTGACATACGGCGACGTGTACGATTTTTTTTATTAACTTTGAACACAAAAAATTATTCAGCTGAAGGGAATTCATCTCAACAAGCGCACTCTTTTAAACTCAAGGAAACCGGAAGTACCTTCATAAACTTAAGGCAAATGGCGGGTATTGGCACCCGACCGCTTTGTGGATAAAAAGCAAACCACTTCTTCTTTACACACCAGATAAAATGACAGAGAAAAGTGAGCAAGATGCACGCGGCATCATCATTCGGCCGATCTACAACAACAGAAAAGATGAAGACATGGTTCAGCACATCCTGTGTCTGCTCAACAGTGTTGGCGTACGCAATCTCGACATTAGGTTCATTCGGATCTTGGCCCGGAGCGGGTGCGCAAAAGTCGGGCTGCGCAGTAAAGATGTCGAGGACTACGCCGTGAAGGTTTTGAAGGAGGTGAAAAGTCTGATGAGTCTGTACGATCTGCGGCTGCTCACCGATCGACCGAAATGGCTGAAGGTGGACCGGATGACCTCTTTCCAGATTATACCCGTGGGTTCAGTAATTATACCAAATACCGTCGGTACAAGGTTACAATAACTACCAAATACCGTCGGTACAAGGTTACAATAACTACCAAATACCGTCGGTATAAGGTTACAATAACTACCAAATACCGTCAGTACAAGGTTACAATAACTACCAAATACCGTCGGTACAAGGTTACAATAACTAACAAATACCGTCGGTACAAGGTTACAATATCTACCAAATACCGTCGGTACAAGGTTACAATAACTACCAAATACCGTCGGTACAAGGTTACAATAACAACAGAATTAATTGTAAAGTTAGCTAATTACAAAAGTACAGTGGCAGAGTAGGCACAGAAAGTACGCTTGCTCTGTGGAGTACAGTGGCAGAGTAGGCACAGAAAGTACACAGGGCTCTATGAAGTGCATTCGTCTGGATATATTTTAACATTGCGGCCGACTCTCTACTCTGCCAGCTTGGATCGCACCGCTGATCTCTACTGTTGTCCTTTTGAATATTATGTTGCCAGACTTTTAGCTGACGTCGACAGCACCCACAATGATGTCAATGTTAGGAAGAGAGAGAGGGGAAAAGAAAGAAAGAGAGACTGAGAGAGACAAAGAGAAAGAGAGGTGGGGAGAGAGAATGAGAGGTTAACAGTGTTCTCAGCTCTTTATCTCTTTATATCAACTGGTGTAGTGAGCGTGTTTTAGGAAATTTGTTTTTATTGGCGTAAGTCGGTGACCAGTCTGTCGAAATGATAAGTCGGTGACCAGTCTGTCGAAATGATGAGTCGGTGACCAGTCTGTCGAAATGATGAGTCGGTGACCAGTCTGTCGAAATGATAAGTCGGTGACCAGTCTGTCGAAATGATGAGTCGGTGACCAGTCTGTCGAAATGATAAGTCGGTGACCAGTCTGTATGAGTCGGTGACCAGTCTGTCGAAATGATAAGTCGGTGACCAGTCTGTCGAAATGATAAGTTGGTGACCAGTCTGTCGAAATGATAAGTCGGTGCTCTGTCGAAATGATAAGTCGGTGATCTGTCGAAATGATAAGTCGGCGATCTGTCGAAGTGATAAGTCGCTGATCTGTTAAAGAAATGAAAAGACTTCCTCTGACATTGACTTGTTTTCTCGGCTTAACTCAAGGGAGGAGTTCAAGTCAGAATGCAGACGCAAAAAAAAAAAGTCAAACGAGTTAGTTAATTTTTAATGAACACATTGTGAACAAGAAATAAAATTAATTTTAAAAAACCACGTCACTCCAAGATGCTCACATTTTCATTCACTCATTTATTATTTATAAACATGAACAGATTTATCCCCCCTTCTAAAACTATGTTTTCAGAAAATGACACCTCAAGTAATCGTGTCAAATTCTCTCCCCGGAGCATGGGCCCGGACGTCACATGGAGCCACGCAGCGTGATGGTCAGCCGTCCACTTCAATGGAAACCATCGACCGCATGTCCACCGAGACGAGCTTCAGCTCCCACCAGGAGGCGCCCCTGACGCCCGCGATGCTCACCGCGGCAACGTCAACGCCCTCGCTTCCGCCGTGCAGCTGCCCCGAGACGGTGTTCTACTTCGTCAACCAGACGATAGGACCCCGCACACGGCAGAACGCATTCGTCCCAGCCAAAGGTTTCGACAGCGTCCCGCAGCGGGTTCAGAATCTTCTCGGCCGGTACTTGTGTGGCTTTCTGAACTCAGAGGGTGGCATCTTGTACATTGGAGTGCAGGACTACGGGGTGGTTGAGGGCGTGGACATGGGCGGAACTCTCGAGAATCAACTGCTGGAATGTGTCGCCGCCGCCGCGGACAACATCGAGCCCCGGGTCTTCCCGGATGAGTATTCGGTGAACTTTGCCAAGGTCAAGGACGGGAACGGGAACACCCTCCTGAATAAGAAAGTGGTTGAGGTGTGCGTGAAGCCCCGGGGGCCCGCGGAGGGGGTCTACGCCTACAAACGGAGGATATACATGCAGCGGGACTGTAGCTTGGATTTCCTGGGCGTGGTCGGCTCGTGTCTCAATGGAGTCCCGTGAGAAAATATTCAACACCTTTAAACCGTATGATTGACGACGACCGGCTTTCTGATGTTTCAGAGTCTGTCATTCATCTGAGACACCCGGTGGACGTCAATATACCCCCCTCCCCCAATGCAATGAGTTGAACAAAGCTCTACATTTTGACGTACATAATCGTACTTTCGTTTTCTCATACCTTTCGATTCAAATAGAATTAATATTTGGTTATACCTTAGAACTCTCTATCCGTTGTTTTCTTAGAACTCTCTATCCGTTGTTTTCTTAGAACTCTCTATCCGTTGTTTTCTTAGAACTCTCTAACCGTTGTTGTTTTGTTATGTTATTGTTATAGTCTGGTTCACTATATAAGAAATAGTGATCAACATTCGTGTGTAGTTGTAAGTCAAAGATGTACCGAGTTAACTTGGTACTTTTGTAGTTGTAAGTCAAAGATGTGCCGAGTTAACTTGGCACTTTTGTAGTTGTAAGTCAGATGCGCAAAGTTAACTTGGCACTTTTGTAGTTGTAAGTCAAAGATGTACCGAGTTAACTTGGCACTTTTGTAGTTGTAAGTCAAAGATTTACCGAGTTAACTTGGTACTTTTGTAGTTGTAAGTCAAAGATGTACCGAGTTAACTTGGTACTTGTGTAGTTGTAAGTCAAAGATGTACCGAGTTAACGGGGCACTTTTGTAGTTGTAAGTCAAATATGCACCGTCGTTGTAACTTGATGTCGGAACTATAACTATTGGTCATGTAAATGTTATAGATAAAGATAAGCAGACATCAGACAGCACTTTTCACATTCTGCTAAAGTGTAAGAACTTTTGGTCTGACAGTTCACAAAGCTATGTCTAAAATATAAAAACAAAGGCAGCCATATTGAAACATTTTCATCATTTAATTCGTACAAAAACTAGTAATGAACAAAGAAAATCAAATTCTTCAAATTCACATCAAATATTCTTAGTTTCTCATAGGTCAATGTTGTCGTATTAGTGTCCATCGTCAATGCCATTATGAACAATTAATGAATAGCAATAAACGATCAAATTGTATTATTAATTATTAGTCTTTTTTGGTAGTACCACTAAAAAATTCATTCCAATAATTGCAGGGCCGGATAATTCATAAGGAATTGAGCTGCAAGCGAGGGTCGTCAAGGTTTAGCACGCCCTGGGAATTAGTGACAAAGCCAAGAAATTATATTTTACGTTAAAGATGTCAAAATTAATTGCAGCCGCCCCTTCCTGGTGTAAGCGAACACACCCCCCCCCCCCCCAAAAAAAAAATCGTTTCAACAAACACCATTGACCATCTGATCAAAGTTGTTGGTGCATGACAACTGAGGACCTCGAATTCGCCTAAACCAGTGGTTCTCAACCTTCCTAATGCCGCGACCCTGCAATACAGTTCCTCATGTTGTGGCGACCCCAGCCACAAAATTGTTTTCCTTTATCTTTAATAACTGTAGAGCATATGTGTTTTCAGATGGTCTTAGGCGACCCCTGGGAAAGGCGTCGCGACCCACAGGTTGAGAACCGCTGGCCTAAACCATTTAGGGGTGGGGGTGGGTGTATTTGACCACATCATTAGGATACAAGTTCGCTACAGATGTCGGTACATGAAGGATCCACGTCGTGATGGACATTTCTACGCCAGTGGTTGTGGGCGTAGCTATGGAGTGTGCACTTGCCGTCCCGCACCCCCCCCCTCTTTTCCAAACGAAACAAATGTGATTTTTTCATTTCACAATATCCTGGATGCTGGCCAGGACGTTCATTCGTCTCCTATCAAATTATGCCCAGAAATTTTGTTTCTTGTGCTAAGTCTGATCTTCCATCCAGCGCCCCTACGGGTGGCGGATAAGGGAAAGCCCACCAGATATGGAGGGTAAAGTGGGAATAAAATACCCGGGGCGGACAGAAACCACGCAAACCTAACCCACAGACCCGAGATATCTTACCACACAAACCTAACCCATTGACCCGAGATATCTTACCACGCAAACCTAACCCACTGACCCGAGATATCTTACCACGCAAACCTAATCCACTGACACGAAATATCTTACCACGCAAACCTAACCCACTGACCCGAGATATCTTACCACGCAAACCTAACCCACTGACCCGAGATATCTTACCACGCAAACCTAACCCACTGACCTGAGATATCTTACCACGCAAACCTTACCCACTGACCCGAGATATCTTACCACGCAAACCTAACCCACTGACCCGAGATATCTTACCACGCAAACCTAATCCACTGACCCGAGATATCTTACCACACAAACCTAATCCACTGACCCGAGATATCTTACCACGCAAACCTAATCCACTCACCCAAAATACCTCAAACTCACGGCTGTTATGTACAAACTAAAAAATGACAATGCAGTAAGTAATTAAATTGAAAATCATAATGTCATGAAACACTCAACAATAGCGGGGCAATTTTAGCAATGGACATGTCTTCAGTCAGACTTTACAAAAATGTATTTAAAATTTTTGACAGATTTGAAGATTAATTTTAAATGTTCTATCATAAATGTTCTACCACAAATCCCATCCTAAATTTTCAATCACAAATGTCCCCATCAAAAATTTTCTACCACAAATATCCCAGTCAAAAGGGATCTACTACAAATTCCCCATCACAGATGATCTACTACAAATTTCCCATCACACATGTTCTACTACAAATTTCCCATCACACATGTTCTACTACAAATTTTCCATCAGAAATGTTCTACTACAAATTTCCCATCAAAAATGTTCTACCTCAAATGTCAAATCACACATGTTTCAACACAAAAAATCCTTAAAAAATATCCCATCAGAAATTGTAAATGCTCCATCACAAATGTTTTATGACAAATTTTCCACCATAAATGCACAAGAACACAATTACAATTGTTCTAACAAATGTTTCAGAACATATGTTCTAGCAAAAACGTTTCACCGCAAATGTTCTATCACAAATTTTCTATCACAAATTTTCTATCACAAATATTCCATCACACATTTTCTTTCACAAATGTTCTTTCACAAATTTTCTATCCCAAATATTCCATCACAAATGTTCTATCACAAATATTCTATCGCAAATGTTCTATCCCAAATATTCCATCACAAATGTTCTATCACAAATATTCTATCGCAAATGTTCTATCACAAATATTCCATCACAAAAGTTCCATCACAAATGTTCTATCACAAATATTCTATCACAAATGTTCTATCACAAATATTCCATCACAAAAGTTCTATCACAAATGTTCTATCACAAATGTTCTATCACAAATGTTCTATCACAAATGTTCTATCACAAATATTCCATCACAAAAGTTCTATCACAAATGTTCTATCACAAATGTTCTATCACACATGTTCTTTCACAAATGTTCTATCACAATAAAAATTATATCACAAATTTTCCATCACAAATGTTCTATCACAAATGTTCTATCACAAATGTTCTATCACAAATGTTTCCCATTGGGCAAGCTGTTGATGTTTTCCTCCAGCATGGGGACAACTCTGTTTGGTTTGGTAGGGAACACACATATGATGAGACCCAAGATGGCGACCAGGCAAGCAAAGATGCTGAATCCGATGAGACCACCACAAGACACGGTCATCAGACGAGTGATCTGAAAGAATAGAAAGAGGTAAAACGTTGGTCCAAACAGGTCAATTGTTGGTCCAGTACATATAGAATGTTGGTTCAGTACATATCAAATGTTGGTCTGGTAGTGCAAGTCGGGTTTATTTTTGTTTAATTCAAAAGTAGTAATCAATACGAGAGTATACTCTCCCACACCCCACACCACTCCTCCGAATGAACGTCTCAAAGAAAATAATGGACTACGTACATATTGGTCCCCATTTTATGGGTTTGAGGGGGGGGGGGGCATAGTTGGACCGCCATGCCTCGAGGTATGAATATATCTTTTTTTAAAAATTCATGAATGTTGAGACCCGCTGGTCCTCACTTGTGTGAGACCCGCTGGCTCACACAACCTACCGGTCACTTGTCAGTCGCTTGTCACGTGATCGACTCAATTAGGCCAGTACTGATGATAATAATGACTCATAGTCAGAAACAATGGAAGTCCCGGTCAACCAGAAAAATGGTCAGCGTGCGACCAAGCTTGTGACCTAGGGTCAGCTGGTGAACCATTGGTTGACCAGGCGAAAAATTAGCATATAATATATTAATCATATGTATGACCCAGAGGTCACCGTTAACTGGACTAGGTCAGCGTTAGTTCGATCCCAGTATATATAGAGTTGTAAGTCAGTTAGTCGCTCTCTCTCGTCCCTGTAATTACGGTAGTGTAATTGACAGACAAGTCTGAGCCTGGCTTATGACTATTTGCTTTCTTGAGTGTGTCCAATCAAGTGTCGTAGGGTTGGTAACATTATTATTGTTGTTAGTTTCACATGTTTGTAATGTTAGCATTTTGTTAGAGGCTATGTTAGGATTATAGTTAGTTATCAAGTCGTTGTTAGAATACTAAGTTATATGTATGATTAGTAATATTGTGATAAGACTGTAATTCTTAGTTGTAGCTTATGTTGTATCTATTATTCTCTTTACAGCCAGTTAGTAGTTAGTAGCCAGTTAGTTAGTACAGTTGAAGTAGTTAGTTTAGTAAGTTAATACAGTTAGTACGTTAGCTCAGTTCAGTCAGTTGAATGAGATTAGGCTCAGGGCTATAGAAGCATATGCCATAGCAGAGCTCAGTAGACTAGAACTCAGTACTGTATAAGACGTCAGCGGTTAACAGTTTAACCCTGACGCAGTAATTGCACAAGGCAGATAATAACGAGCGAGTAACGCACTAGAGAGATAAGGTCAGCAGACGACCCAAACAGAAGTGTTGTAGAGGTAGCAGAGCGTGGCGAGCAGTTCCTCCCCACCCCCTGCACAGCGGAGTGACCAGTGGCTTTGTTGTGTGCTGTAAGAGTCTGGCAGTGTGTATAGCAGACGAGAAGCAGGCAAGAGAGGGCAAGCCGAGACGAACGTTCCACCGAACGTCCAGCATCATAACCTTGTATTAGTAAAGCATTGTATTTGTATCGATATTAAGTATTACTATTTGTATAATTCTATATGTATTTAGTATTTTCTTATTAAAATAATTATTTGTGGCTGAACCACTGGTGTTTTTTTAAGTAATAGTAACGTTATTGTTATAACTGTTGATTGTAGTAATTATTCCCTAGACATAGTCATAGTAATACTAATCAACGTATCGCTAGGGACCTTTATCTATATATATATCCCCTGTTCTGAAAGTAATTATTCGTGGTTCGACATTTTGGGGACCAGAAATATATAGATAAGAATAGAATTTTCGACAATGAAGGCTAGAAATTCGGTCCAGGTATCTACAAGGTGGACCAAAATGTTATATTGTGTAACAAACTTAAGATCTAAAGATGATATCTTCACCCCTACACAGATTTGTGTTCTAAAGATGGTATGTTCACCACCCCTACACATAGTCGTGTTCTAAAGATGGTACGTTTGTTCCTACTCAGAGTCCTAACTACACTTTCTGCCACCCATGGATTTTAACCCTTCCGGATATCTCTTAGCACAACACGCTTGGACGCTCAGCACGTCTATTAGAAAACCTGTCCTTATTTGACAATACTTGGGGTAACATATTTGGGCTTCTCTAGAAATGGCTTTGAAAAACGCCCACTAACAACCGAGAAGGATTTGTGCGAATCGACCCAAAAATGGTGACACTCTACTTAAGACTTCGGAATGACGTCATGTTCAGACACAAAACTGAATTGTGAGGCCTGGACCCTGACGCGTCAGTACACTTTTTTTATAGGCATGCTTCCCCGTGATTGTGCAAGTGCGCAAGGGTGAAGCTATTAAATTTGTTTGAATGTGCAAGTTAAATAATTCAATTGTTTATTGTATGAACTTTTATAAACTAAATCAAAACGGAAGTGCGTATAAAAAATACAATTAAGAAAGTGAAAGCATTTGGCGGAAATGTCCATCTGCCGCTTGGAAACAAGTAATTTAGGAACGTAAACAAAATTCAAGAATCTTGAAATAAGAGAGAGCTAAAAAAATATATATATTAAAAAATGGATTCACCCATAGTGGTGACTGGTTTTGAAGTACCTAAGAAAATTACTGGATTGTCACGGATACATCCAGTGCTGGTTAAAGAGGTTATGGGTCTGTTCATTCGGCCCCTCTTCACCTCTCACGTCATCCCAGAGGACGAGATGGTGAGACGCCTGCTGGCTCTGCTCGATGCCGTAGGCATGCGCAGCGTCGACATCACCTTCATCAGGATAAACAGCAAAGGCGCATGCGCCAAGGTCGGGCTGAGCAGTGTCGTGGCCGAGGACTACGCCATACAGACCCAGATGGACAGGAACTACCTTCAGCATCTCTACGACCTTTCACAGATAACGGACTGCGTCGACCTGCTTCGCATCGACAGACTGGAAAAGTGCATCCATCTCGAGGTAAGTAGTCAACAATAAAATTATGGTTATCTGTTGCCATGACGATATCACTGTAAGGTGTCAACAATAAAATTATGGTTATCTGTCGCCATGACGATATCACTGTAAGGAGTCAACAATTAAATGGTAGTTAGCTGTTGCCATGACGATATCACTGTAAGGAGTCAACAATAAAATTGTGATTAGCTGTTGCCATGACGACATCACTGTAAGGAGTCAACAATAAAATTGTGATTAGCTGTTGCCATGACGACATCACTGTAAGGAGTCAACAATAAAATTGTGATTAGCTGTTGCCATGACGATATCACTGTAAGGTGTCAACAATAAAAGTTGGTTTTGTGTGTGTGCATATTTTGTAAAAAATATTATAAATTTAAATACAACCGATCCGCAATGGCTGGAGAAGAAGATTGATTTTTAACATATTTTAACATCATTTACCTGTGCATTCTGTGGTAATTCCCGCACCTCAAAATAGTGGCGTAGTTTGCCGCCCCCACCCACAGCGGTATATAAAACGCCCAGTCCACTCACCTTTTTACGTCTGGTTCTCAGAACCTACCGAGCCTCTCAGAACCTACCGAACCTCTCAGAACCTACCGAACCTCTCAGAGCCTACCGAGCCTCTCAGAACCTACCGAACTTCTCAGAACCTACCGAACCTCTCAGAACCTACCGAACCTCTTAGAACCTACCGAGCCTCTCAGAACCTACCGAACCTCTTAGAACCTACCGAGCCTCTCAGAACCTACCGAACCTCTTAGAACCTACCGAGCCTCTCAGAACCTACCGAACCTCTCAGAACCTACCGAACCTCTTAGAACCTACCGAACCTCTTAGAACCTACCGAACCTCTCAGAACCTACCGAACCTCTTAGAACCTACCGAACCTCTCAGAACCTACCGAACCTCTCAGAACCTACCGAACCTCTCAGAACCTACCGAACCTCTTAGAGCTCCACAAATATCCACAAGGTGCATTATCTTTCATTTTAAGAATCACTGGTTTCAATGTTCTAAAAATATCACGTTGAAATGTAATTACCAATGTTATTTCCTTTAATATTGCTCAGAGATAATTATAAAAAAATAAATAATTAAATGTTAGCATACATAATTTTTGTATGTTAAAATATATACATCCTTTTATTGCCTTTTTGACTGACCATTCCCAATGGCTCGTCTTACCCCCACTCCCCCCCCCCCCCACACACACACCCGGGCCACACGTTTTGCACACGAAAGAAATAAACCTAGTATTATAATCACAACAAGCTCGCTAGGAGCTGAATTACAACGCCCTTTTTACCTTACCCCCTTTTCCCTGTTGTCCCCTAAAAAATCAGAAACGCCCACAAAATAAAAATAACGTTCATTCCATGCCTGCACGTGTCAAATGGTCAACAGATTTGGTCAAAAGTTTTAGCTTTGTCAACTTTTCTCTTTTTTTGTCCAGGCCAGCGACATTATGCCGAAAAAGTGCGTCACGCCCCCAGAATGCCACACACCCCGTTGCCCCACCAAAATGACGACGCCCCGCCCACCTCGGGTGCACGTAGTAAAAAAAACGTCCACCCCTAAAGTACCTCCATGCGGCTGCCCACAGACTCCCCACTACATCCTCGGGGAGAGCCTGGGCTCCGAGAACAGACACTTCACCTACATGTGGATGGAGACCTCGTGGCGGGACTTGGACAGCTTCTCGGAGGACGTGGGCGAGAACATCTGCGGGTTCCTCAACTCGGGGGGTGGGGTCATGTGCGTGGGAGTGGAGGGATACGGTAAGGTCTCCGGGACGCTCTTCAGCGAGCAGCAAAAGCGCGAGGTGTCCGGCTGGATGTCAGAAGTGGTCAAGCGCATCAAGCCAGGGATCGGCGCGGACGAATACTCGCTAAGATTCGTCAGCGTCTACGAACTAACCGCCGAGCAGGGGGAGAAAGGAAAGGGTGGCGCGGCCGCGGCGAAGCAGACGGCCGGGGCGAGGCAGACGGCTGGCGCGAAGCAGGCGCCTGCGAGCGACGTGGAGCTCGAGCGGAAGGACACTGGGAGGAGTGTGCTTGAGATCTGCGTGAAGCCGTCAGAGCCGGTGACGTACCCAGAGAACATGTACTCGTACTGCAACAAGCTGTACATGAGGCGTGACGGCACCACCATGGAGATCAAGCCAGAGACGACAGAGATGGTGTGCAAGAGAAAAAAGAAATAGCAACGTTAATGAACGTTGTTTGGGAGTGCGGTGAAAGGAACGGAAATAATTTTGTAGGCGTTTTTTTTAATAACGAACTAAATAAGAACTAAATTTTTTAAAATTGATTTTTGAATGAGAAAAGCAGATCAATCGGATTAAAAATGCGAAATGAATAAAATTGTGAATCAAGAGTTATTTTTCCCTCTCATATTTTCTCTGTTTATTCTCTCATTTTTTCTCTCATATATTCTCGCATTTATTCTCAATTATTTTTTCTCATATTCTTGAGCATTCGTATATATTTACCTGTCAAGATTTAAAAAAAAAATTATTTAGATTTTGGAATATCCTAAACTACCTACTGCCTACTACCTACTGCCTACTACCTACTGCCTACTACCTACTGCCTACTACCTACTGCCTACTGCACAACCATTTTACAATGATAACAATGGGGGACGGACTGCATCAGGTTAGGTAGAGGGAAATATGTGTTGCAAGGTAATGGGAAAACCTGAAGATAAGGACGCAATAGAACTATGAACGTGTCGGCAAGAAGCCTTCTTCGGCGAACAAACAACAAGTAACAAATATATAAAATAAAGTAAAAGCTTGGCTACAATGCAGTATCCCAGTGGACAGCAACAGGAATGTGATGGACCATTCGTATGTAAGTGAGTTGATAAAGGCAATAAGGGTACGGCAGAGAGGAATAGTAAGTCAACAGTGATTGGTTGTAAAAAGAAAAGGGTGGAGAAACGATTTAACAAGTGAAAGAGAACATGACATTCATGCCACGTGGTGTCAGATCAAATACTTTTGTAGCAGTTTGTTCTCTAAGCTCACCATGGCAGGCGTGTAAATATGGCGGTGATGGCCAAGTCGCTGGAGCCTGTCAAACTCCTGTTTCTACTAACTAACTTACTTAAGAAAATCAGCAGACCATCGAGCCAAGGCTCATAAAGTCTTCCCCGGCACACCTCCACCGCCCCCAACTGGCATTCAACCACTCCCCCAGTGGTCTCTATTCCAGCCAGGCCGCGAAGCGGCATGCCGAGGGCTCCCCGCCCCTGAGACGGCCCCACCCACCCTTCCACTCGATTGACTATGCGAGTGAGGCCGCATCAGAGAAGGGACGCCTGGCCAGCCGGGGTGCTGCTTACACAGCAACCGGGCCGGACTTCCTTGGGCTGGGGTGGATACAATTTAGGTCTCTAAAGCCCCCCCTTCCCACCCCGGGGGGACTCGTAGGTGTTAACAGACGCCCTCTAATAGGGTTTACGTGGTTTTCTGCGGCATGACTAATTCACACCGCAGCTGGGAAATGACAAAAAGAGAAGGTTGCCTAGGAGCAGTACCCTCAAGTCGGCATATTTGGAATCATCGGCTAGGGTCGCCACACGCCTTCGCCTCATATCCATGCGGCAACTGTAATCATATCCCGACCTGTTTCTACGTTATTTTCGACTGCACTTGGTAGGAAACCATGCAGCCGTGCTCTTTCTAACGCAGTTTCCGTGCGTTACCTTTGCCTTTCGGCGCGGATCCCCTACACGGTGATCATGTCCCCCGGGTAACGTTTCAGGGGGTTTGTGGCAAAAGCCTCTTTATCGACATGCCATTTTTGGGACGGACATGCCGACTAGAGCCCCGGGGGGGCCTGTTTCTACTAGACTGGTTAATTGATCAAGTTCTTTCACACGATGTAATACGTCGTACTAGCCATGAACCAACTCAAGTCATGCATCACAATAAATGTAACTTTAATTTCTAATTATTTACACAGGCTGTAAATTCCATAAACTCGTGGATATGGCACAGCTCGCTATCAGACAGATATAAGACACATCCTTCTTTCACAAACTTCCTTCAATACTGCCGCACGACTAAGGGTCGGTTCACACGATCAAATTTACTTTCAAGCATTTGATGCAATTCGTGTATTAAAAGCCTTGTCACAGCTTTCAAATTGCTATTTGATCAAATTCCCCCCCCCCCCCACCCCCCCCCCCCCCCCAAAAAAAAAAAAAAAAGAAACCACGCACAAAATAGTGCGTTCATACAACAATTTGACGCGAAATTTGATCGTGTGAACTGACGCTAAATGTCTAAAACGTACGTCAAAAAACAGACTAGACAATACGTCATAACAAGCATAAAAATACGTCACCAAGTCAAGCGCGGGAAGAGCGTTCACTAACTACTTAATCACTCAAAAACACACCGCGCATGATCAAACATAATAATTTGCAGTGGCATAAATTATTAATGAACTCCCATACTCGACCGATCCCTTGTTTTCGCTTCCATTCCTTCCAATCAAGTGTTGGTTGTTGTTTTTTTAGCTAGGACACTGCTTATCTTTTTGCAATATTTCGAAAGCGTAATGTTTAACTTTCTTTTAAAGACTGTTAATTTTGCTTTACATTTGGATCATTATTGGGGGGGGGGGGGGTGTGTAGGTGTGTGGGTGGGTGTGACGATACTATATATAGATTCTGTTGTATGGAACTCTTATAATAACATACATTGCTTTAAGCAAAAATGACTGCTAGAAATAACCAGTTACAAAATGAGGTAAAGGTGCAATTCCTGACAATGTACAACACTATGAAAACGTGCGATGAACATTGGTGGACGACGAGAGGGGCTGCCCGCCATCCCCATGGGAACCACTTTTTCCGGATCGGCATTATTCAATCCACTTTTTATATTTTATATGTATGGCTTATGGAACTAGTGAACATTATTAGAGTACAGTTTCCTAGGGATTAAACATACTAATGTCACAATGAAAAGCCAAAACAAAAAAAATGAAAGCGCATACAAGCATACATGTCACATATTCATCATATATATTATTTTTTTTTAAAATTAGTTGATACTTTGTGGATTGCTTTGTTTGTTCCGCATACGTTTTTTCAGTGATTGATGGATCTTGATCAAATTTGGCGTATTTCTCCATCATTACCATCATCAAATACTATAAACTATAAGAGAGTTTTGAAATTAAAAAAAAAGATTCCTTTTGGAGCCGTTACATTAAATATTTTTTTTTCCCTTATGAGCTCTATAAATGACGTGAACTCATAATATCCGTTCCTCTGGGGCCGGGGGTCCTCTTATTTTTCCTTGAATAAGTTCTATAAATACCAATAGGCTTAGACAACTCTTTAGGTTCTATGTTAATCGGTGGATCTAGGCCTAGCTTGGTAGCAATTCCCTTCATAATTCATATTGAAATATCGGTGGATTTAAAATGATTAATATCCAATCCATTCAGGACCGGTCTAGACTTTTCCAGAAAGTTCGATAATTAAAAAAGTTAACTATATCTCTGGCATTTTAAACCCGATTTTAATGGGAAAACTTTTAAATTTTAAATCCATTATTTATTTGAGTGATTTGTATTGAGCCCCTTATCTCAAGCATAGCTAAAACGGTACACTTATGGAATGGGCCGCCACCGTGACGTTACACTTATGGAATGGGCCCTCTTCTTTTAACTTAGGCTTAGGTGAAAAGTGTTTATAGTTATGACATTATATATAAAAATTTTCTTATTAGAAAAGTAATTACGTGGAGAAGACGTTTTTCACATATTTCTATGAGGTTATTAAATTTAATCTTAAATGTTCCAGATAGTTCTATTATGTTCCATTGGGATATATAGTGGGATCTAAAGGCTTATGGAAATGTTAGTTTAGTTCTATGAATGTCCATATTTTCCTGGAGGATATTCTCAAAATCACTGAGTCATCTTTTATACGTTTCATGAAGTTTCTAGATTATTCTAGAAGTTTCGATTTCTTAAAATATAATCTTTTAAAGATTATATAAACGCACTTATCCATCGAGGAACAGAAGCCTACCAGGGAACGGGATTCATATGGAACGGAAACCCACCAGAAAACAGGATCAACTAATGAACTGGATCCCATCGGTAACGGGATCCCATCGGGAAACGGGATCTTACCGGGAATGGGATACCATCAGGGTACGAAATATAAATGAGAAAAATTACAATGTTAATTTAGTTACGTATGCGACGAGATTTGACGGGGCAATTCATTTCTATTTCAACTAAAAGGCGGTTGGAGTGCAATCCCGGGCAACGCCGGGTAAATTGACTGGTTTAGAATAATTTGATTAGTGGGAAAGATCTGCTTTAAAGTGCAGCTTAAGTGTGGAAGGTCACGCTTGGATTTAGGGGTGAGTACCAATGGTGAAGGGTGTTTACGGGAAAATGCCAAGTTCACACGATCAAATGTTCGTACCATTTCTTAATGAACGCACTATGCTGCAGCACAAGACAGTGCGTTCAAAAAAAAGAAATTTTACGAACATTTGATCGTGTGAACGGATAAGAGGATGGGGAATAGTTCACGCGAGATATTGGGTAGCGGAAAATCCCGAACAACTCAAGCCAATGAACGCACTCTATTAACTTGAACGTATGACGTAACACTCTAGTGCTAACATTTATATTTAAAAAAACAAAACAAAACAAAACCCCTAGCCGCTCAGTGTGAACAGTAACCACTTCGTGTACCTGCCACTTAAAACTGCAAACTGTATAGGTAAATTTGGACAGCAATCACTTCATGTACCTGCCACGTTAACCTGCAAACTGTACAGGTAAATTTGGTTTGTTTTTGTTTTAATTTCACTTCCATTCACATTTGAATGTCCAGAGTCGGAAACAAACCCTTTAGATGTGCTACCCGCCCTTCCAGGGCTGCCGCCTCTAAATCTGCAACTTAAGAAAACGGCAGAAACTTCAAGTCAAGAGAAGTATATCATCACATTCATCGAATGTTTCCTTAGCACTTGTATCGTCGTCGTGATCTAGGATGGCAGTAAAGATATATTGGAGTATGTGTCTAGTGGTAATGATCTTTTTCTGAGCCATAAGCTGGATGATCTATTTGAAAAGAAATTTGATTTAAACGCACCATTTCTTCGCACGTGCAAGATTTTAGGTAAGTGGTTCCTGAGTAGATATTTCACTGTGCCTGGTATGTGGTCCATGGGAAGATATTCTAATGTGCATGGTATGTGGTCCATGAGAAGATATTCCAATGTGCCTGGTATGTAGTCCATGGGAAGATATCCCACTGTGCCTGGTACGTGGTCCATGGGAAGATATCCCACTGTGCCTGTTACGTAGTCCGGTAGTGCAATCAAGTGAATTATATGATTTTATAAAGAGGTTTCCATCTGAGTATTTTTATGTTATCATTTGGACTAGTGATTGCAATTCTATAGGCCACGTTCGACATTTCAAGACATCCAGTCTTATGCTCCATGACAGCAACGTATGATGATATCTTTGAAGACAGCCAGTAGTATGGTTCATGACAGCGACGTATGATCGTATCTTTGAAGACAGCCAGTAGTATGGTTCATGACAGCGACGTATGATCGTATCTTTGAAGACAGCCAGTAGTATGGTTCATGACAGCGACGTATGATCGTATCTTTGAAGACAGCCAGTAGTATGGTTCATGACAGCCACGTACGATCGTATCTTTGAAGACAGCCAGTATTATGCTTCATGGCAGCAACGTACGGTCGTATCTTTGAGTTGAAATCAGCGGTTCCCAACTTTTTTCCTTTCGTACTCCTTGATTAAACTTGTCATCTATGAGTATCCTCCCTTCTCTTACCCCCCACCCCGACAAACCCCACTGATCCTTAAAAATATATATTAAAAAGATTAGCCAAATAATCCAATGAGGCAGAAGGAGCTAATGACATTTATAGAGATGAATAAAAAGCTGATGACATTTACAGACTTATAGTAATAAGATGACTCAAGCAAGTAAGGTAGCTGAGACTTTTACGGTAGATAAAGCAAATAAAGTATCTAAAGCAGATAAGGTAGATGAAATAAGTGAGGTAGCTAAAACAAATAAGGTAGCTAAAATAAGTGACGTAGCAAAAACAAATTAGGTAGCAAAAACATATATGGTATCTAAAGCAAATAAGGTAGCTAAAACAAAAAAGGTATCAAAAACATATAATATAGCTAAAGCAATTAAGGTAGCTAGAGCAAATAAGGGAGCTATAACGTATAAGGTAGCTAAAACATATAAGGTAGCTAAAACAAATAATGTAGCTAAAGCAAATAAGGTCGCTGAAACATATTATTATTATTATTATTATTGGTAGTTTTCTATAACGTGGTACCCCAGCCTAGGGCTAAGCTCACCACGCGTACATTCAATTTAACAAACATAATCATGAACTTAAAAATAAATTTAACATACATTTATTACATAAAACAAAACAAATGTGTATTCACTCCAACCCTTCCATAATTATGCCATGGACGGCACTCGGCAGAATCGTTTATCGGTAGGAGGGGGGAATCAGTCAGGATAGTAGAGTTTAAAGAGATGTGTTTTGGGTGCACAGAAAGAGAAAGATCGTTCACCGTATGTTTTTGTGCGAGTCTTGGGGACAGAAAGAATACACCCGTCTGCGGAGGAGCGAAGCTGTCGAAGGGGTAAATAGACAGAGAGAAAATCGGTTAGATAGGAAGGGCAGGAATTCGAGAAAAAATTATAACAGAGAACAGAGAGTTTATAGTCAATCCGTGCTTTTACAGGGAGCCAGTGAAGTGAATGAAGTAGTGGTGTGACGTCATCACGTTTCTTTGCCTTTAGAACTAGCCTAGCAGCTGAGTTTTGAACCTTTTGTAATTTTTCTAAGAAGTGTTTAGGTGAACCTAACAGAAGAGAGTTGCAGTAGTCAAGACGAGATAGAACAAGAGCATGGACTAGGGTTATTGTTTCACTAACTGTGAGAGGTAGTGGCAAAGGGAACTGACCTAACGGATAGCGGTGTATGCAGAGCGACAAATGTGAGAGATATGGCTATCGACAGACATGTTGTTTGACAGAATATAACCAAGATTCCTAGCGGAGGATGTAAACTGTATGTCAGAGTTACCTACTTGAAATGAGGTGGGGAGAGATGAGGTAGAGGATGATTTGTGATCGTGAATAAGGAGTGCTTCCGTTTTGTCATCGTTAAGCTTCAACTTGCTGAGTGTCATCCATGACTTGACAATGCTCTCCTGCAAAGTCTGGACAGTGGAATCGACAAGAGAGGGATGGGTATGCTTGTATAGCTGCGTGTCATCCGCGAATGATTGGCTCACCACAGTATGCCTCCCGAGCAAGAGGAGCAGTGGCCTGGTATACATTGTGAATAGAACCGGGCCCAAAACGGAACCCTGTTGCACTCCATACACTAAATCAGCACTGCCGGATAGACAGCTATCGACAGAGACCGCCTGCGTTCTATTGGAGAGGTAGGATCTAAACCAAGCCAAACTGAACCTGAAATGCCAATGTAATTTTCAAGGGTTTTGTAAAGGGTTTCATGGTCAACAGTGTCAAAGGCTGCACTGATATCTAAGAGGATCATGATGGAGACATTACCGCTGTCCAATGCGAGCAAGGGGTCATTGGTGACTCTCAAGAGAGCTGGAAAGGTCTATAGGATTACTGATCAGGAATGAAATGAGAGTGGTCGTTTAAGTAAGCAAAAGATTGTTTTAGAACTAGTTTTTCAATGACTTTAGATAAAATAATAAGTTAATACAGGTCTATAGTTTTTAAACTTTTTTTCATCCAGACCAGGCTTCTTAAGCAATGGTTTGATGACAGATGACTTACAAATAAAGGGAATAGTGCCAGAAGACAAGCTTTCATTGACTATGTGGGTTATCTTTAGGAACAAATGATCTAATGACTAAACCAACAGGAGGGTTGGGATGGGGTCCAAAGAACACGACTTAGGTTTAGACTTCAGAATACTACTTTTGACCTCCTGTTCTGAAACCGGTTTAAAAGCATCGAATTGTGAACTAACACAAGAAAAGGGGGGCAAATCTAGGGTTGATGTGTCAAGACGATCAATCTCGGCGCGAATGTCAGCAACTTTGCTTGTAAAGAAATTACAGAAAATATCCGGTTGCTGGGGCAACGGATACACTGAAGGAAGAGCAGTTCTTTTGGTACTTCCTCTGAGGTGGTTACAAACATCGAACAACTGCATGTTAGTTTTACCCATAATTATCTTTTGACTAAAATATAAAGTCTTAGCACGACAAACAATCTTGGTCACACGCTTCTTGGCAGCGTAATACATCAGCCTAAAAACAACAAGACCTGACCTCAGCCACTTCTTTTCCAAACTACGCCGCTCTTTCTTGGCACTGCGTAGTTCTTCCCTTTTGGTCGTATACCAGGGAGCTGACCGTGCTGACCTAACATTACGGCGGGTGAAGGGGGCATGTCGGTTAAAAGCACAGTGCGCATTGCCCTTTCTAGTGCATCCAAAGTAGGGCAGAGGGCTGGGACACTTCTAAACTCAGATCGTGCTTAAAGGCAGCCCTATTTATAGCACACACACTGCTAACCTTATGAGAGAGGGCACTAACGTTAAGCTCACAAATAACGCAGAAGTGATCTGAGGACAGCTCTTGAGTGACTGTGTAGAGGTAACTACACCATCCTGAGGCCTATGTAGCACCCAATCAATAATATGTCCACGATTATGAGTCGGTTGGTCGACTGACTGCTTAAGACTAAATAAGTCCAAAAGGTCCATCATCCTGGCAGTGGAGGGGTGCTGTGGCTGGTCGAAATGAATGTTCATATCGCCTACTACAATATAAGTGCCAGCCAATTTGTTGCAATGATCAAGCAGATCCGGAAACTCCCGATGACACATAACATCAGTAAGTTTATTTTTCCTGCTAGGGCAGATGCGATAAATGCACATACAATGAACGCTCTGCTCGGGCACCGACAAGGTAAGTTGAACCGCTTCAAACGATGTGTGAGCAAATGGAAGGTCTGTGACAAAGGCTAGATAACGGGACAACGTGTCCCTATAGATTACAGGAAGGCCACCACCACGAGTGGCACGAGGAAATGATCAGGCAGAATAACCAGGCGGAGCGAGATCGGCACACTTTCCTTTATCGCCATTCTGCGGAATCTAGGTCTCCTGGATAAACAGAATGTCAATCTGCCTATCTGTGATAAATTCGGAGACATACGTTTCTATTACGGACCGTTATGAATTGAGAATTTAATCTCTTAATTTTAGACTATGGCTCGTTCTAGAAACAGTCCATAATAAAGGACGATACCAACATTTAAAAATAATAACAAATATGACGACAATCAAGACCAAAGCTAATTAGAATTAGTAACTTTTTAATTTGTGAACTTCAATTAAATAATAACAGCAAGAGAAATATGATTGAAATTATAAACTTACAGATTTGCTGGTACCGGTACTGTATATAAAAATACAATGAGCACAAAATTGTATGAGGAAATAGAAAACTCTACACACAACAAAGTATGACACAGCATATCCCGTGATCAAAACAAAATCTCTCTCTCTCTATCGGTCAGCCCTTTTTATAGGCATTTCCTACTAATGTCTAGAACCGTCTAATGCATAGTTTTGCTTTCCCGTTTTATCCAGATCCTTCTATACGGTTTTGAATAACGAAGCTTTTTGTCAACAAAGGAAGGTTTTTGTTAGCCACACTTCAAAGGCGGTCACGAGAGTTCACGAGGGGTCATACACGTGGAAGGCGTGCTATGTGTATAACAAAACACATCATCCCTCATAACAGTTTCTCACAAGGGCCAAGCGACTGAGAATTAAATGAGGCGATGAGAGGCTGTCTGTCGCTGGAAGGTGGGGAGGTGTTGATGCGAATGATCCTTGAAGGAGTGCCAAGTTGTTTTATTTTTATTTTCCGTCTACCACCACGATGGGTACGCTTCCGGGGCAGGCCTCGACCAATGCCAAGTTCCTTCAGTCGACACAGGGGGTCAGCGGTCAAGTGCGTTCGCTGGGCATTCATTGACAATATGCGATCGCATGTGTATATCAGCACATGTCGATGACCTCCGTGGGTTCGGGGTGTGTCACCAACCGTATCATCAGCTTGCATGAGCGATGATTGTGATGACAACAAAGATAGTTGACAGTGTAAGCGACAATGTAGAAAAAAAGCCAAAATAATAAGTCTGAAGTTGGGAGGGACAAACAATGTAGCTCGATGAAAGCAAGCGATCCATGGCGGACATCACAATATAAATATAGAGAAAATCCTACAAACACATTAACATTACAAAATGATCAAGAGCTCGAACCTATATATGCCTGCACAGTGGCGTAACAATGGCTTGGCATTGGGGCAGTTGCCAAGGGCGCCGGCCTGCGCCAGTTCAAAAGGGCGCCGCTAAATCTCAAATTTTTAAATTGTTATTATTTAAAAAATAAATTAGCCAAGGGCGCAAAAAACCCAGTTACGCCTCTGTGCCTGCAAACTGCAAGGCGTAGTTTTGTTCTCAAGACAGAACTTAGTGTCCCAAATAGAATTTTTTTTTATTATAACAATAATTACAGAACACTTTCCTGTTTTTTTAAAACAATTTCGGTACACATAAGTATCTAAGGCAGCTATCTTGAAAATATACGTTAGCTAAAGCAAATAAGGTAGCAAGAATGATTACTAAAAATAAACATTACAACATAATAATTGGTCATATAACGGGACAAAAATCCATAAATATGATTAAAACAAGGCTTTAATACAACAATATGTTGTTCTCATTACTTTTACAACAATATGTTGTTCTCATTACTTTTACAACAATATGTTGTTCTCATTACTTTTACAACAATATGTTGTTCTCATTACTTTTACAACAATATGTTGTTCTCATTACTTTTACAACAATATGTTGTTCTCATTACTTTTACAACAATATGTTGTTCTCATTACTTTTACAACAATATGTTGTTCTCATTACTTTTACAACAATATGTTGTTCTCATTACTTTTACAACAATATGTTGTTCTCATTACTTTTACAACAATATGTTGTTCTCATTACTTTTACAACAATATGTTGTTCTCATTACTTTTACAACAATATGTTGTTCTCATTACTTTTACAACAATATGTTGTTCTCATTACTTTTACAACAATATGTTGTTCTCATTACTTTTACAACAATATGTTGTTCTCATTACTTTTACAACAATATGTTGTTCTCATTACTTTTACAACAATATGTTGTTCTCATTCTTAATACAACAATATGGTGTCCTCATTACTCATACAACAATGTGGTGTCCTCATTACTCATACAACAATATGGTGTTCTCATTACTCATACAACAATATGGTGTTCTCATTACTCATACAACAATATGGTGTTCTCAATGAATGGAAAAATATTGTATTGCATACCAATTCGGTGTGAATATACCGCTACATATTGAAATATTACGAAAAGCGAATGCACAGGTGACAAAATAATCTTGACATTTTACGCTAACACTATAATGTTTGCCTACCCACAAGCGGGGACCACTGACTATAATGTTTTCTTATCCACAAGCGGGGACCACTCACTATAATGTTTTCCTATCCACAAGCGGGGACCACTGACTATAATGTTTTCCTATCCACAAGCGGGGACCACTCACTATAAATGTTTTCCTATCCACAAGCGGGGACCACTGACTATAATGTTTTCCTATCCACAAGCGGGGACCACTCACTATAATGTTTTCCTATCCACAAGCGGGGACCACTCACTATAATGTTTTGCTACCCACAAGCGGGGACCACTCACTATAATGTTTTCCTACCCACAAGCGGGGACCGTTGGTTAAAGGGTAGTTCTAACATATGACGTTGATTAATTTCTCCTCAACAGTTTCTCAGACATGGACGCCACCACACAGCCAGGGGCGGCCTCCAGCAGTCCTTCTTTAGTGGATGCCTTAAAATGTCTCAGAGGTTTCACCAATACCATAGTCGGCGTTTTATTCGGCCCGCTGCGTCTGCGGCCAGAAACGGATGAAACGGCCAAAAATATTTTCCGCCTACTTAACATTTTTGGAATTCTCGATACCGACATCGCGAAAATCTCAGTTCACCCAAAATCTGATTATGTAAGAATCGACTTCAAGTCAGCAGAAATGGCGGACTTCGTTGTTATGGTAAGAAAGATAAACATTTTTTTTCCGTGAGGGTGCAGGGGAATGGTGACAAATCACTTTGTAACACATTTGCATTTAAATTTAAAACGTTTCTCCAACCACGTGTAATAAAAATGTCAAAATGTCCAATGGACGCTGTAGGGTCATCACCTTGGTAAGCAACCATCCTGTGGGGTCATTACATTGTAAGCAACCATCCTGTGGGGTCATTACATTGGTAAGCAACCATCCTGTGGGGTCATTACATTGGTAACTAACCATGCTGTGGGTTATTACATTAGTAAGCAACCATCCTGTGGGATCATTACATTGGTAAGCAACCATCCTGTGGGGTCATTACATTGGTAACTAACCATGCTGTGGGTTATTACATTGTAAGAAACCATCCTGTGGGGTCATTACATTGGTAAGCAACCATCCTGTGGGGTCATTACATTGGTAACTAACCATGCTGTGGGTTATTACATTGGTAAGCAACCATCCTGTGGGGTCATTACATTGGTAAGCAACCATCCTGTGGGGTCATGACATTGGTAACTAACCATGCTGTGGGTTATTACATTGGTAAGAAACCATCCTGTGGGGTCATTACATTGGTAAGCAACCATCCTGTGGGGTCATTACATTGGTAACTAACCATGCTGTGGGTTATTACATTGGTAAGCAACCATCCTGTGGGGTCATTACATTGGTAAGCAACCATCCTGTGGGGTCATTACATTGGTAAGTAACCATGCTGTGGGTTATTACATTGGTAAGCAGCCATACCGCGGGTTGATTATCTTGGTCATCCACCATTCTGTGGGTTGATAATCTTGGTCAGCAACCTTCCAATATAAGGTTTGTGCCACAGAGTTTGTTGCATAAGGTAGACATTTCTAACGACTGTGTCACAGAGTTTGTTGCATAAGGTAGACATTTCTAACGACTGTGCCACAGAGTTTGTTGATAATAAATTTTTCAATGCATAACAAATTACTGAGGATCCTTGACCCCTGAAGCATTTGCAAAGAACCCATAATAGGAAAGTCATAAAAGTTAAGGTCATGACCCAGTTAATTTCCCTTCCTTAACTTCCTACCAGGCGGTCAAGGAGAAGAGTGCAGTTAAGAGAGTCTACAATTTTACGCGGCTCTCGGACTCACCTGACAAGCTGCAGGCAGTCCACGTGCTAGAAGCACCAAAGGTAAAATTGTTATCCTTTATATGGAAAGGGGGGGGGGGGGGCTGCTACACGAAAACCTTCAAATGATTTCATTCAAAATAATTATTTAAAGAATGACAATACATTTTTAGTAGGAAATTATTTTAGTGCAGTGTTTAATAGCGCCCCCAGTGCAGTGTTTAATAGCGCCCCCAGTGCAGTGTTTAATAGCGCCCCCAGTGCAGTGTTTAATAGCGCCCCCAGTGCAGTGTTTAATAGCGCTCCAGTGCAGTGTTTAATAGCGCCCCCAGTGCAGTGTTTAATAGCGCCACCAGTGCAGTGTTTAATAGCGCCCCCAGTGCAGTGTTTAATAGCGCCCCCAGTGCAGTGTTTAATAGCGCTCCAGTGCAATATTTAATAGCGCCCCCAGGGCAGTGTTAATAGCGCCCCCAGTGCAGTGTTTAATAGCGCCCCCAGTGCAGTGTTTAATAGCGCCCCCAGTGCAGTGTTTAATAGCGCCCCCAGTGCAGTTTTTAATAGCGCCCTCACAGTGAGGTGTATAATAGCGTCCCCGGTGTAGTATTTAAAAGCGCCCCCCGTGGAGTGTTTAAAAGTGCCCCCTAGTGGAGTGTTGAAAAGCACCCCCAGTGCAGTGTTTAAAAGCGTCCCTCTAGTTGAGTGTTTAAAAGTGCCTTCGAGTGGACTGTTTAAAAGCGCCCCCAAATGGAGTGTTTAAATGTGCCCCCCTAGTGCAGTGTTTAAAAGTGACCCCTTATTGGTATGTTTAAAATCGCCCCCCTATTGCAGTGTTTAAACGTGCCCCCCCTTGTTTAAATTCGCCCCCCTAGTGCAGTGTTTAAAAGTGACCCCTTATTGGTATGTTTAAAATCGCCCCCTATTGCAGTGTTTAAACGTGCCCCCCCCCCCCGTTTAAATGTGCCCCCCTAGTGCAGTGTTTAAAAGTGACCCTTTATTAGTATGTTTAAAATCGCCCCCCTATTGCAGTGTTTAAACGTGCCCCCCCCCTCTGTTTAAATGCGCCCCCTAGTGCAGTGTTTAAAAGCGACCCCCTATTGGTGTGTTTAAAATCGCCCCCCTATTGCAATGTTGAAACGTGCCCCCCCCCCCCTTTGTTTAAAAGCGCCTCCGGCACCATGCGCTAAATTTTTATACAGCTGACACAATGCAGTTTCAGGAGCTGAGGGACACAGCTAAGCTGTTTGCGGACACCACGCCGGCAGGTGCCCCCTCACCTGCCCTGAACCTCGTGACCTACTCCCCCGTGGACGAGGACGTCCTGTGTGTCGTGAAAAGCTGGAAGAGACGGAGCCAAGAGGCGGTCCCCGGGACGACGGCGTCTGAGAGAGTCTTCGAGCTGATGCCCCTTTCCCTGGGGGTGGACACCCTGGACATCACCATACCGCTGGACATGCCCGAGATCGTCATGGACATCGCGCAACCCTCGGTGTGCAACAACCCGTCCAAGAAAGACGAATCGATGGCCACCGTGAAGCCGCAGCACCCTTTCTGGCAGGGACCCCCGTTCTACCTGTTTCACGGGCGTGTGCATCACGTCAACAGTTGTAACGTTTACGACAACACAGTGAGAGTCAACGCGGAAAGGATAGAGAGATCCATCAAGTAGGTCTTGTCTTGTCTTGTCTTGCTGTCTTTAGGGTGGGGTATGGTGGGCGGGGGTGGGGGGGGGTAAAAATATGTGGAAAGTTCCACATACCTATCAGTATCAGCTGAATTTAAAACAGTTGCTAAATGATAATATTTGGGGACAAATCCTGTCAAATGAACTTAGAATGGGGACATATCTTCTCAAATGAATAAAGAATGGGACATTACGTGTCAGATGAACTAAAATGGGGACATATCAGGATGTCATGTCAAATGAAAAAAGATTACTATTGCACATATAGGATAGATATGATTATCAATCCACTGTGACGTCGTTAGTAGCACATAAAAAATCTTACGTTATTACTGGCACTAGACAAATGTTTCATCATGCTTGCACTAGACACTTATTTCATCATGCTTGCACTAAACACATGTTTCATCATGCTTGCAGTAGGACAATCTTACGCAGTTAGGCTTTTAAAAGTAAAGAATCTCAGTTTTTGAAGTCGAAAATTTCAGCTTTTAATTTGCGATTACTCTAGTCCAGGCAAACATCTCAGTTTTTTCAGCCAAACACCCTCCTATAATCGAATTTTTCAAATCTACATTCCTCGATTATTTCAGATTTCATAAAGTCGAATATCTGAGGGTTTGGTAAAGACCCATGATATGCTGACCTCTTTTCACTCCATTGTTGTATTTCATCATTTTGTTTTCACAACATGAAGAGTTGACTTGATACCTTCCCTTTATCCACTAGCTTGATTACTTCATATTTTCACTAGGGTAATAAAGGGAGAGACTGCAATCAGGTTAGCACAATAGGAAATTAGTAAAACACGGTAAGGTTAAACTTGAAAAAAGGAACGCAACAAAAACAACGATCGTGTCGGCAGGAAGCCTTCATCGGCGAACAAACATAAAAAAACGAATACAATTTTAAAAAATTAAAAAATAACACTTAGCTGAGATCTTGGTTACTACTTCTAAGCTAAGTGATATCTTTTCATTTTTTTTCATTTTTCATTTTTTTTTCTTCGTTTTTTCTATATTTCACTTGCTTTGAATTTATTTTATTGGTGTGGGGGGAGGGGGTGGTGTGGGTTTAAAAAGTTCAGACATAAAATAACCATGACGTTTCCAAAAACCATCTTGCATTTTGTGTGTCATCTTTTAGCGACATCGCTTACATGGTGACCGTCCACGCGACGTGCCTGGCCAACAGGCGTGACGGCGGATCGCTCTTCCTGGGCGTGACTAAAGGCGGGCTGGCCGAGGGCTTCGACATCCCGGCCTCACTCGTGGACAAGCTGAAGCTTGAGATCGACAACAGCATGTCGAGCACCATCAGACCGATGCTGCTGCCGTACAGCTACAAGGTCAACTACGTCAAGGTCATCGGGAACAAAGGCAGCAAAGAGCCGTTCTGCACGGTGATCGAGGTCCACGTGGAGGCTAGAGGCAATCGTGACGTCACGTACAAGTACAACAACAAGGTTTGCCTCTACGATGACAAAGTGAAGAAAGTCTTTTTCGTACAGTCGACAGATAGGGACGACAGGGGGCGTTGGTAGAAGAGAAGGGGTGAGAACAGGGCTGGAGGGACAGCTAATGCCCCAGTTGAAGGGACAGTTGATGTCCCAATCGGAGGGACAGTTGATGTCCCAATCGGAGAGACAGTTGATGTCCCAGTCGGAGAGACAGTTGATGTCCCAGTCGGAGAGACAGTTGATGTCTCAATCGGAGAGACAGTTGATGTCCCAGTCAGAGAGACAGTTGATGTCCCAATCGGAGAGACAGTTGATGTCCCAGTCGGAGAGACAGTTGATGTCCCAGTCGGAGAGACAGTTGATGTCCCAGTCGGGGAGACAGTTGATGTCCCAGTCGGAGAGACGGTTGATGTCCCAGTCGGAGAGGCGGTTGATGTCCCAGTCGGAGAGGCGGTTGATGTCCCAATTGGAGGGACAGTTGTCCCAGTCGGAGAGACAGTTGATGTCCCAATCGGAGGACCAGTTGATGTCCCAATCAGAGAGACAGTTGATGTCCCAATCGGAGAGACAGTTGATGTCCCAGTCGAAAAGACGGTTGATGTCCCAATCGGAGAGACAGTTGATGTCGCAATCGACGGTTGATGTAGCAGTGGACATCGTGAGGCCCCCGTCGACTAAGTTTTTATCAACTGTTTGCCACAGTCAATTCTACTTCATAAATTGCCGGGCACCCGATCATTTAAAACCACAAACCAGGTACACACAGAGTGAAACTCAACACACAGAGTGAAACTCTACACAGAGAGAGAAACTGTACTGCTGAACACTGAAGCCATTTCAATTTTGCCACCCATAGACACTAGATATTACACTGTTAGACACTAGATATTACACTGTTAGACACTAGGTAATAGACGCTGGATCTTATACATGTGTCAAGACACTAGATGTTAGACACTAGTTGTCAGACACTAGATGTTAGACACTAGTTGTCAGACACTAGATGCTAGACACTAGTTTTCAGACAATAGATGTTATACACTAGTTGTCAGACACTAGATGTCAGCACTAGATGTTTGACACTAGATGTTAGATACTAGATGTTAGATACTAGATGTCAGACATTAGATGTCAGACACTAGATGTCAGACACTGGATGTGAGAACCAGATGTTAGACACTAGATGTTAGACGAAAGATGTTAGCCACTAGATGCTAGACGCCAGATGCTAGACGCAAGGTGTTAGACACTGACTGTCTCACGATCTAATAAAAGCACTTGAGCTGGCTAGGAATCAATTGTCAACGTGTTTCATTTTGGTCTTATGAACAGATTTACTTTCAAAAAACGATTGAACGTATTAATGACATACTTTGACATATTAAGAGTAACATAAATCTAACTCACGTGTCATACATTCGTAACACAACAGTAACGTTAAATTTGTGATATGTAAAACACGGGCCAACATTTGGAACGAATATGTAATAGGGATTTGTAATAGGTATATGTAATAGAGATATGTAATAGGGATATATGAAAGGTATGTGTAATAGGGATATGTAATAGGGATATGTAAAAGGTATATAGAGATATGTAAAAGGGATATTGAATAGAGATGTGTAAAAGTAAAAGGATATGTAATAGGGGTATGTAATAGGGATATGTAAATAGAGATGTGTAAAAGGGGTATGTAATAGGGATATGTAATACATTATAAAATGTATAAGACTACTCATACAATAAGACCACTCACGCTATTGGACCACTCATTCTATAAGAGCCACTTCTACTGTACGACAACTCACACTATCAGACCACTCAGTCTATAAGAACACAACATCACACAACTCAGTCTATATAAGAACACTCATATTATAAGACTACTCAAACAATAAGACAACTCTGAGACCTATAAGACTACTCAGGTTATGATACCACTCAGAGTACTTTAAGACCACTCGGGGTTCTATAAGATCACTCGGAGTTCTATAAGACCACTCGGAGTTCTATAAGACCACTCGCAGTTCTATAAGATCACTCGGACTTCTATAAAATCACTCGGAGCTCTATAAGACCACTCGGGGTTCTATAAGATCACTCGGGGTTCTATAAGATCACTCGGAGTTCTATAAGACCACTCGCAGTTCTATAAGATCACTCGGACTTCTATAAAATCACTCGGAGCTCTATAAGACCACTCGGGGTTCTATAAGATCACTCGGGACTCTATAAGATCACTCGCAGTTCTATAAGATCACTCGGACTTCTATAAAATCACTCGGAGCTCTATAAGATCACTCGCAGTTCTATAAGATCACTCGGAGTTCTATAAGATCACTCGGAGTTCTATAAGACCTCTCGGAGTTCTATAAGATCACTCGGAGTTCTTTAAGATGACTCGGAGTTCTATAAGATCACTCGGAGTCCTATAAGATCCCTCAGAGTTCTATAAGACCTCTCGGCGTTCTATAAGATCACTTGGAGTTCTATAAGATCACACGGAGTTCTATAAGATCACTCGGAGTTCTATAAGACCTCTCGGAGTTCTATAAGATCACTATAGGGGTACATATTAGGGGGTCGTTCGCAAATTTAGTCACCCACAGAGGGGAGGGGCGTCTAAAAATTTTGACACTTCATCACAGGATTGGAGGAGGAGGGGAGTCAAAAATTTGTGACGTCACGATTTATATATTTTTTTAAAAAATCAAAAATTTTCTATAAATTTTAAAAATCTGTATTCAATTCATTTTAAAAACATTAATTAAAGGTCTAAATTACCTATGTTATTATAGGTACCGTGAACCTCAGTCGTGCACACCTTCTGCGCATATCGACAAAATGAAAAAAAAACAACTGTTGTGGCCATTTTACATTCGGCTTGTGGATGACTTCGTTGTTTCGCGTCAGTTTTCTAATAATACTACATCTTAATCCATTATGGGAAAATGTTAAAAAAATATAATAACATCATAGTTTAGTTATGCAAAAATTATGATTATTCGATTTTTTTAGGTGTGACGTGACACGGGAGAGAGAGGGGGGGGGGGTAAGAATTTGTGACACTTTGTTACAGGGGGAGGGGGGTCTAAAAGGGTCATTTTTGCGTGACGTAATTTGCGAACGACCCCTTATGGAATGCTCGACAGCCCTTCAAAACTAAAAAATCTAACTATCATGAGACTAGCAGTTTAGGTCTTGAAAATATCTATCATGAGACTAGCAGATTAGGTCTTGACAATATCTAACTATCATGAGACTAGCAGATTAGGTCTTGACAATATATAACTATCATGAGACTAGCAGATTAGGTCACGACAATATCTAACTATCATGAGACTAGCAGATTAGGTCTTGACAATATCTAACTATCATGAGACTAGCAGATTAGGTCTTGACAATATCTAACTATCATGAGACTAGCAGATTAGGTCTTGACAATATCTAACTATCATGAGACTAGCAGATTAGATCTTGACAATATCTAACTATCATGAGACTAGCAGATTAGGTCTTGACAATATCTAACTATCATGAGACTAGCAGATTAGGTCTTGACAATATATAACTATCATGAGACTAGCAGATTAGGTCACGACAATATCTAACTATCATGAGACTAGCAGATTAGGTCTTGACAATATCTAACTATCATGAGACTAGCAGATTAGGTCTTGACAATATCTAACTATCATGAGACTAGCAGATTAGATCTTGACAATATCTAACTATCATGAGACTAGCAGATTAGGTCTTGACAATATCTAACTATCATGAGACTAGCAGATTAGGTCTTGACAATATCTAACTATCATGAGACTAGCAGATTAGGTCTTGACAATATCTAACTATCATGAGACTAGCAGATTAGGTCTTGATAATATTATAATTACTAATTATTACTCTAATTATTATTATTATAAGAAGTTCTTTTATAGCGTATTACCTCAACCTAGGGCTGGGCTCACCACGCTGTACATACAATTTAACAAACATAATCATAAACTTAAAAATTAACATACATTAATTAAATAAAACAAAACAAATGTGTATTCGTCCAACCACTCCATAACTTTTTTAATGTCAAGCCATGGGCGGCTACCAGCAGTATCGTCTATCAATATCTAACGATCGTGAGACTAGAAGATTAACTTATAAACGTGAAGCGGCATTTTCGCCAAAAATATCAAGAACAAGCTTCGTAATGTGATTACAGACAAACATTTTTAAAACTGTACTTGGGTTGGTGTTGACTTCATACTTACCCGGCTACCGGACCATGCTCTCTCTGTCATATGACTTACTGTTTTCAGCTACCAAAATGGGTTGGGGGGGGGGGGGGGGCAACCAAGGAAAGCAAATAATAATTACTATTTTTCTGTTACCATCTGGTCCATAATTATGCAGAACTGGAACCGTAGATCCGTCTGATCAAAGGAAGGTGTTCGGGATGTGATAAGGTTTGATGAGATGTCGCGTATGGTTGGTGTGCCATCAGGCATTCGCCGAAACACAAATTAAAGGCTATTAGTCAGAAGATGCTGGGACGTACGGCACGGCTATTTAAAGCCGATTCGGACATGTGTCTGCTCTAACATAATATGACACTGAATGGCGATTTACCCAGACTGCTCTGAATGGTTCTTATGTTGTCAATTTGACTCCCCGTGAGAGATCTACTGCCTATGGTTATAATAAGATGTTAATTAAAACAATCATGAATATATTCCTTTAAACACTTAGCAGTCCTTAAACAACTAACGGCCTAAAAGTCTGCTCCAAATACCTGCTTTAAAGCCACTCATGTAGAACTGATTATCTCCTCCTAAAATATCGATCAGCGATCACTTACCAGGTGTTTGTAGCCTCCGATTTCATCATCGCCAATCACAGCCAGCCGCTCTGACCAGAACACCGGAAGTGGTACTCCAGTCACGGTGACGTTCCTGCCTTGCTCATGCGCGGTTTGGTTGCTAATCCCAACATTCCACTGAAGTTTAATGCTCCGTCGCCACACCCTTCCTGTTACCGGCTCCACAACAATCTGTAACAATAGTTACATAGTGTTACTAGGTGATCATTGTAGCAATGGTTTCTTGGAGTTACAAGAAGACAACTAGTTCACGCTGATTTATTGAGTTAATTATTTTTCTTCGGGCCATTAGTGAAGGTGGTTGACTAGGTGATTGATAAGTTGGTTGATTAGGTGGTTGTTTATGTGGTAGATTTTATGGTTGATTGGGTGGTTGTTCAGTTGGTGAACTTTTATATATTGTTTAATGTTAGTTTGTCTCATGACATGTCGCACGTACTCCTCGTTATGCAATCACTACTTTCTTATCACTATCCTGCAATCATTACTTTCTTATCACTATCCTGTAATCCCTACTTTCTTATCACTATCCTTCATTCACTACTTTCTTATCAATATTTTGTAATCACTACTTTCTTATCACAATCCTGCAATCAATGGTCTGTCCATGATATATGAATACAACTCATCTCCATACAATCTCTAATCCTATAGCCCACCTCTGTCAATGGCCAATTAAATGTCTACATGTGTGTCCGTGTGTATGTCCGTGTGTCCGTTTCCGTGTGTGTTGGTCTGAGCGTGTTTTTTGCTGAGTATGTTGAGTGTTTCCATCTGAAAATATTCTTACATAAGACGGTGTCGGCGTCTGTGATGTATCCATTGTTAGATGACTTGACGACGGCCCGACATTGTGCGGGAGACTTGCCCAAGAGAGGTAGCCAGTGACACCAGCCATGTTTTGAAGCCCACCAGTCACCAGGTAGATATCGGAGATGCTAAAGTCATCTGAAAAGAGTGGTCAAATGAAGGTCACTGTAAGGGTGCTAACGACAAAAGAGTCCGCCCCATGCATTTATAACGGGTTTATATATTTATGCAGATCGCGGATTGAATTAGTTTCTCCAACACAGCGGTTCTCAACCTTTCTAATGCTGCGACCCTTTAATACAGTTCCTCATGTTGTGGCGACCCCGAACTACACATTTTTTTTCGTTGCTACTTCATAACCGTAGCGTATATGTCGTGTTTGTGGATGGTCTTAGGCGACCCCTGGGAAAGGGGTCGCGACCCACAGGTTGAGAACCGCTGCTCCAACATATTGTATAGAGTTGTGAATCAAAGAAAGGGGTTTACTAAATAGAACAGTGACATGATCGAAATTCTAGGCTGCCGAATAGGAAAAGCCATCAAAGAATCGTTAATTGTTGATAGGAATTATCGACAGTGGACTGTCCGGACATTTTCTCTGTACAGAGGAATGCAAGCTAATCAATCAATAATAACTTAAGTCAAAATAGGATCGTGTACATGTGAAAGTATGATTGTGTACATGCATGGGAAAGTATGATTGTGCACATGCATGCTAAAAAAAGGCGAGAGAGAGAAAAAATGGTTCCTCACTAATTTCTTACTGTCAAGAGAAAATCTTAAACTCCGAAGACATGTACACAATTCAATTTGTGTACAACCATATAATCTCTAATCCTGCATCTTATCACAGCCCATGGTATGTGTGTACGAATTGCCTTCCTACATTCTCTAATCGTATACCTTACCATTGTCCATGTTATATGTGTACACGTCTATGCCACTGACGGCCGAACTGGCATTACGCAGGAACTGGACAGGCCTCAGCAGGTCCTCCATGAACATCTGCACAGAAGCAGGCGGCGACGAGCAGGCAGAGCACGCGCGCAGCACCGGACATGACGTCACAAAATCGGTGAAGGAGCTCAGACTGGGTTGGAGGTTAGAGTTTTTCAGCAGTTTAGCAGGCGTGGCCCATGAATTCTTGTACTCTGTAGAAAACAGTTAACGAAACAGTTCATATTTGGCGACATGTACTTCTCAGCATGTCACAGCCATAAAAATAATATGTTCAGAACATGATCATATATAAGCTATTATAAGGCAAATAAAAATACAGAAAAGCTGATAGGTGCTTTTTGGTAAAACGAAAGATGTACACTACAGGAACTATACACAAGACAGTTATGTTTCATTTCATGATTATTTAAACTTTTTATAAATGTTTTTTTCCTCACAAGAAACTTGATCAAAGTCAACTTTGATTCTGATATTCCATGACCGTTTTTAGTTTTGTTTTAGTATTGTCCAGACCATTATTGTGCGCCAAGCCATCATTGTGCACCCAACCATCATTGTACACCAAACCATCATTGTGCGCCAAACTATCATTGTGCACCAAACCATCAATGTGCACCAAACTATCATTGTGCACCAAACTATCATTGTGCACCAAACCATCAATGTGCACCAAACCATCAATGTGCACCAAACTATCATTGTGCACCAAACTATCATTGTGCACCAAACTATTAATGTGCGGTAACTGAAGTGAATATGGCGTGTAATACTTTGTGCATGAAAGACACGCGTTATTGTGGAACAACATTTAGACATCTTTGATGTCAGTTTTTGATGACTTCGCTGTGAAGTGACGGGCAATCATTTACACACAGCGTGGTCTGGAGTGAGAGTTTATCTTCCATTAGTTTTCTGTTCGGTGAAATAAATAATTAATAGTTTCAAATTGTCTGTAGTTAACATTTAGAATGGTGTGAGATCAGTGTCGCAGCTAGGGTTAGTGCCAGCCCAGATTTAGAAAGGGGTGAGATCAGTGTCGCAGCTATGGTTAGTGCCAGCCCAGATTTAGAATGGGGTGAGATCAGTGTCGCAGCTAGGGTTAGTGCCAGCCCAGATTTAGAATGGGGTGAGATCATTGTCGCAGCTATGGTTAGTGCCAGCCCAGATTTAGAATGGTGTGAGATCAGTGTCGCAGCTATGGTTAGTGCCAGCCCAGATTTAGAATGGGGTGAGATCATTGTCGCAGCTATGGTTAGTGCCAGCCCAGATTTAGAATGGGGTGAGATCAGTGTCGCAGCTAGGGTTAGTGCCAGCCCAGATTTAGAATGGTGTGAGATCATTGTCGCAGCTATGGTTAGTGCCAGCCCAGATTTAGAATGGTGTGAGATCAGTGTCGCAGCTATGGTTAGTGCCAGCCCAGATTTAGAATGGGGTGAGATCATTGTCGCAGCTATGGTTAGTGCCAGCCCAGATTTAGAATGGGGTGAGATCAGTGTTGCAGCTATGGTTAGTGCCAGCCCAGATTTAGAATGGTGTGAGATCAGTGTCGCAGCTATGGTTAGTGCCAGCCCAGATTTAGAATGGGGTGAGATCATTGTCGCAGCTATGGTTAGTGCCAGCCCAGATTTAGAATGGGGTGAGATCATTGTCGCAGCTAGGGTTAGTGCCAGCCCAGATTTAGAATGGTGTGAGATCAGTGTTGCAGCTATGGTTAGTGCCAGTCCAGATTTAGAATGGGGTGAGATCAGTGTCGCAGCTATGGTTAGTGCCAGCCCAGATTTAGAATGGGGTGAGATCAGTGTCGCAGCTAGGGTTAGTGCCAGCCCAGATTTAGAATGGTGTGAGATCAGTGTCGCAGCCAGGGTTAGTGCCAGCCCAGATTTAGAATGGTGTGAGATCAGTGTCGCAGCCAGGGTTAGTGCCAGCCCAGATTTAGAATGGGGTGAGATCATTGTCGCAGCTATGGTTAGTGCCAGCCCAGATTTAGAATGGGGTGAGATCAGTGTCGCAGCTAGGGTTAGTGCCAGCCCAGATTTAGAATGGGGTGAGATCATTGTCGCAGCTATGGTTAGTGCCAGCCCAGATTTAGAATGGTGTGAGATCAGTGTCGCAGCTAGGGTTAGTGCCAGCCCAGATTTAGAATGGTGTGAGATCATTGTCGCAGCTATGGTTAGTGCCAGCCCAGATTTAGAATGGTGTGAGATCAGTGTCGCAGCTATGGTTAGTGCCAGCCCAGATTTAGAATGGTGTGAGATCAGTGTCGCAGCTATGGTTAGTGCCAGCCCAGATTTAGAATGGGGTGAGATCATTGTCGCAGCTATGGTTAGTGCCAGCCCAGATTTAGAATGGGGTGAGATCATTGTCGCAGCTATGGTTAGTGCCAGCCCAGATTTAGAATGGGGTGAGATCAGTGTCGCAGCTAGGGTTAGTGCCAGCCCAGATTTAGAATGGGGTGAGATCATTGTCGCAGCTAGGGTTAGTGCCAGCCCAGATTTAGAATGGTGTGAGATCAGTGTTGCAGCTATGGTTAGTGCCAGCCCAGATTTAGAATGGTGTGAGATCAGTGTCGCAGCTATGGTTAGTGCCAGCCCAGATTTAGAATGGTGTGAGATCATTGTCGCAGCTATGGTTAGTGCCAGCCCAGATTTAGAATGGGGTGAGATCATTGTCGCAGCTATGGTTAGTGCCAGCCCAGATTTAGAATGGGGTGAGATCATTGTCGCAGCTATGGTTAGTGCCAGCCCAGATTTAGAATGGGGTGAGATCAGTGTCGCAGCTAGGGTTAGTGCCAGCCCAGATTTAGAATGGGGTGAGATCATTGTCGCAGCTAGGGTTAGTGCGAGCCCAGATTTAGAATGGTGTGAGATCAGTGTTGCAGCTATGGTTAGTGCCAGCCCAGATTTAGAATGGGGTGAGATCAGTGTCGCAGCTATGGTTAGTGCCAGCCCAGATTTAGAATGGGGTGAGATCAGTGTTGCAGCTATGGTTAGTGCCAGCCCAGATTTAGAATGGTGTGAGATCAGTGTCGCAGCTATGGTTAGTGCCAGCCCAGGCGGGCCAAACTTTTTCCTGCACCCTTTCACGAAAAAAACCCTCTGCATTTGGCCGAAAATGTCGCCCTCCATATGAGGAAAAAAGTGCCACCCGGGGCTAACCGCCCCTCGCATTCCTCTTGGTATGCCACTGGGTGGGATTTTTTAATCGCTTCCAATGTTTGTGTGATCGGTGTGCACGGTAGAAGTGAGGAGGCTGGGAGGGGAGGGGTGTGCGGGTGCTACACCATAACGAGCTTGTACTAAGAGAGTCTCTCACAGGATCAACACAATTTGAAAATGTGATACAACGGGTCAACTACATAAAAATAATGAATTTACTTCAAAATATTTTTAAAATTAAAAAAACAGAATTCCTTCCAAATAAGGTATCCATCCCATATAAAGAAATGCTAAAATAGTTTTACATTTTGAACGAAAAAGAAAAGCCAAACACATACGTTTATTTCTAAACATTTCCAAGTTTCACCCAAAGTGAAAAAGAAAAAAAAATATTTTCTGTACAAAAGGCTATAGACTATATCTTAATGGGTTTTCAAAATTGGTATTTATTTATAAATCATATGTAACCGACATAATTGTTCAGAAATCATGAACTGTTTATAAAAGACATCATATATGTATTAATGTGTGATTTTTTTTCATATAAAATTAAAGTTTAAATTCTCAATATTCAGTTGATTGAAATGTTAATTAAGATTTTTAGAATACTATAATTTGCTTCAGATCATTACAACTTGCGTCTTCGATATTATACTTGAAAACAATTTTTTTACCATTTCCATATAATTTTTTTTTAACTACTACCAAAAATGGCATTTACAAGATAATCGAAATACTCTTTTTTTTTAAAATTCGTTGTTTAAATATATATATATATATTCTTTCTACTGGATTATCATCTTAAAATAATTTTTTTAAAAATAGTTCAAACAGCTGGGGCAGATTGTTTATGATTATTATATTAACAGAGAAAAGTTTAACCGTTATGTCTAAACGTCTGTTAAGCGAACTGTCGGCGTCATCGCTTGCTGAGAAAAAGTGTGCATCAAATTTTAAAACGGAATGGCTCAACGACTTTGTGCATGCTGCACTATCAGATTCGTCGTCAGAGCGGACTGTCAAGCTAAACGTCTGTTAAGCGAACTGTCGGCGTCATCGCTTGCTGAGAAAAAGTGTGCTTCAAATTTTAAAACGGAATGGCTCAACGACTTTGTGCATGCTGCACTATCAGATTCGTCGTCAGAGCGGACTTTCAAGCTGGGTGATATGTTTAAATATGGTGAAATTGATGACGATGTTGTCTGTGAAATGTGCTTCAAAGCTAATGCAGGTGGTGATTCTTCCACAAGGAAAAGGTGGGAGGCCTGGAATCTGGATTATTTTAAACGACATATCAACCAAAAAACGCACACAGATGCTGTACAAAGACTTCGTTCTATACAGTCAGGAGGTGTACTGCGAATGGTTACAGAAAGTGTCGCTGATCGAGGCATGAGACAAGAAGCAGCACAACGTAAAAGTTATAAAGAAGAAAATTTTGATTGACAACGTCCTCTTGGCTATCAACATGAACACATCTATGATTGCGGTTCAATATGTAAACAACCTTATGGCTATATATGCCCTGATAGCTGGAGCAGTAAGAAATACGCTTTTGAGTTAGGCATCGATGATGCTTGCAAACATAAGTTTAATGGCGGACATTGAAACATTCCTTAGGACATTGTACTCATTGTTCAGTAGGTCGACAGTACAGAAAACCCAGTTTACCGAACTAGCTAAGGTGTTGGAATGTGATTCCGTAGCCATTGAATGAAATCAGATGGCTTTCGCGGCACTTTGCTTTACGAGCATTGCTGAGAAACATACAAGTGTTGACTGAATACTGTGAGAAGCAGGTGGGCCTGTATTGTATTCAGTTCGTATAAGTACTGTTTGCAGAAACGAAGGGATCCAAAGTTTTGAACAACACTGATTGTCTTTCATGAAGTTAGTGGCGAACTTGCTGAATTATTCATGCTGCTACAAAGTAAAAAATCTTACGCCCATCGAGGCATACCAGTTTGTAAAAGCTAGGATTGCTAAGCTCCGTGCCCAGTACCTTGGTGAAAATGTGCACTGGTCCGAAGACGTTGTTGAATTGCTTGCAAATGACGAGGATATAAACATTAAGATTCGTTGAATGTTTATGTTTGCACCTGGAATCTCGTGTTCCTCAAAGTGAGTTGATGCAATGGCGAATCTTTGATATATCAGCGTTAATCGACACTTCAGATTTTAATTTTGGCGCATTGACCACAAGATTCTGTCCTTAGCGTACGTATGCATAGAAGGCTCTGCACCGGAATATCTGAAAGAACTGCTTTATAATCATGTAGCCTTAAAGAACCTGCGGTCCTCAACTCAGTCCTTACTGAAAATTCCCATTGTGAATGAACACAGAAAAAAGTCGAACGGATTGCGCTCTTTTGAAGCGGTAGCGCCAAAGTTATGGAATAGTTAACCTCAATCTTTGAGGAGTATTGAAAAGGATAGAAAATCCTTTAGGAAACATTTAAAGACTTTTTTATTTAATAGATTTGAGGAAACCAGAGCGCAGCGAGCATGCTAAAGTAGCATGGATACCAGCGCTATAGAAGTATCCAATCAATCAATCAATATGAACTTGCAGCACTGGTTTCTAGATATGCGGTATTCCTGGAAAAATATGATTACATTCTGCTGAACGTTAAGAATCAGTATCGTAACTAAAGGTTAATGCTTGCAGAAAACATGAAATGTGGGTTGATGCAGACTTTCGACAAGATTGCTAGATTTATAATAATTGAGGAGCGATTCAGCGACATTACCATTCTGTTGAATATGTATGATACATTTCTTGCATCAAGCGCCGATAGTGAACGTGGATACAGCCCAATGAATAATATCAAAATAAAATCTAGAAATAGGCTGGAAGAGTTACATTTAGACATGCTTATTAGGATTAAATCGTATCAGAATGATGGACATTAGATCAACCTTGACGATGTGTATAAAAGATGGATATCGTTAAAATACAGACGCCATGGTAGCTACAGAAATGAGTCAATCAAATGGCCAGCGGCCATTGGTAGTGGGTGTGTTGGAATTTAGTTGCTTGGCCCAATGACGGGAAAATAATAGAAATAAATATAGCTTTGATTGAACTATTGTGACATTTCTGATTATAATTATTTAAGTGCCTTTATTTATTTATATAAATGTTTTTGCTCTTAAGTTCATTTATGTAATTTCCGTGTGTGTGTGTTTGTGGGCTGTAAAATTTTGCACACAAAAAATTGATGCTGTAAAACACAACTGTATGATTTTGCACAAGAACCTGCAAACCTTAGAGGGAACATTGGTTGTGATACAATTTAAATTTTCAATATTTGATGTTTATAATACTAGGAGATCTTCACACGTGCTTAGACCTCTTGGCTGCTATGCGCCTTAATTCACCATTTTCAATTCTCAATTATTTTATCTAGATTTTCTTGTTTCTTACAGACTTGTTTACCCCCCCGAACTCCTAAAATCGTACAATATTGTCTCAAAAGTGTACAATAAGGTATCGTAATAGTCAATAAATAAACATACAGTATGTAAAATGAATACAATAACTATTCGCATCGCAGTGCCTAGTGCAGTGCCTTGTGCATCGCCTAGTGCAGTACCTTGTGCAGTGCCTAGTGGGGTCGATTTAAGCTAGACGTACAGATCACATTATCACAGTCTATCACTTGTAAAAATAAAGTTACTGGTGAAATTTAACGTGATTCAAACTCGAACTCAGATCCGCAAAACACAAGATGTGTTTAATTAAGAATTAATTAACAAATGATGAAATCATTTTTAAAAAAACAACATTTTTAGGAAAAGCTGGTTTAAAAAAAAATAAGAATCAATTTCCACTCAGCATATTTCTGCTAATATATTATATTCTGATAGCTACCACAAACTGGGTAGCAAATGGGTGCAAGAAAGAGGAGTGTTGGAAACATACGGGGACATTAAAAATCATAGTCGCCACGGTTGGAACTAACAGCCCTTCGGCAAGTTCAGTAGTGCGGAGAGAAGAAGAATTTGGAGAGAACATAGTACTACTGATACGTGAGAAAGCTAGGAACTTGATGTGGTATTCTCTGGCACTGGATGAGTCTACTGATCTCTCACAACTTCTCATGTTGTTTTTTGTGGGTTTTTTGGTGTTAATATGAACTTTCAGATAACGGAAGGGTTGGCATCCATTTGTAGCATGCATGGAGCAACTTATGTCTGTGAGCAAACATTTTCAAAAATAAAGTATGTGAAGTCGACACATCGAACAAGAGTGACTGATTGAACAATTCCAAACCAAACATTGATGATACCTTGAAAGCCAAACGCCAGTTTTATAAATCTCACAAACCAAATATGTGCGCATTAGGTCTGATGTAACTATCTTTTTGCTAACGTCGCCTTCTTTGCTAAATTTTTTTAGTAAATAAATATGCTGGTTGTCTTTTCTTTTTTGCATTGCACGCCACTCACCCATGATTAACATGGAATATTAAACTTAGTTTTTCGTCTTTTTTCCCAGAGCTTTCTTTCAGGCTTGCAAGTATTGTTAGAGAATGATTATCCGTCCCGCGCTCGTCATTATTTTTCCCGTCATCCGGCCCGCCGTTAAAAAAGTTTGGGTTACCCTTGACCAAGAGGAATGAGATCTCAAATAAGACCGAACACGGCAGACACTCAGGCCAGGTTAAATAAAAAGAGATGAAATGCTAGCCAGACGGGAGACATCACACCAGTCTGACGTAGAGAGGAGTTCGCTCCCTGAGTCAGATCAGAGTATTCCTTCTTGCTAAGAGCTAAGTTTGTTCTCTTTTTTATTAAACAAATTGTAGCCGGAAAAGACTTTTTATCGGCACATTCATTTTTTTTTGTTTCGTTTGTCAAGTATTCACAAACTGTGTACTTTGTTATTTCGACCTGGATACCCACCACGTCCGTTAAATATAGAGACAACCCCAGCTTAAAGACACGTTATGTTCATTAGACTAAGAGACACACCCAGTTTAAAGACACGTTATGTTTTTTCATTAGACTTAGAGACACACCTAGTTTAAAGACAAATTATGTTCATAAGACTTAGAGACACACCCAGTTTAAAGACACATTATGTTCATTAGACTTAGAGACACACCCAGTTTAAAGACACATTATGTTCATTAGACTTAGAGACACACCCAGTCAGTTTACCTTAAAGAGAATTCGAGACAGTTTAGTTTTGAGACTAACCGCTATAGTTACTTAGAAAGCACCGAGTCAGTCGACGAAGAGACACGCGGTATTAGTTTGACATAGAGACGCACGATGCAATCTGACTTGGAGACACATCAAGTTATTTTGACATAGAGACGCACGATGCAATCTGACTTGGAAACACATCAAGTTATTTTGACATAGAGACGCACGATGCAATCTGACTTGAAAACACATCAAGTTATTTTGACATAGAGACGCACGATGCAATCTGACTTGAAAACACATCAAGTTATTTTGACATAGAGACGCACCATGCAATCTGACTTGGAGACACATCAAGTTATTTTGACATAAAGACGCACGATGCAATCTGACTTGGAGACACATCAAGTTATTTTGACATAGAGATGCACGATGCAATCTGACTTGAAGACACATCACGTTTTTGACATAGAGACACACGATGCAATCTGACTTGAAGACACATCAAGTTATTTTGACACAGAGACACACCGAAAGAATCCACAAAGTCACACAAAGTCAGCTTGACTTACCTTCTACTACCATGTTGTTGTTCATATCCCTCTCACTGAGACACGTTAGAACGGTCAATGTAGGGTATTGTCCACTAAGCTGCTCCTTCCACTTGGGCTGGAGGAGGCCAGGCACTTTAAATCCGCCGATGACGTCATCTCCCGTGACGTCATAGCCCAAGGCAATCTGCGACTGATTCCTGGTAATCACAAGTTCCAGCTCCAATGAAGAATGAAGTCTGTTGAACACAACGCCTGACAAATGCATCAAAAATTGGTAAAACGCTTGTTTGTAGGCGGGCAAGACGGTGTCATTTGACCCGGTCAGGTTCAAGCACGCGTCTTCCCCTGGCGGGCAAAATGTCCGAGTCAGAATGTCCCGCTCTAAGGCGGTGACGTTCACGTCATGGCACTTTTGGAAGAGATACATCACACCGCACTCTTGAACACCGATATTTTTTATCTTGAACACATAATTTAAACACACGTTCAACGCCCACTGCTCGCAGGTCGTCTGCAAGGTCACGTTAGGCAAGGCCAGGGATTTTCCGCCAAGTAAGGTCACGTTGGAGATCACTTTGTACAGGGCCGTGACCTCGGATAAGGTCAAAGGTTGGCCTCTTCTCTCGTCGACGATCGTCGCCTTGTGGCTGTCACCGCCGGTCCAGTTCTGAAACCAGACACCGAAGGAAAATTCGCTCAGGTACGGGGGAACTGATGACCCGGAAGTGAAGCTGCCCAAGATGGAGGCGTTTGTGTTGTAGATGACTAAGGCGTCATCGATGTAGATGAGTCCTGCACGAGACAGGTACTGGAATATGTAGACGGGAATGTTGGCCCACGCCAAGTGCTCTTCACCGCCGGCTTGCCCCACGATCTGCAGGTGCCAAGGGTTGATGATGGTCAACTGAAAGCAGACATTTATGGAATAACATTTCAAGGTTTTAATTGCCTTTATTTTTTAAGCTTGCAAAACTTTATAAGGCATCCCTTTATTTACTGACTACTGTCTTTATATTGCTTACAGCTGTTCACTATTCATGTTAAAAGCAGTGACCCCACAGCGCCATCCACAGTGTCATGCTGGATGTCTGACGGGTTGGTGGTCACCACAGTGTCATGCTGGATGTCTGACGAGTTGGTGGTCACCACAGTGTCATATTGGATGTCTGACGAGTTGGTGGTCACCACAGTGTCATGCTGGATGTCTGACGAGTTGGTGGTCACCACAGTGTCATATTGGATGTCTGACGAGTTGGTGGTCACCACAGTGTCATGCTGTATGTCTGACGAGTTGGTGGTCAACACAGTGTCATATTGGATGACTGACGGAAGATCTCTTAGAACTACCATCAAATGCGGGTACTTAGAATAAAATGTGTCCTTTCTATTTTCTTGTTCGTTATTATGTTTTATTTATATACCGTCGGCTGTCAAGAATGAATCGGTCTCAAGTCTCAGGTAAGCACATTTGAAACGCATTAAAATGTTCATATGTTGAGGCTACATTCACTGAGCCAAATATTTACACGACTATTGATTTACATTAAAATGATTAAATACATATCTACTCAAATTGAAGTTTTCCTTTCTACATGTCATTTGTTTTTTTTTTCAAATTAAAGTATTTTATTTCATTCGAATCCTAGCAATCAGGGTAAACATATTTAATATAAACATTTATTGAGATATCAGACATGAGATTGGTTACCAGAGATTTCTTCAAACGAAATTTGTGCAAAATGAAATAATGGGGAAAAAACAACAGAAATAAATCTTATTAAAAATGTTGTAATTTTCCCCCATTTGTTACTGTCAATTTCCTTTAAAAAAAATTTTTATAATTATAAAAAAAATCTCCTGTTTAAGAAATTTTATTTCGAACAAGCTTCATATTGAACCCATTAAATACATTGAACATATTTCCATCAAACAATGTTGAACAACTGGAACACATTTCATCAAACAATATTCCATCGAACAAATTTCCGGTTACGCTCGAGATTAAGACATATTTATCATAACAGCTCTATCGGCTGCAATATCAGTAGATGACGTAAACAAACAAAAATTAAACAATGGCGGTGGTATTCTTGAAATCCGAGGATCGTGAAATCATTGGGAAATGTTATTTCAGCCTGATTGCAGTTTGCCTAATTAATAAATGTCTGGAAGCTGATGGCCACCACTTTGGCCACCTCTTGTAAGTACAGGGACCAAATGTTCTGATGGCCACCACTTTGGACACCTCTTGTAAGTACAGGGACCAAATAATCTGATGGCTACCACTTTGGCCACCTCATGTAACTACAGGGACCAAATGTTCTGATGGCCACCACTTTGGGCACCTCTTGTAACTACAGAGACCAAATAATCTGATGGCAACAACTTTGGGCACCTCTTGTAATTACGGGGACCAAATAATCTGATGGCTACCACCTTGGGCACCTCTTGTAATTACAGGGACCAAATAATCTGATGGCCACCACCTTGGGCACCTCTTGTAATTACAGGGACCAAATAATCTGATGGCTAACACTTTGGCCACCTCATGTAACTACAGGGACCAAATAATCTGATGGCTACCACTTTGGGCACCTCGTGTAACTGCAGAGACCAAATGTTTAGCGTGTATTAATAAAAATGAATCTCATGATGTTCGAATAACTCTTATAAACATTTTTAACAAAGTTGTCTCTTCTTGAAGTGTTTGCACTCTTTTTTATTATAAAATAGTTTTGTTTTGTTTTTAAACGTGTTCATTATATTGTTACTTTTTATAAAAAAATAAGTCGAAATTTGTTTTAAAAATAAATATATATATTATATTTTGGATAATCTTCCGTTATTTCTGAATTAATAAACATCTCACCCCTAAAAATAGCACCAGAAACAGATGATATACTCACTAGATCATGCTCATGACAATTTCGGCACTCAGATGCGGTGGTCTCCACATCGAACTGGTGCTCGTGACGGATGACATAACTCACTTCCGTTATGGCGAAACTGACGTCATCTTTGAACTCGTGGTCCGTGTAGACGTAAGGACCTCTCTCCACAAACTGTTGACACACAAATAGGATCACGTGACACAGACGCCATTACAGTGCAGTTTCATGTTTTTCTTTATGCCTGAGATCGTTGTCGGTCCTAGTTTGGCTAACGTGGCTCAAACATTATGGACATACAGATTTATAAACTGCCTGTCTCGGACATAAGAGTTTGACAAGTGACTGACAACAAATCGTACCTGACCTGGTGGACTGATGACTTGATGAACTTCAATCAAACAATCAATTCAGATACTCTTATTTTCTCAACCTATTTATAAACTCAGCATTTTGTACTTAGATCACCAATCCAAACACATTAATACTAATAACTTTTTAATTATGTATAAATTATATCTATGACGTTAAGCGTGGGTGCAAAAACAAAGTTGTAGGGAGAGGAGGTGGGTAAAAATGTTCCAGATCGGTCCTCTTGTTATTGCACCGACAAAATAAAATTTGGTCAAATTTAGAGGAGTTGTGATAAGAGAAATTCATTGTGATTTCAAATATATTAAGAAAACAATATTCAATAGTCAACTGAAGGATTTGAAAATCTGTGAAATGTTGGAGCAAGAGAGATGGGATTGTTAGCAGACCCCAAAAGATAAGGTCATGATGTTGTTTACAACTGACTGTTGGACGTGTGAGACTTAAGGACCCCCAAAAGATAAGGTCATGATGTTTACGACTGACTGTTGGACGAGTGAGACTTAAGGACCCCCAAAAGATAAGGTCATGATGTTTACGACTGACTGTTGGACGCGTGAGACTTACAGGAACAGCGGCGTCAAGAACCTAGCAGGATGGGAGGTCATGATGACAGAAGTTGTACAGTGAACTTTGTGGACACCATAAACATCTACATTTACAGCAAGACAACACAATCAAGACTATTTTTAAAAAAACAATATTGAACGTCAGGCAATTGTTGAACGTCAAGCAATTGTTGAACGTCAAGTAATTGTTGAACGTCAAGCAATTGTTGAACTTCAAGCAATTGTTGAACGTCAAGCAATTGTTGAACGTCAAGCAAAATTGAACGTCAAGCAATCGTTGAACGTCAAGCAATTGTTGAACGTCAAGTAATTGTTGAACGTCAAGCAATTGTTGAACGTCAAGTAATTGTTGAACGTCAAGCAATTGTTGAACGTCAAGTAATTGTTGAACGTCAAGCAATCGTTGAACGTCAAGCAATTGTTGAACGTCAAGCAATTGTTGAACGTCAAGTAATTGTTGAACGTCAAGCAATTGTTGAACGTCAAGCAATTGTTGAACGTCAAGCAATGTTGCACGTCAAGCAATCGTTGAACGTCAAGCAATCGTTGAGCGTCAAGCAATGTTGAACGTCAAGCAATTGTTGAACGTCAAACAATGGTGAACGTAAAGCAATTGTTGAACGTCAAGCAATGTTACCTTTGGTTTGTCTCCAAGATAAAGAAATTCGTTCACGTTTTCAAGTGTCCAAAAATAGGCCCGGACTTTCCTGTTCCATTGTGTTCCTTTGATCTTGAGATCGAGATGAAAAGAGATGTGTTATATCTTATACATATATCGTGTTCATGTACATCTTAAGTGTTAGATTTAAAGCTATCAATTCACTATATCAGCTACGCAAACATATCGACATAAAGGATACAAAAAAAACGCAGTAATTGGTCAAAATGTTAACAAATAAAATAAAAACAGTGCATCATTTCGTTTATTTGTTTCGTGGGGGGCGGGGGTCATTTTTATAATGTTAAAAAAATCTAGTTGTAATATAAATTTACAAGTATATCAAATTGTTTAGAAAAATGTTTATGCCTAAAATCTACTCTTTGTCTTACAATGCACACATTCTGCCTTCCTGTGGTGGCCGTGTTGATAAACACTTCTCTTTGTCTTTCTACCAATCAACAAAAAAAAAATATTGCTTCCTATTCTGGGCTTGGCACCATGTTGATCACCATTTCCTTTACACAGTCCTTACCCTGGGTGCCACGTCGCGCAACACCCTCTTCCCATTCCTCCCCTGGGCGCCATGTTGGGCCACACTCCTACACGTCCCCACCCCGGGGCTCCACGTTGATCACCCCCCCCTCCCCCATCTCTAGACGTGGCGGCACGCTGAGAAACCCACATTTCAGGAAAACCCATAAACGCCAGCATTAATTAATGTGACGTTGATGAAAGAAAGAAACATGGCGTCCTGTGTGTGGGGTCGATCAATATCACATACTAGCTTTTTAGCCCGCCATGAGATTAGCGACCAAACGCTTCCTGGTTTCAAGGGGCAACTTTGCTCACCGCTGCAGACGATAACTTTGCTCACTGCTGCAGACGATAACTTTGCTCACGGCTGCAGATGATAACTTTGCTCACTGCTGCAGACGATATTACTGCGACGTTTCAGGTCCCTACAATCAAGACTATTATTACTTTATTTATTGCTAGTTTATTTAAGTGTCTCCCGGCCAAGGGATATTGATCTAATGTTGGTTACTTACACACTGCTGCGTCGGTGTTTTCTTTTGTACGGCCTGATGTGCAAGCGTTCAAAAATTTGTGACCCGGGTGGGGGGGGGGGGGGAGAGGGAGTAAAGGGGGGCTCGTGGTCATAAAATTATCAGTCATTCAATGAGTCAAAAACTTAGGAAAATTTCCTGGAAATGTCCTAAATCCCCACAGTTAGAACTCAACGTCCTGTATCATTCCTACCCCCCCCCCCCCCACACACACACAATTAGTACGCAATGTCCTGAATCCGTCCTAAAGATTGTCTTTATTTTGAAGGACAAGTCTAAATTTCCATAAATATGGTTATTTCAATTCGAATAAATGTCAACTTTCTCCCTGGCAACATCCACGACATAACAAAATTAACATCCTTGTTAAAAAGGGAGGAAAGGGCGGGGGAAAAAAGGGGGGGGGGTAGATTTTCGTGAATCCCCAAAGGAACGTTAGTACAAGTTTGGCCCATAAACTCTCGACGCCTCTGAAAGGTTCCGCCTTCTGTTACGTCCCCTGTCAACAGTCATTATACCGTGACCCGATCGTACTCTCAACGAAAATATTATTTAAGCACATAATTAACAACAACAGCGAGTGGGTGGGGGTGGGAAAAAGCACCCAATTCATGACATGGCAAGCCGGAAGTAGCTCTCGAAGTTATCGAAGCGAGCCCGTAATGGCCGAGATTTAAACCAGAGCGGAGTGCGTTAATGAAGCGATCGATATCGGAGGTCGAACTCCGTGTTGACTTGATGCCGTCCATCAGTGCGGCAAGTTTGTTCGGCGAAATGTCAACTGTCAAAGTTCGTGTTTAATGAGGAAATAAATTAAATCAATATCGGGAATCGATTCACCGGCCAAGCCATGGCTGTTCAAATATATGCACAGTACACATTTGTTTACCAAGTGCATATACTATATGAGCACACATAACGAGCGCAACATTTTTGCAGTCAGCTCTTGGGTCATGTAGGACATAATTTTATTCTTCGTCTTTCAAAGAAACAACACTTCCAAGCCTGGTCATGTTGATGGACATTTCTCTAGTCTTTTAAAGAGGCAACACTTCCAAGCCTGGTCATGTTGATGGACATTTCTCTAGTCTTTTAAAGAGGCAACACTTCCAAGCCTGGTCATGGTGATGGACATTTCTCTAGTCTTTTAAAAGAAGCAACACTTCCAAACTGGACATGATGATGGACATTTCTCTAGCCTGGCTAAAGTGAGCGGCAAGAATTATTACTCTGTGCCTTGTTGTTGGCGCAACTTTTAGCATCCTTCCCTCCTCCCTACCCTGGGCGCCGCGCCTTTCACCCCCACCCCCCATTACCAGGTTGTCACGTCAATCACCACGCCCCCCCCCTCTTTGGACATGGCGGCACTTTGAGAAACACCCATTAAAAGGGTGGTGGGGGGCATAAACACCAGCCATAATTGACTGGACGTTTCTGAAAGAAACATGGCGTTCGGTGCAGTTCGATCCTCCGTTGATTTTAACTTCTCAAGATTTTCTCTTCAAAACTAATGAATCTATTTTTTTTTTAAAAATATGCTAAGATAAGATAAGATAAAATAACATAAGATAATATAAGATTCTTCTATTTATCCAAATAAGTGAAAAAATAAGTTTTTTCATTTTTTCATTTTTGTTACATTGTACAATTTAAATTTTAGAACATAAATAAAAAAATATTTCTAAAGGCAAAAATTTACAACTGGATCAATTTAAATATAAGACATCTCAAGTATTTATATAGCGTTTAAAAAATCAGCCATCATTTATCATAAAACTTAACTCCCTTAGTGAAAATAATGACTCTTTTTTATGTGTGATCATTTAGATTTGAAAACAACTGGGGGGAGGGGGGAGCAAGTTGGTCAACTCTGAAAGACTGTAAACAAAAAAAAAATGGTATATCGTTTAGTCCTAATTTTCAGGAAAGATTTTGCCCTGATCGAGCTGATCTTTGTTATCTGTGATGAAGAGGGTGGGATGTGATCTTTGGTATCTGTGATGAAGAGGGTGGGATGTGATCTTTGGTATCTGGGATGAAGAGGGTGGGATGTGATCTTTGGTATCTGGGATGAAGAGGGTGGGGGGTATTTAGTTTTATAAAGGCATTTTCTTCGAACGCAGGTTGTTAAGTTCTAATGATTTTGATATTACTAATTTTTTTCATTGGTTAGTTTAATGCGGTCTATAATTTATCACGCTTATAAAGTGACTGCAGTATTTAAGGCAGATCGTTTACTCAAATATTTAATAAGACTCAGCGTCGGCAAACTGTTCATTCAAACGGTTGGATTGTATGACTTGAAACGGGAAGCCAATCATGGAATATTCCAACCATGAATATCTCTAAACAATGAACTGATTGTCCAATCATTAGGTTCCTAATTAGATCATCTTTTAAGTCCAAACATTCTGATACCCGAATTCCTTTGAAGACATCATATCTCTTCATTAACGGTCACTTCAAGTTTTTATGGTAGCTACGCCCCGTCAAAAATGCGGAAACGATATTTTTTCGGACAATATACAACAATATCATTATGATTTATATTTTATATCAAAACATATTTTTAATTGGGATGTTCGCTTACTAAGGGTCGGTTCACACGATGAAATTTTCCTTCAAGCATCTGATGCAATTTGTGTATGACGCCTTGTCACAACTTTCAAATTACTATTTGATCAAATTGCCCAAAAAAAAGAAACCATGCACAAAATAGTGCGTTCATACAACAATTTGACGCGAAATTTGATCGTGTGAACTGACGCTTAAGAGTAAAACCATAAAAGCTATTGTAAATATATTATCTATTATTTGACATGTGCGGATAAGGGGAGGGGGCAGTAGCACCGAATAATAGGAACTTCTGTATTACATTTTCTTATAAGAAATATTATTTTAATAGAAACATAAATTCTGCATCAAAGTATATTATGAGTTCATTGAATGTATTGAAATATGCTCCTAGTAGTGCGACCAATCATCTTCTTAGAACGGCCAAAGCAATTCTATAGAATGGTCAAGTACTTCTTAGGGTGGCCAAAGTCATTCTGTAGGACGATCAAGGTGATTCTGCAGGACGGTCAATGTCATTCTGTTGGACGTTCAAGGTGATTCTGCAGGACGGTCAAAGTAATTCTGTAGGAGGGTCAAAATAATTATGTAGAACGGCCAAACCACTTCTTATGATGTCAAAAGTAATTCTGTAGGACGGCAAAAGTACTTCTGTAGAACTGCAAAAGTAATTCTGTAGGACAGCAAAAGTGCGTCTGTAGGACGGTAAACGTAGTTCTGTAGGACGGCAAATGTAATTAAGTAGGACGCCCAAAGTACTTCTGTAGATTTATACGAAAAACTTAGATTTAGAGGTTTTTTTAAAATTTATTTTCTGTACTAAATTTCAAAACTGTTTTATTAAGGTACGATGTATTCTTATTTTTCTTTGGTTGCTGAAAATTGTCCACGTGAGAAATGAAACTAAATTTTACTTGTGAAAATAATTTGTTAGTCTGGTGAGTATGAAGTCAAAGTAAGAAAGTCTGTGATGATACATTGAGACAGACATTGGCAAGGCTTTAACGGCTAGGCTCCTGAAACTTGGATACTGAAATTTCAACATGACCACATTACACCTGTATTCAACATGGCCCATTACATCTATGATCAAGAGTACCTCATTACATCTATGTTCAACATAGGCCCCATTACACCTATGTTCCAGATCAGATCAATTTAAAAATGTGGATCCTGTGTCGCAGAGCCCCTAAAAGATGCGTAGCCCCCCCCCCCCTAGCCAAGTGTCTCATGTGTCTATGGGTTGACCCGCCCCTTGTATGTAGCAATATGAAGATAATAAACGAATCTGAAACAAAATTAATATTCCTGACAAATCGTCCAAATCTTTACATCGGCTTGAGAATTATTTATCTTACCATAGTTATGTGAACAAATTGAAAGTTATTATAACTTGATCAAGCTGTTTCTTGTATTACACAATTACGGACAGTACTTAAATGCATCAGCTCACTTTAACCCAAATCACTGGCAAATATTTCAGTTATCTTCTGATAGGAATGGGATTTATGTTGAGCCTCCATGACAGTCTTCACCCACGCCCTAGGTTTGCCACTGCTCTCGAGCCATATTTAACCCGGGGGCCAGACCTTGACCCGGGGGCCAGACCTTGACCCGGGGGCCAGACTTTGACCCGGGGGCCAGACGTTAACCCAGGGGCCAGACTTTGACCCGGGGCCAGACTTTGACCCGGGGGCCAGACTTTAACCCGGGGGCCAGACTTTGACCCGGGGACCAGACGTTAACCCGAGGGCCAGACGTTAACCCGAGGGCCAGACGTTGCGTACGTGTGTTTCAGCGGGACTCCGGTGTTCTGGTGAATAAACCAAGTGTTTTGATTGGTTACCGTGGAAACCTAACAACGTTGCCACTAATCAGCTCTGAATATTTTAATGCTCATATTTTTTCTGTGTTCAATTCAGCCCCTCTGGCCCCTTCACCTCCTTAATACTTCACCCTCCTTAATACTTCACCCTCCTCCTCCCACTTTTTGGCCCCGAGGTTATCAATGCTTTGCCTTATCTCTCCAGTAAACAGAAATTATTTTTTGTTGGGGTGTGGGGGGTAATTTCGCCAATCATGAGAAGCACTGGAATATAAAGAGTTTTTTTTTAAATCTCGCTGTACAGGTGCAGACTCAGAGAATAGGCTCAAACTATACAATTATAAATACGGAGACCAATGGGCCGAGATCATTAGACTTCGTGTTGTCCAGCATGTAACGACCCGTAGACTCACTCTACCAACTTGTTGGTATAGGATGTCTAAGTCTCGGCGTCTTCCCAACATATTACAAGCGGAGTATGTTGGCGATTACTTGATATCACATGACGAGTGTGTTGGCGATCACTTGATATCACATGACGAGTGTGTTGGCGATCTCTTGATATCACATGACGAGTTTGTGAGCGATCACTTGATATCACATGACGAGTATGTTGGCGATCACTTGATATCACATGACGAAAATATCAATGATCACTTGATATCACATGACGAGTGTCCCACAGATCCCATCGAATCGGCACTCACCGACTCATCGGGGTACAAGTCTATAGAAATCCAAGAACGCCAGAGACACCCGTAGGTTTAACCATAAGAGGATTGACCCATGCTGTAAAGCCTCGCTGTGCCAGCATTGATTTCAGCTTGTTGTCTGCTTGGCGTGTGCGTGATGGTGTATCACTGAGTCGTTGCTGAGCTGGGATGAATGCATTCTTATCCTCCGTTGTGTGTGAGAGTTCGAACACAGTCAATGTCATACACTTTTACAAGGGATTTTCCCAGTTGCTTACTTACACTTAGAACGTGCACATTGGTGAGGTTTAGAATGTGCACATTAGTGAGTTTTAGAATGTGCACATTGGTGAGGTTTAGAATGTGCACATTGGTGAGGTTTAGAATGTTCACATTGGTGAGCCACCTTCAAAGGGTTGTACGCCACATGTCAACAGTTGTGGATTCAGAAATCATGTGTCAATTAATAAGGGGTGGTAGTTTTATAAGCTGGTATAAAGTTGTCCTAGAAATTTCCTAGTGTTGTTCAAGAGTTGTCCTAGAGTTGCCATAGAGTTACCCTAGAGTTGTCCTAGAGTTGTCCAAGAGTTTCACTAGTGTTGTCCAAGAGTTGTCCTGGAGTTGCCCTAGAGATGTCCTAGTGTTCCATAGGATTCTGGGACAAGGTGCCGCCAGCTGTACCGTTAACTGCAGCACCCAAAATACCATCAGCAGCTGACGGCTATGTTTACACTAAGGTCAGTCAGGTTGTGTAATGCCCAGTTGTAACGATTTTTTTCCCCAACCTTTCTTTCAACATTCAGGTTTGTCTTGTCTCAACGAGTGTTTGCTTTGTGAGCAGGGAAAGATAATTAAGCTCAGTTCAATGGGACCTCAACCAATGGTGCCTCAATGACTGGATCCCTCAGTGAGTTCCCTTCATAGGTCTTGTGACGGGGATCGTGGTGAAAGCTTTGGTCTACGGCATCTCTCATAGTGGAAATATCGATGTAGGCTTTTTTAATTTATTTTTTCTAAAACACAAAATCCGTCTCTTAATCACATGTTAATAAGTTTATGTATATAAATGTCCAATGTCACATTAGGAAATGGCGTCAGCGGGCCGTCGAGCTTATTGCTCCACAGAGCACCCCCTAAGCCCGAGTGTCGGCCGCGTAGCGGCACGTTGGAGATGTTCCTTTGCCAGGACGACCCCCCACCCGAGTCCGCTCGATTGGGGTTTCTGCTGGAGGCCGCCCCAACCCAAGGACACCCGGTCGGTCCGACACTGTGCATACACACAGAGGACACGATCAACTTTCCTAGGAGTTGTGATGGTAAATGTACGTCCTAATATCTTCCCCCACCAATCCCGGGGAAGCGTCGGACGCCCTCTAAAAGGGGGGGGGGGGGGGTTCTACACCTCGCAATAAATATCCAATAAAATAGTTGAGTACATGGAGACGATAAATTTAAATTTACACCAACAATTTTTTTTAAAACACACACACACGTAAGAAGGATATTGTTTATTTAAAGTCGTCTGATAATCTTAAGTAATTTTGGGATAAGAATTTCATCTATTATCAAATTGGCCGATAAGGATATCCTATTAATCGGCCTCCAGCTATAGCATAAGGAATCACAATAACTAGAGTGAATGTTTGGGTTACAGCCGTGCTTCTCATCGTGGGGCGAACAGCCCAGTTCGGACAATTTGAAGATTTTCGAGGAACGTGTTGACTTCGAGGAACGTGTTGACTTCGAGGAACTTGTTGACTTCGAGGAACGTGTTGACTTCGAGGAACGTGTTGACTTCGAGGAACGTGTTGACTTCGAGGAACGTGTTGACTTCGAGGAACGTGTTGACTTCGAGGAACGTGTTGACGTCGAGGAACATGTTGACTTCGAGGAACGTGTTGACTTCGAGGAACGTGTTGACTTCGAGGAACGTGTTGACTTCGAGGAACGTGTTGACTTCGAGAGATAAGAATGCATATACAAATTAAGGGCGGTAGATTATCTACGTTTTAAAATCCTCCACTTGAGGTGACATCAAACACTTTTAGGTTATGAGGTGGGGCATGGGTCAAAAAGTTTGGGAACCATTGGGTTACTGCTAATAGGTATATGGGTAGACGATAATTGCTATCAATGATTGAACATGCAGACTCTAGCTCTCTGTCACTCATACATTTGAACATACAGACTCAATCTCTCTGGCACTCATACGTATGAACATACAGACACCAGTTCTCTGTCCCTCATACATTTGAACGTACAGACTCCAGCTCTCGGCGGTTATTTTGAAACGACAAGTGACGTAACCAGTCGTCTGTTATTGGGAACGATTCACTTACTTCCAAGGCTGACGTCACGCAAGTGCCAACTCAAACATTGACAGGCAAAGTAGCACGCATGGAACTTGGACATGTGTCAATAGTAGCCATATCATAATTAGTCTTGATGCTGCTTATCCATAAGGTCATGTCAATGTCAATGTATTCGAAATGTGTCCCTTATGTTCAAGAAAAAGTTCACTGATGTGACAAAGACGCGAAATGTTGGCAACAATCTTGTCTGAGATCCAGGAAAATTAAGTAACCCCTGAAAAAATTTTTTCGCATAAATCCTTTATAAAATGTAATATCGTGCACTGGGGAAAGGGGCGGAAAATGGGTCAAAACATGCGCACCACAAGTAACGCACTTTTTATGAATCCCAAATAGTGCTTCCCCTCCCAAGGCCCGCAACCGCACATTTTTTCACGCCCCTGAACTATATTGATATTCTATAACAAATCCGCTTTTATACAGCAAATTTATTTCTCCAACTATTTCAACATCAAACAAAAAATAAATAGATATATTACGCACCAAACGCACCTGCGTTATTATATAAGTTATATATATAGATATATTTAAGAATTTCATTTAGCGCGGGCTATCAGGAATTCCCCTCCATGTTCCCCTTGAGAAACAGGAAAAGCTAAATTTGGGAGTTGTGGTCGGGTTGAAAATTTGAAATAATGTGTTGCCGTGTGTAACGAGTCTATGTGCCAAGTTTCAGCTTCATAGCTTGACGGAAAGTGGGTAAATTAGCTGTCCAAAGATTGTGTCACCCAACAAGGCATTCAGTCGGCCACCCAGCCAGGAAGTCAGTCGGCCACCCAGCCAGGAATTCAGTCGGCCACCAAGTCAGGCAATCTGTCGGCCACCCAGCCAGGAAGTCAGTCGGCCACTCAGCCAGGCAGTCAGTTGGCCACCCAGCCAGGCAATCAGTCGGACACCCAGCCAGGCAGTCAGTTGGCCACCCAGCAAGGCAATCAGTCGGCCACCAAGCCAGGCAGTCAGTTGGCCACCCAGCAAGGCAATCAGTCGGCCACCAAGCCAGGCAGTCAGTTGGCCACCCAGCCAGGCAATCAGTCGGCCACCTAGCCAGGCAGTCAGTTGGCCACCCAGCCAGGCAATCAGTCGGCCACCAAGCCAGGCAATCAGTCGGACACCCAGCCAGGCAGTCAGTCGGCCACCAAGCCAGGCAATCAGTCGGACACCAAGCCACGAACAAAATCGAAGTAAATATAAAGGATTTTTTTTAAAAAGAACACAAAATACAAAGTTTTAAAATCTAGGAATTAATACACCAAATATATCAGACGGGTTGATTCCAACAGGTGTATATCAGACGGGTTGATTCTATCAGGTGTTTATCAGACGGGTTGATTCCAACAGGTGTATATCAGACGGGTTCATTCTATCAGGTGTATATCAGACGAGTTGATTCCATCAGGTTTACACAGACGGGTTGATTCCATCAGGTGTATATCAAACGGGTTGATTCCATCAGGTGTATATCAAAAGGGTTGATTCCAACAGGTGTTTATCAGACGGGTTGATTCCATCAGGTGTATATCAAACAAGTTGATTCCATCAGGTTTACACAGACGGGTTGATTCCATCAGGTGTATATCAGACGGATTGATTGCATCAGATGTATATCAGACGGGTTGATTCCATCAGGTGTATATCAAACGGGTTGATTCCATCCGGTGTATATCAAACGGGTTGATTCCATCAGGTGTATATCAAAAGGGTTGATTCCATCAGGTGTATATCAAACGGGTTGATTCCATCAGGTGTATTTCAAAAGGGTTGATTCCATCAGGTGTACACAGTTTTTCTGAATGGATCCCTCAGTGTAAACGTGGATGGCATTGACTGTGTTCGAACTCCCACACAGCGGATGATAGAATGCATTCATCCCGGCTCACTGACACACTCGCTGGCTTTACATCATCTCAAACCAACGAAGTCTTGACAGCTCATTGCATCAACAAAGGTTTGATGTGACTACCCTTAGGTGTGCGCCATGTCATTGTGTCAATGATGACGACGTCACAGGAACAATAAAAAAATATCAGTACAACCCTCATTGGGATGACGTTGGATCATTGTTTATCTTAAGATTTCTCCCAATTATGTCCCTCTATGATGTCCCTCTGTTGTGTCCCTCTATGATGTCCCTCTGTGATGTCCCTCTATGATATCCCTCTGTGATGTCCCTCTATGATGTCCCCCTGTGATGTCCCTCTGTGATGTCTCTCTGTAATGTCCCTCTATGATGTCCCTCTATGATGTCCCTCTATGATGTCCCTCTATGATGTCCCTCTATGATGTCCCTCTGTGATCTCCCTCGATTATCTCCTTGTATGATGTCCCTATATGATGTCCCTCTGTGATGTCCCTCTGTGATCTCCCTCTATTATCTCCCTGTATGATGTCCCTGTATGATGTCCCTCTATGATGTCCCTCTATGATGTCCCTCTATGATGTCCCTTTATGATGTCCCTCTATGATGTCCCTCTATGATGCCCCTCTATGATGTCCCTCGTTGATCTCCATTATCTCCCTGTATGATGTCCCTCTAATATCTCCCTGTATGATGTCCCTCTATGATATCCCTCTGTGATCTCCCTCGATTATCTCCTTGTATGATGTCCCTCTGTGATGTCCCTCTGTGATGTCCCTCTATTATCTCCCTGTATGATGTCCCTGTATGATGTCCCTGTATGATGTCCCTCTATGATGTCCCTCTATGATGTCCCTTTATGATGTCCCTCTATGATGTCCCTCTATGATGTCCCTATTTGATGTCCCTCTGTTATCTCCATTATCTCCCTGTATGATGTCCCTCTAATATCTCCCTGTATGATGTCCCTCTATGATATCCCTCTGTGATCTCCATTATCTCCCTGTATGATGTCCCTCTATGATGTCCCGCTGTTATCTCCATTATTTCCCTGTTTGATGTCCCTCTATAATGTCCCTCTGTGATCTCCATATCTCTATGTATGATGTCCCTCTATGATGTCCCTCTGTGATCTCCATTATCTCCCTGTATGATGTCCCTCTATTATCTCCCTATGTGATGTCCCTCTATGATGTCCCTCTGTGATCTCCATTATCTCCCTGTATGATATCCCTCTATTATCTCCCTCTATTATCTCCCTGTATGATGTCCCTCTATGATGTCCTTCTGTGATCTCCATTATCTCCCTGTATGATGTCCCTCTATATCTCCCTCTATTATCTCCCTGTATTATGTCCCTGTATGATGTCCCTCTGTGATCTCCATTATCTCCCGGTATGATGTCCCTCTATTATCTACCTCTATTATCTCCCTGTATGATGTCCCTCTATGACAGTTGTGCTCTACCTTCTTAAAGCTGCGACTCTTTAAAACTCTCCCTTATGTTGTGGTGACCCCAACCATAAAATAATTTTCATTGCTACCTCATAAATATGTCTTTTCCGATGGTCTTAGGCGACCAACAGGGGTCGCGACCCACTGGTTGAGAACCGCTGGTCTAGGATGTCGCGCCATGCACACACAAGATTTTTTTATGCTGTGACAGTCTAAACCAGCGGTTCTCTCTGTGGGTCGCGACCCCTTTGGGGGTCGAAAGAACAATTCACAGGGGTCGCCTAAGACCATCGGAAAACACATATACTCTATAGTTATGAAGTAGCAACGAATTATTTTTAGGTGTTGGGGGTCGCCACAAAACGAGGAACTGTATTAAAGGGTCGTGGCAGAAGGTTGAGAGCCACTGGTCTAAACTATGATTTCCATCATTTATTACGCAACTACGAAAATAAGAACGACACATATCTTGCAATAACTATACACTAGCACATCATGACGTAGGATATCCAAACGTTTCACTGACACAGCGACGATAGCGACGTAACGTGTCAACTTACCCACGATTCATACGACGACTGGTCGGGCCGGACTACACACTGGTTTTCCTTGATGTGGTCACGCACATACTTGGGGAACTCCAGCCCCATGATGAGACCCACTGCCAGGAGCAGCACCCCAACCAACACGATCCCCACCCCTAGGATGTGAGTGGACACGGTCCGACCTCGTGCCTCAGCACCGTAGTCGGTATCTGAACGATCTTTGAGAGACCAGGGTCCTGGTGCATGGCTATCGTGAGGGCCTCGGACCATGGACACCTGGTATGACCTCGGCATAATACGTCCAGCAAAGGCTCAGTGGGTGCACGTGGTTGCTATCTAGCGTCAGCATGACCGAGTCTCATGATTGTCACTGACGCTACCTGTGTATCCACGTTGTCCGAGAGGTCAGTAGCTGGTAAGGCGTGATAGTCGGTGAATGGTATAAACACATCCAGTGAAATTTACGAAGCTGGATCATCTAAAGATATACGGTGGCGCATCACCTTAAATATTATGATAAATATCACATGGATAAATCAGTGTCACAAAATGTTTTTTTTTTTAAACTGTCACAACATGTTGAATCACTGTCACAAGATGTTGAATCACTGTCACAAGATATTGAATCACCGTCACAAGATGTTAAATCACCGTCACAAGATGTTGAATCACTCTCACAAGTTATTAAATCACCGTCACAAGATGTTGAATCACTGTCACAAGATATTGAATCACCGTCACAAGATGTTAAATCACCGTCACAAGATGTTGAATCACTGTCACAAGATGTTAAATCACCGTCACAAGATGTTGAATCACTGTCACGAGATGTTGAATCACTGTCACAAGATGTTGAATCACTGTCACAAGATGCCAAAATGTGTTGCCGACAAAACTTGAGGCCGGCGCTGGTTCACATCTCTAAATGTGACCATTCACCTGCCCAGGTGAGGAGGATCTTCTAGAGCTGCACCTGGATTGAAATAAAGTCAAATTTAGCAATGAATTGTTAAAAGCTTCATAGTCAAAAACGCATTTTGAATGTATGAAAAGGCAAACGGCAAACATTGCCACATATAACACCCTACCAGCACTCACCAACAATCTTTTCTTTAAAACTTTTGAAATTCATGTAAACAAAAAATTTAAAGTAAATAGAAATTTTAATTTTTATGGAAAGAAATAGGAAAGTGTAATAATGTGCATCAATGTCACATGCACTAAGGTGGGGCCGGGTGGGAAACGTTAGACATGCACTAAGGTGGGGCCGGGTGGGAAACGTTAGACATGCACTAAGGTGGGGCCGGGTGGGAAACGTTAGACATGCACTAAGGCGGGGCCGGGTGGGAAACGTTAGACATGCACTAAGGTGGGGCCGGGTGGGAAACGTTAGACATGCACTAAGGTAGGGCCGGGTGGGAAACGTTAGACATGCACTAAGGTGAGGCTGAGTGGGAAATGTTAGACATGCACTAAGGTGAGGATGGGTGGGAAATGTTAGACATGCACTAAGGTGAGGATGGGGGGGGGGAAATGTTAGACATGCACTAAAGTGAGGATGGGTGAGAAATGTTAGACGTGCACTAAGGTGAGGCTAGGTGGGAAAAACTTGATTTTAATTTAACTCAGACTTTAAAAGAAAGTCATCAAACGGGGTTAATTCTCGAATTTATTGTGTTACCAACCGTTAATTGGTTTTGCAATTCAATCTGTTTTAAGGTGTGGCTCGTGAAACAGGACTGAAACCGGCTTACAAAGATAAACAAAACCTAATCTGGTTATATCAACAATATTCAATTTAATTATACTATTAAATTTAAATAAAAATTAAAAATAAATCAAATATACAGAAATAGAAACTCTATTCCCTTAAAACACATCAAGTGGAGAGGTACGGTCCTCGAACAAATACAAATATTAGTGTACACAAACACATACACGCATACCACGCCATAGAAGACTGCTAATAACAATAATGCACTCTTTTGTGGTTCTTATAAGTATGTTACGTCTCGTAATATGTCTCGTGTCTAGGAAATCTAGCAAAAATCTCCCCCGGCTGGAAAAAGCTGCCGGCGTATTTATAGGGAGTGAGTTAGAAACCTCCAAAAAAAAAATTCTAGAAGTTGCATCATTCGATAGAATTCTTTAGAACAAATTAGAACATAAATCAACCTCCTTCCAATCAAGGGTTTGGTTGGGGGGGGGGGGGGGGAATGGTAGAACGGTGTGCATTTAGTCGGTGACGTCAATATGAAAACAAAAAGGGGGGAGGAATGGTGGATATATTAGTTCTTCGTTGAAACTAAATTAGGTCAGCACACAGGTTTAAGCAAAGTACCGTAATCAACCTGAACACTACTAAACAATCAACTGAAACCTTCATTGAACACGTTTACACTTGAGTTTAATTATTGATGATGGGTCGGGGGGAAATGGGGGTTTGAAAAGTTGTTGTTATTGTATTTGACGCATCGGTGAGTAGGACAGGACTGACTAGATAGAAGAACGGAGCTAACAAGCTTATAAGGCATGGCTGGCTTACTAGAAGGACAGAATTAACAAGGTTGTAGGACATGGCTAGCTAGCTTGTAGGACAGAGCTAACAAGCTTATAAGACATGGCTGGCTAGCTAGAAGGACAGAACTAACAAGGCTATAGGACATGGCTGGCTAACTAGAAAGACAGAACTAACAAGGATGTAGGATATGACTGGCTAGCTAGTAGGACAGAGCTAACATTCTTATAAGACATGGCTGGTAAACATGTAGGACAGAGCTAACAAGTCTATAGGACATGGCTGGCTTCCTAGAAGGACGGAACTAACAAGGTTATATAGGACATGGTTTGCTAGTTATTGTGGCGTGACCAATAGACAAGAAGGATCGGCCAACGGACCAGTAGAACATTAAATTACTAATGATCATAATCCTGGCCGTGATATCAAATGATGCGTACGAGGCTAAACCTGAGTTAACCCCTCCCCCTCCCCCCCCCCCCCCCCCCCCCCCGCTTCCCAAATATTTTTTTTTATATTGATACACATATTTTGCATGAAGAATTACAATTGTGCCGCCCTCTGAAGATGGGGCTCGGAACAGGTGCCCCCTTCGAGCACCCCTTTACGTACGGCCCTGGTCGTGTGTACCTCATAGTGGTCATAGATGGCGTAGGTTACCTAAGGTGGCATTGGTTGTTTAAGGAGCCTTTCAGTTGTTGAACATGGGATTTATAATTGCGAGAGTTAAATTAAATGAGTTGATCATCGTCCATTAGACCGCCGGGAACATTGTTTGTTTTGTGGATCCATGACGTCATGGAATCCAGCACGTAAAGCAGTTCTATTCTTAGCCCGTCACGGGAAGATAATCAATAGAGAAAAAAAATGCTTTGGCCTAGTGGTGCAATCAATATGTGAAATATTGGTTATCCTCTGTACAAGTATGCTGAGACAGAGACACCAAGCGACATGTCAGTAGTTTTTTTATATCGAGCTTGGTATCTAAAACAACAGATTTACGTTTTTTCAATTTGACGGCGTCAGATCACAGATTGAATTAAATCCAGACATTATCCGTTTAGTACTTTAGTCAAACAGAAATCAAATGATGCTAAGAATATTCCCTCGTGCGAGGTCAGAACCAGTGATTCTCCGATTGGTGGCCATCACAACCTGTCAGGAAATAGTTGATCTTTCTTGACATTGAAAATCACTGAATCCATGCCAAGAAATGAGAGGCTTCAAATTCTCAGAGATTAAAAAGAAAAAAAGAACTATGGCCAATGAGAGGTTTACACGATCAAATGTTCGTCAAATGTGTTACAACATTAATCATTCATAAAACAAATTGGACGAAAATTAGATTCCGTTAACTGAGCATATATATTAAGTTTACAAGAGGCGTAACTAACGGGGTGCGAAGGGGTGACCGCACCGGGGGGTACTTTTAGAGTTTATTTATATATATATATATAGTTAAAAATGGCTTGTGTGTGTTGGGGCGCACTCTAATCCAGGAACGCCACTGAGAAGTTGGGCCTATTAAATAAATATTTTTGGAGACACTTCTGGTTGGGAGAATTTCTTCTTCTTCTTTTTTTTTAAAGAAATAAAAGAACAAAAAAAGCTATTTTTCTTTCCTTTCTCTTATTCTAGTAAATAATGAGTGTCTATTATAATACTCTTCTCTTTAATTTGAGAGTATTTCTCTACTCTTAGACAACACGCCTTTGTTTAATAAAACAATACCCTTGTACTAGATTTAGAAACTATTACTCTAGTTACAATCTCTTGCCTAGTCTAAGAAGCGTCTGCTTGGAAAGGGTTCACTATTTTAGAGAAGCAAGTGTGTGAGGAAATACACTCCTGAAAGAAGACACTTTCATGACGGATATTTTCTATACTTTCATGACGGACACTATCATGGCGGACACTTTAATGGCAGACACTTTCCTGGCAGACACTTTCATGTCGGACACTTTCATGACGGACAATTTCATGGCAGAAACTTTCAGGACAAACATTTTCATGACAGACACTTTCATGGCGGACTCTTTCATGGCAGACACTTAAATGGCAGACACTTACATGGCAGACACTTTCATGGCAGACACTTTCATGGCGAACACTTTCCTGACAGACACTGTCATGACGAACAGTTTCATGACGGACACTTTCATGACGGACTCTTTCATGGCAAACACTTTCATGGCAGACACTTTCATGGCAGACACTTTCATGACAGACACTTTAATGGCAGAAAATTTTATGACGGACACTGTCATGACAGTTAACCTCAGTCAATTGTACGTCAGTAAAATTAAATGAGGACATATGCAAACAATTTTTCAAAGAAGCTAACTTTACTAGGCCTACTTTTAAATTTAAAAAAACACTGGGTACATTTTAAATCAATAATTTTTACATTGAAAAGAAACCACAGCTTCATGATGCCTTGAATTCCCCATAATTAAACGTAATGGTTCAATGTGTCATCTCCCCTGGAGGACAACCGTTTAAGCCAAAGGCCTATTGTTTGTGGTTTGTAACTGTTGAGTCGAGTCTGTTGTCGTGTCTAACACGTAGAGCCTGCTCACACACGACGAACGAACAAACTGGCAGATTGTGTGATAAATTGTATGGCTAGGAAAATACCAGAACTCTGTTAACAACAGCCGTGATGGGAGATATGGACGGAGGTGGCCAGATTTCACAATAGACGGCGTTTTAAAAAAAAAAGAAAGATATTGATTTTTTAAAGGTTTGTTATATTTTCCGAGGATTGTCAGTCACATCTCTTCATGATTTGTAACATTAGAGAAAACTAAAGGGGCCATAGCGTCACAAACAGTGATTAACGGTTTGATCAAAAATATATTTCATGGAAGTGTTTAACTTGCGGGATTTATCCAAATATCTTGAAATAGTTGTGTAAGCACCAGAGGCGTAGCTATAGGGGGCAAGGGGGACAGATGTCCCTGGGCGCCAGAATAGCTAGGAGCGCCAAAATGCTTTGATGTTATTTTATTGAAGAAAAGATGGTTCTGACCACTCCAATGAAAGATGGTTCTGACCACTCCAAGAAAAGATGGTTCTGACCGCTCCAATGAAAGATGGTTCTGACCATTCCAAGGAAAGATGGTTCTGACCACTCTAAGGAAAGATGGTTCTGACCACTCCAAAGAAAGATTTATACTTGTTATCATTTATACTTTGTCAGTCTTCTCAGTTGTCAAGAAAATAAATTTGATACCGTACTTATCCCTTTAGCAAGCCAGTCCTAACTCTGGAACTTGTCTAATATCTTTATCACCCTACTTGACAAAAACACGTATTATCACATATTGGGAAAACATTACGTTCAATTAAAAAAACGTGTATGGTAGTAGACCAATGCTTGCATGACTTTCTCACACTATTACTTTGCCGCAACTCCAAGTGGATCATGAGCAATAAAAATAATATGTCCACGCCTTCCGGTCTCTTGCAATCGTCCCCAGTCTTTCCAAATCTTTCTGATCTGTAATATACGCTTGACTACCTCTCCACGCCATCAAATCTGTCTGATCTGTAATACATTCTTGACTACCTCTCCACGCCATGTGTTTTTGGGGTCTTCCCCATCCACATGAGCGCTGAGGGTTCCATACAATTGTTGGCCTAGTCTGCGTGGCTGTGGTATTCTTATGGTATGTCAATCCATCCCCACCTTCTTTTACAAATTTCTCATTGTGCCTGAAAGCCAAAAATGTTACGAGCGGTATATTTAAAAGGGCGCGGTAAACTTGACGGCCGAAGAGAGTCTGCATCCTAGAGCAGACGCTCTCACATGACATCCTCAGCCATCTTGAGGAAATCAATTAATCAAACTGGAGATCGATAGATCGATACCGGCCAATTTTGATTACACGGAACCCGACCTCCAGACTTGAGTAGCTCGCCATCATGGGGAGGGGAGGGGGAGGTCAATAAAGTCATTTAGTCGTGCCAGATTGTAGTGGGGGTGGTCCTCAAACAAACGCCTACGGGGGCCGGTTGGAGAAAACTTACAAAATACTCAGAGAAGCCTGGCTAATTCATGTCTGAAAGATAAAACTCGGATGTATGACGTCACTGTGACCTGGCGCTGTATGATATTTTTTGATTGCTTGTTAATTATTTAAACGTGACATAAAAAACGAATTTTTAATTAGATATCCAAACCGGAAGTAGGTACAGAAAGTTCAATTTCTACTGCACATTCAGTAAATGACAAGAAGACAAAAATAAATAAATTATTTCATAACGTCTTTTAATTTGTTGCTTATTTGTGTATTTTTTTCCCAGGCCGTCTTTTTCCCTGTATTTGATACCACCACTCTTTTGCCGCTTATTATCCCCTTGTTACCCCTCCCCCCCCCCAGCCCGTTAAACCGCCTTCATCTGTTGTTGTGTCGCACAACTTTGGTTGTATCGTGTGCCTGGCCAGGCTTACCTCCCCTCACATAGCATAATTGTCTGATACCAGGGATAAAAGCACTCACGAACTCCACGCTTCGTCACGCAGGCTTTATTCTAGGTGCCCAACTGAAAGTAATCACCAGGAACAAAAGAGCTCCCTCGCGTGGGCCGTTACTGGCTCAGCACATCAAAATAATATATATAAAAAAACTTGAAGCCAACAAAACCTTAATCTATAGATAAATTAAAGCTTAGAAGACGGGAACTTCAATGTCAACTTGATCAAATACAAGCTCTGATTAGATCAGAATAGCGATGAACACATTAAACTCATTCGACTAGAACAGGGGTCACCAAAGAACGGCCCGCGAGGCCAGTTCATTCGGCCCGCCAACGGTACTTGAACTTTCCAGATAAAACGTATGGAACAGGAGAAGCTGTGATACAATTAAAATTTCAATATTTTGTTTTGAATACTAGGAGATTTTCACACATGCGGAGACCTCCTGGCTGCTATGACCTCCTGGCTGCTATGCGCTTTAATTCACTTTCAATTTTAAATTATTGTATCTGTATTTTCTTGTTTATTTCAGACCTTTTACCCTCGAACAATATCATCTTCAAATCGTACAATACGGTATCTTAATAGTAAATAAATAAACAAACAGTATATATAATGAATTCAATAACTTCTCGCATCGCAGTGGGATTGAGTTAAGCTGGCCCCCCAAAAAGTTAACTACTAAAAGTAGATGACCGAAGTTTGTAATACAATCTGAGGTCACTTTGTTTTGCAGACGTGTATATGCTACCGATTTTAATTTATATTGAGAGGACGTACAGATCACATTGTCACAGTCTATCACTGGTAAAAATGAAGTTACTGGTGAAATTTAACGTGGTTCAAACACGAACTCAGATCAGCATAGAACAAAACGTACTTAAATAAGAATTAATTTAACAAATGGTGAAGTCATTTAAAAAACCTACCAAGTAACCTGAGGTTGTTGTTTTTAGGAAAAGCTGATTAATTAAAAAATGTAAGAATCATTTCCATTAAGCATATTTTTAAATAAGAATCATTTCCATTAAGCATATTCCCGCTAATATATTATAGTCTGATTACAAGCACAAACTGGGTAGTAAATGAATGAAACAAAAAGGAGTGTTGAAAACATACGGGGACATTAAAAATCATAGTCGCCACGGTTGGAACTAACAGCCCTTCGGCAAGTTCAGTAGTGCGGAGAACAGAAGAACTTGTAGAGAACATAGTGCTACAGATATGTGAGAAAGCTAGGAACTTGATGTGGTATTCTCTGGCACTGGATGAGTCTGCTGATCTCTCACAACTTCTCGCGTTTATTTGTGGTATCAATTTGGACTTTCACTGATAATGGCAGAGTTGGCATCCGTTTGCAGAATGCAAGGAACAACTTATGTCTGTGAGCAAACATTTTCAAAAATAAAGTATGTGAAGTCGACACATCGAACGAGAGGGATTTATGAACATTTGAAAAAAGTTCTCTTGATTGCATGCAGCAATTCCAAACCAAACATTGATAATATCTTGAAAGCCAAACGCCAGTTTCACAAATTTCACTAGTCTTTTTTTGGCTGCACTAGTTCTGATGTTACTAAAATGTTGCTAACGTGGCCTTTTTTCCTAACTTTTTTAGTAAATATATATGTTGGTTGTCTTTTCTTTTTTGCATTGCACGCCACTCACCCATGATTAACATGGAATACTAAACTTAGTTTTTCGTCTTTTTTCCCAGAGCTTTCGTTCTGGCTTGCACATATTGTTAGAGAATGATTATCCGGCCCCCCGTGAAAAAAGTTTGGTGACCCCTGGACTAAAAAGTTTAACGCATAGAAGGAAAAAAGGAACACGCATCATTTCCAAACGTTATACGAATAGTTAAGGTCAAAGTTCAGTATACATGTGTTCTCTAAACCCCCCCCCCCCAACCGGACTGCTCGTTGTAATTCTTAACCAGCACTCAACACTGTCAATCACATCATCAATACTGTCAATCACATCATCAACACTGTCAATCACATCATCAACACTGTCAATCACATCATCAACACTGTCAATCACGTCATCAACACTGTCAATCACGTCATCAACACTGTCAATCACATCATAAACACTGTCAATCACATCATCAACACTGTCAATCACATCATCAACGCTGTCAATCACATCATCAACACTGTCATTGTGGACGTGTACCAACCCTACACACAATCCCTCACATAGCGACACACACACAGCCACACACAATCACACAAAGCCACACACAATCACACACACTATCTCTCACACAGCCTCACACAGCAAAACACACAGTTGAACTCACAGCCAAACACACATCCACACCTACAACCACACACGCACACACAGATTCCCACACGCCGTCAAACAACCCCCCCCCCACACACACAGCGTCACACACAACCATTCCTCTTACATGCCCCTACAGACCACCACTCAATCTCATCTCTCGTGTCATTGGTCACGTTTTGGGCTAGCCTCAAAGCAAACCTAGCGCGTGCTGGCGGCCAAGACTTGTGATTTCAGACGACCTATTGGAAATTCTGTTTTCTCAATTCAAGCCGCTAACATAGGAACAGCTTTTAAATTGAAGTGTAAATGTTTGGGATAAAAAAAAACATGGATTTACAACTTCGCATTTGCGACTTGGAGAAAAGTGTGTTGTATATTTGAAATATTATTTTCAATACCTTTATTCTATGTTTTATGATATGTATTCGAGTTCACGTGTTTTAGTTGATGTATTCGAGTTCACGTGTTGTATTCGATGTATTCGAGTTCACGTGTTGTATTGGATGTATTCGAGTTCACGTGTTGTATTTGATGTATTCGCGTTCACGTGTTGTAGTTGATGTATTCGAGTTCACGTGTTGTATTTGATGTATTCGAGTTAATTTGTTGTATTTGATGTATTCGAGTTCACGTGCTGTAGTTGAAAGGTTCGTTTGCAAAGTTATGTTGATGATTGTTTTTTTTAAAGTTTAGTTAAGTTGAATCAAGGTCGTTACATGACTTTTAAAGGCCCCCCCACCCCCCACCCCCCGCTACTTCAAATCAAATTTTGGTACATCATAACTTTGGGCCCCTTTCATATCTGAGACCGCCTGCAGTCGCCATTGGTTGCAGGACCAACACGATGGCTTGAACTCGAAAGTATCCATTGTACAAATTTAACAATAGAAATTAAATGGCCACGAAACTGATTTTTTTTAAGGTGCATAATTACTAGGTGTCCTTAAAAATGACTTTTGGTAATGGACTACGATGAGTCACTTCCTTGTTTTGTCACGTGATACGTACCAGCCATTGGTAGGCTTTCTGCTACACATAACAACACATAACAACAGATAACAGCTGATCAGCCATTGCCATTATCATTAATTTTAAAGCACAATGTTTGTCTCCATCAGCGCTTCCCCAGTGTTAATTAAAAAATTTACTTTTCAAAATATTCTTGAGTACACGCGTTTCTTTAAATGACATTTATAAATGTGACAATAATTATAATTCAGTTATGATTAAAGGAAGAAAGTTGTTTGAAGAAAAATTTGTGAGCGACTAGTGTGTTGCAGACAGCCTACCGGAAGTCTTACTCGTACTTACTCTTATCACGTGACAAAACACTCAATAAATCGTAGTCCATTACGAAAGTCTAAAATATCTGACTCGTACAATTTAATCAATAGTACACTGAGGAAGTCTGAGAAATGGTGACGTAGGAGGGGAGCAGAACATAATCGTTCTTAATTGACTTACCGGTGGTTTTCCGTAATTAGAGCATGGGGAGAATCGACTGCGTGTCCCAGAGAAAATAAGAAATCAGTCACGTTCAGAACTACGTTCAGTAACATTCAGTGAAGTCTTCGATTTTGGTGAGTGGGAGAGATGCCATGAGGGGATCTGTACTTATTTGACTAGGATCTGTGCTCAAAGGTGTTTGGTCGTTCTGTGCTGGGGGTGTTGGTCGTACTGTGCTGGGGGTGTTTGGTCGTACTGTGCTGGGGGGTGTTTGGTCGTACTGTGCTCGTCGGGGGTGTTTGGTCGTACTGTGCTCGTTGGGGGTGTTGGTCGTACTGTGCTGGGGGGTGTATGGTCGTACTGTGCTCGGGGGTGTTTGGTCGTACTGTGCTGGGGGATGTATGGTCGTACTGTGCTCGGGGGTGTTTGGTCGTACTGTGCTGGGGGGTGTTTGGTCGTACTGTGCTCGGGGGTGTTTGGTCAAACTGTGCTCGGGGGTGTTTGGTCGTACTGTGCTCGGGGGTGTTTGGTCGTACTGTGCTCGGGGGTGTTTGGTCGTACTGTGCTCGGGGGTGTTTGGTCGTACCGTGCTCGGGGGTGTTTGGTCGTAAAGATCGGAATTTCAGTCAAAGTATACTTGTGTTGTGAGAATGGAGAGTTCTTGATTTGTGGAAATAAAGAGTCCTTGAATCACGAGATGGAGAGTCCTTGGATTGTGGGAATGGCGAGTGCTTGGATTGTGGGATGGAGAGTCCTTGTGTTGCGAAAATGGAGAGTTCTTGAGTTGTGGGAATGGAGAGTCTTTAGAGTGTGGAATGGAGAGTCCTTGGATTGTGGGAATGGAGAGTCCTTGTATTGTGGGATGGAGAGTCCTTGTGTTGCGAGAATAGAGAGTCCTTGGATTGTGGGATGGAGAGTCCTTGTGTTGTGGGAATGGAGAGTCTTTAGTTGTGGGAATGGAGAGTCTTTAGAGTGTGAGAATGGAGAGTCTTTGGATTGTGGAATGGAGAGTCCTTGTGTTGCGAGAATGTAGAGTTCTTGAGTTGTGGGAATGAAGAGTCCTTGAATCACGTGTTGGAGAGTCCTTGTATTGTGGGAATGGAGAGTCCTTGAATCACGTGTTGGAGAATCCTTGGATTGTGGTATGGAGAGTCCTTGTGTTGTGGGAATGGATAGTCCTTGAATCACGTGTTGGAGAGTCATTATATTGTGGGAATGGAGAGTCCTTGAATCACGTGTTGGAGGGTCCTTGTATTGTGGGAATGGAGAGTCCTTGAATCACGCGTTGGAGAATCCTTGTATTGTGGGAATGGAGAGTCCTAGAATCACGTGTTGGGGAGTCCTTGTATTGTGGGAATGGAGAGTCCTTGAATCACGTGTTGGAGAGTCCTTGAATCACGTGTTGGAGAGTCCTTGGGTTTTGGGAATGGAGAGTCCTTGGGTTTTGGGAATGGAGAGTCCTTGGGTTTTGGGAATGGAGAGTCCTTGGGTTTTGGGAATGGAGAGTCCTTGGGTTTTGCGAATGGAGAGTCCTTGGGTTTTGGGAATGGAGAGTCCTTGGGTTTTGGGAATGGAGAGTCCTTGGGTTTTAGGAATGGAGAGTCCTTGGGTTTTGGGAATGGAGAGTCCTTGGGTTTTGGGAATGGAGAGTCCTTGGGTTTTGGGAATGGAGAGTCCTTGGGTTTTGGGAATGGAGAGTCCTTGCGTTTTGGGAATGGAGAGTCCTTGGGTTGTGGGAATGGAGAGTCCTTGGGTTTTGGGAATGGAGAGTCCTTGGGTTTTGGAAATGGAGAGTCCTGGGTTTTTGGGAATGGAGAGTCCTTGGGTTGTGGGAATGGAGAGTCATTGGGTTTTGGGAATGGAGAGTCCTTGGATTTAGGGTTGGAAAATCTGTAGGAAATTGGATTTGCGAACTTTTGTGAGCAGGTTTTTTTTTGTTTGGTTGGTTCGATTGTTGTTGTTTTTGTTTTTTGTTTTTCTGTAGGGGAGGGGTCCTTGAGTTGTGAGTTGCATAATCCTTGGGTTTGGGGGTGGAGAGTCCTTATGTTGGTGTGGAGAGTCCTTGAGTTTGTGATGGAGAGTCCATAGTTTGGAGGCGGAGAGTCCTTGGGTTGGGGGTGGATAGTCCTTAGGTTGGGAGTTGAGAGTCCTTGGGTTGGGGTGGAACGTCCTTAGGTTGGGGTGGAGAGTCCTTAGGTTGAGGTCGGAGAGTCCTTAGGTTGGGGTGGAGAGTCCTTAGGTTGCTGTGTAGAGTCATTAGTTTAAGACTTTAGATGATTAACATTTAAATGGCATTAGCATGACATGTGCAGGTCACAACTTGAATAGTAATGATGACATGACATTTATTTAATGGATTCATGACACCAATCATAGATGCAGCCATAAATGGAGGCATGACACTTATCATAGATGATAGTTCGTAGATCATAGATCGTAGATCATATATTATATATACAGTATCGACAATATTGCAAGAACATTTAGAGCAGTGGTCCTCAACCTTCCTAATGCCGCGACCCTTTAATACAGTTTCTCGTGTTGTGGCGACCCCCAACCACAAGATTATTTTCGTTGCTACTTCATAACTGTGGTGTATATGTGTTTTCGGATGGTCTTAGGCGACCCCGGTTAAGGGTCATTCGACACCCAAAAGGGTTGCGACCCACGGGTTGAGAGCCGCTGATTATAGAATAGCTTGTTTTATCTGGATTTATAAAAGAAAACATCAGAGACGTCACACGCCGTGCTTGAAGTCATGTGATCACGTGGTTTAAGTGTGTTGGAAATCAACGAAATCCTGTGATTACAATAAACTACACAATTAAAAACGCGCCGCTGGCTTTTTTTTTATATTTATAAAGTACATCGAAAGGCGCAGGCAGCAGCCATTTTATTTTTACTTGAATCGAGGCCAGTCGTCGTTAACAGGAAATGATCAACTCAGCCATAACCATGGCAACAGGAACTCTTTAAATAGATTGATATGCCCGATGATTGATTGTAGTTGCTTCGCGTTACTTTAGTTCAGCTTGCTTCATGCCGCGTTTATGGGGGGCCCCCATCCCCATTTTTTTTCCACTCCACTCCCCTCTACATAACTCATCCCTCCACCACACAGACACACTGGTTATAACACACTCGCACACGTGTGATTGATGTCCGCTCTAACCGGAATAAGAATGTCATGAGATTATTTCATCAGCAGAAATGAACGTCCGGGTGAACAAGTTTAGAAACTGATGATGTTTGGTATGGCCAGGAGCGGAACTAACAGGGAGGTTGCAATGGAGAACGGGGAGCCGCGGGATCTTAGAATCAGAGGCGTAACAACGGCTTGGCATTGGGGCAGTTGCCAAGGGCGCCGGCCTGCGCCAGTTATAAAGGGCGCCGCTAAATCTCTAATTTTTTAATTTTTGTGTAAAAAAAAGGGCGCCAAAAATAAATTAGCCAAGGGTGACAATAATCCAGTTACGCCTCTGCTTAGAATTCCTCTTAATAATCGATCAATTTTAGAACTTGGCAAATATTCAACGATAAATTAAAGGAGATCTGTAGAAATAGAAAAGTGAACCTGCTCTATTCTGTTGAGAAGAGCAAAAAATAATTTAAATTGTATCTAGCCTTCAAATACTCGGCCGGACAGGGTGCTTCCGCCGTCCTTTCTTACACAGCCAGGGCGCGTCCTAACTAAAATAAATATCACAAAATATTTCTTTATTCAAGGTTTGATTTGCATACGTGAATAAATTATTGTTTCATTTAACGTCAACTATCTGAAGATTTCTTAGCAATTGTAGTAAATTATAGACAAATATTCATCAGTGCAAAACTATAATGTCATGCGTAAAGTCTTATGTAAAGACTACTAATAGCAGTAAGAATCTACCTAATAATAAAGGTAATTATAATAATATACATTTCTTTTTAACAAACAACGCGAAATGGCGGCACACAACTGTGTCGTACGTTATCTGGGTATTTAATTTGTCAGTTTTTTTTTTAATTCTTACAATGAAAGCACTAATGATAATAATGATGATAATAATTATAATAATGATACTAATTATAATAATAATAATAATAATGATAATGATATAATGATACGAATTATAATAAGAATGATGTTGACGATGAAGGCGACCATTCATATATACTATTCACAATCTTAACGTTCGGCGAAATTACAATTTTGGCGCCCCCTATTTTGTCTCAGAGGCGACCTTTAACCTCGGCTTTACACAACCCTAAGTTTCGATGCTTTTTAATTTAGGGGAAAATCTGTAACCCCACCCCCTCCAGCCTCGAGCCCCCACTCCCGTACCTCCATATCCTCACAAATAAATATTTAATGAATGTGTCTTTGTTTGACTGGTCTTTTGGAGGGCTCCATGTGTCTATGTTTGACTGGTCTTTTGTGGTGCTCCATGTGTCTATGTTTGACTGGTCATTTGTGGTGCTCCATGTGTCTATGTTTGACTGGACTTTTGGGGTGCTCCATGTGTCTATGTTTATCTAGTCTCTAGGGTGCTCCATGTGTCTATTTTTGACTGGTCTTTTGGGGTGCTCATGTGTCTATGTTTAACTGGTCTTAAGGGTGCTCCATGTGTCTATTTTTGACTGGTCTTTTGGGGTGCTCATGTGTCTATGTTTAACTGGTCTTAAGGGTGTTCCATGTGTCTATGTTTGACTGGGCTTTTTGGGTGCTGCATGTGTCTTTGTTTGACTGGTCTTAAGGGTGCTCCATATAAGGTCGAGGCCCTAATCGTTAGCCTGGCTCGCCCTCATCAATGACATGTTTCCAAACACTAGATACCGGTACATTTTCAAAACTTGGAACGTCAATTAAAAGTGTTCACATTTTTTCATCAACTTAGGAGCGATCCTATTTCAAAGAATTATTCCCAGGGAGGGTGGGCTGATTGTCTGGACGCAAGGTCCTCATATTTCTCAGAGGTCCCGAAGGCCGATTACCAAGGTTATCCAGACCCAAGGTCGTCGTATTCCAGTGCCCACTAGGCTCAAAGCTTGAAAAGTCCACGCAGTTTGTCGCCTTCTATATGTGTAACATTGATTTATCTAATTTTTAGAAATATTTCAATCAAAGGATATGCCAGCACCACTAACGTACAAGTACTAAATCTTTATTGGGATTAGTAATAGCCGATGTGTATATGGACACGGGGTATGTTGGGCCCAGCTATGGGCCCCTATGTTGCCTTGGTCTAAGGACCCCCATCTTGCCTCATTAAAAGGACGTCCCATAATTTAACACACCACTTACATCCAAGTATTCAATATAACACTAACGTCCAAATATTCAATATAACACTGACGTCCAAATATTCAATATAACACTGACGTCCAAATATTCAATATAACACTGACGTCCAAATATTCAATATAACACTGACGTCCAAATATTCAATATAACACTGACGTCCAAGTATTTAATATAACACTGACGTCCAAGTATTTAATATTACACTGACGTCCAAGTATTCATTATAACACTGACGTCCAAGTATTCAATATAACACTGACGTCCAAGTATTCATTATAACACTGACGTCCAAGTATTTAATATTACACTGACGTCCAAGTATTTAATATAACACCGACGTACAAGTATTTAATATAGCACTGACGTCCAAGTATTCAACATAACACCAACGTCCAATTATTTAAATAGCACTGACGTCCAAGTATTTAACATAACACCAACGTCCAAGTATTTAAAAAGCACTGACGTCCAAGTATTTAACATAACACCAACGTCCAAGTATTTAAATAGCACTGACGTCCAAGTATTTAACATAACACCAACGTCCAAGTATTTAAATAGCACTGACGTCCAAGTATTTAACATAACACCAATGTACAAGTATTTAAAAAGCACTGACGTCCAAGTATTTAACATAACACCAACGTCCAAGTATTTAAATAGCACTGACGTCCAAGTATTTAACATAACACCAACGTCCAAGTATTTAAATAGCACTGACGTCCAAGTATTCAACATAACACCAACGTCCAATTATTTAAATAGCACTGACGTCCAAGTATTTAACATAACACCAACGTCCAAGTATTTAAAAAGCACTGACGTCCAAGTATTTAACATAACACCAACGTCCAAGTATTTAAATAGCACTGACGTCCAAGTATTGAACATAACACCAACGTACAAGTATTTAAAAAGCACTGACGTCCAAGTATTTAACATAACACCAACGTCCAAGTATTTAAATAGCACTGACGTCCAAGTATTTAACATAACACCAACGTCCAAGTATTTAAATAGCACTGACAATAGTCTTCTTTAAATCTTTTAATCATTAAAAGCAATTTAATTGATATGACGTTATGCACTCTCTGTGATCCTGTTACCATGGAAACGAACATTTAAAAAAAAAAAAAATTATTACGCAAGGACAAAGCTCAGGAAACAGACAACTATAGCATGGAATTTAACATGTGCTTTCTTGTATCGTACAGTCAGGGCCGGATTAACCATTAGGCAAACAAGGCACGTGCCTTGGGCACCAAGCGTTTGGGGGCACTACAAGTCCTCAAGAAATATTTTTGTTTGAACAAAGATCAGAGGCTCCGGGCAGAAAGGGGCACCCATGTGGGTTTGTGCCTTGGTCACTAAAATGGCTTAATCCGGCCCTGCGTACAGTAGTTAATAGAATTGTTGTACATGACATGTGCTTTCTTGCATCGTACAGTAGTTGGTAGAATTGTTGTACATGACATGTGCTTTCTTGCATCGTACAGTAGTTGGTAGAATTGTTGTACATGATATGTTAGGAGATAGCTATAAGTGGTGTGTTTGTTTCTTAGATATGTACTTTGTAGGTCCAGGGACGGACAAAAGTATGTTTCTAAAAAGGCCAAAATAAACATAATTATTTGAAGCGCTAGAGGTCATGGGGAAAATAACGGGGGGGGGGGGGGGGGGGGGGGGGGTTAAGGGGGTCGAGGTTAAGGGGTTGGGGGGGGGGGGTAAAGGAGAGTCTACATTTGTCCTGGCATTTATATTGTGGTGAAAAAAAGTCCGGAAGTGGGGGGGGGGGAATAATCCAAAGGAAAGAAGGCACGCATATTCCTTCCATAATTTATTTCCGATTAAATTTAATAAAGCTATTTATAGAATGCTCATTTCCTCTTTGCGACGCAATAATTGGGAGGAAAAAAACGTCATCTTAGCATTAGTCTGGGGCAGTGGCGTAGGAAGAGGGGACGGAGTGGGGGGAGCTTTTTCTCTTTCTATGGAGGGGCGGCCTTTTCGGCCAACTGCATAGATTTTTCGTGGAAAAGGGGAGCAAAAATATTGGCCTGCCCCGGGCGGCACTAGCCCTAGCTGCGCCACTGGGCGGGTGTAAGATGGAATGGCTTGACTTACTTTTGTAACAAGACTTTAATTACATGTGTTCAGTTTGTACGGGAGACAGTTCTTAGAGACAAACGCAAGAGCTTATGTAACAAGACTTTAAATTAATGTGTTTCAGGTTTTAAAGGGGGTGACCGTTATTATAGACAAATGCAAAAGGTCACATTCACCATGACACGAAACAATCTTAAAAATTTGATTTAATGAATGGTGGACATCCTTGTGATAACCAACCTCGCTAGATGTGGTGTAATCACACAGTATCAATACATATACATACACATATGCTTAAGTACAAGTGAACGAAAATGATTGTCACATATGTATGTGAGTATTTCATGGTCACATATGGATGTGAGTATTTTATGATCACATATGGATGTGTTTCATGGTCACATATGGATGTGTTTCATGTGTTGATAAGAGAGGGGAGGGAGGTCAATTTGACAGTCGATTTTTGGTAGTGGGAAATTGAGGGTTCTTAAAATACACCCATAAGACGTCATAGCAGAGCTTATCGGCCACTGTACACATCAAATGCTACAAGAGCGCCCCAAGGGGTTCTAAAAATATAGCACTTACAGTGTACTGCCGTTCCTTTCAATAAGATTTTTCATGTGTTGGTTTATTATTTGGTCAACTTGTTTGCTTGCGTGCCTTACAAGAGGGGCTGGATGTCACTAAATAGGGAATTTTTTTAATTCTAACGACAGTTCTATGTTGTAGACGAGATAAAACGATCTTTCTCAAAGACAAAGTGATCCAATTATTTCACAAGAAGACTAATCATTCACTACTCACTAGTTACTAGTGACTCAAGCAAATATGGCATTTTCTTTTATTTAAGTTACATATTTTGTATATTGTCATACCTTAAGTACATGTTATTTGTTTATAAACAGTACATTCCGAAATGGGTTAGAATCTCTAAGGAATGCGTAGCTCAGTTTATTTGTTAGGTCGTGTCCTCCAAGTTCTTTTTAACACCAAACCCCCCCCCCCCCCCCCCCCCGCACTAAGACAAATGAATTCACAGTGTCTTAGCTCATTGAAACTATATACATAGTCAAAACTGAGGGCGCCAAGATTGGCTGAGTCCGTCAAAGATAATGTCGCTAACAGCGCCCTACTTTACTTAAATACATGACAAGTCTACATTAGACTGAGACAAAGCAACATAAGACCAAGACAAACCAACATTAGACCAAGACAAACCAACATTAGACTAAGACAAACCAACATTAGACCAAGACAAACCAACATTAGACTAAGACAAACCAACATTAGACCAAGACAAACCAACATTAGACCAAGACAAACCAATATTAGACTAAGACACACCAACATTAGACTAAGACAAACCAACATTAGACTAAGACACACCAACATTAGACTGAGACAAACAAACATTAGACTGAGACAAACCAACATTAGACTAAGACAAACCAACATTAGACCAAGACAAACCAACATTAGACTGAGACAAACAAACATTAGACTAAGACAAACCAACATTAGACCAAGACAAACCAACATTAGACTAAGACAAACCAACATTAGACCAAGACAAACCAACATTAGACCAAGACAAACCAACATTAGACTAAGACACACCAACATTAGACTAAGACACACCAACATTAGACTAAGACACACCAACATTAGACTAAGACAAACCAACATTAGACCAAGACAAACCAACATTAGACCAAGACAAACCAACATTAGACTAAGACAAACCAACATTAGACCAAGACAAACCAACATTAGACCAAGACAAACCAACATTAGACTAAGACACACCAACATTAGACTAAGACAAACCAACATTAGACTAAGACACACCAACATTAGACTGAGACAAACAAACATTAGACTGAGACAAACCAACATTAGACTGAGACAAACCAACATTAGACTAAGACAAACCAACATTAGACTAAGACAAACCAACATTAGACCAAGACAAACCAACATTAGACTGAGACAAACAAACATTAGACTAAGACACACCAACATTAGACTAAGACAAACCAACATTAGACCAAGACAAACCAACATTAGACCAAGACAAACCAACATTAGACCAAGACAAACCAACATTAGACCAAGACACACCAACATTAGACCAAGACAAACCAACATTAGACCAAGACAAACCAACATTAGACTAAGACACACCAACATTAGACCAAGACAAACCAACATTCGACCAAGACAAACCAACATTAGACCAAGACAAACCAACATAAGACCAAGACACACCAACATTAGACCAAGACACACCAACATTAGACCAAGACAAACCAACATTACACCAAGACAAACCAACATAAGACCAAGACCAACAACATTTATATAAGACAAACCAACATTAGACCAACCTCTCACCTGAAGATGACGTCCCGTTCAATCGTTTCTTCAACACGACCGCCCGTCCCTACATGATACGTTGTCAAAGAAATCCCCACAACTAAGCCGTCCTGGGGTAACGGGACCCCGCTCTCAACCGCCTCGCCTTGTTTGGTTACCAGGCACAGCGCTCACGTCTGCTGCCGTAGTGATTCGTGCACGCGCCACTCAGTGTTTCCATGTAAATGTTTGTGAAGATTGCGCGGGTTTGTCGCCTGATTAAATATTCATCATCGTTTGAATCTGATTTTCATTGTAGTCTTTCTATGTTAAATTACCATTAATACATACAGTTAATAGTATATTTTAAGGTTTATAACATACACATATCTCACGAGTCACATTTACCTGTGCACTGGTAATTCCTACTTACTTACATACATTTACATCGGAAATACCCACGTATATACTTTGGTAAGAGTAAATCTTAATTGTACACTTCTACACCCTCGGCTTGTCTCCTGTAATATCTGCACCTGTACCGTCGGCTTATTGGAAAACTGTTTGTTGTATCCAGGTGGGACACAAACTTAATATCTTAGAACACCACACTTTTGTCCCGAGAGAAACTCATCCTTTTTCCGGAGCTAAATCCTAAAGTACTGCTAGTAAACTAGGTCATAAAATTACTGCTAGTAAACTAAATCCTAAAGTACTGCTAGTAAACTAAGTCCTAAAGCACTGCTAGTAAACGAAGTCCTAAAGTACTGCTAGTAAACTAAGTCCTAAAGTACTGCTAGTAAACTAAGTCTAAAGTACTGCTAGTAAAATAAGTCCTAAAGTACTGCTAGTAAAATAAGTCCTAAAGTACTGCTAGTAAACTAAGTCTAAAGTACTGCTAGTAAACTAAGACTAAAGTACTGCTAGATAAGTCTAAAGTACTGCTAGTAAACTAAGTCTAAAGTACTGCTAGTAAACTAAGTCCTAAATTACTGGGGGGGGGGGGTGGTTTAAAGTTAGTTGTCATTACTATTTATCTAAAAATATTTGACGATGGTGACGTCACAATGTGACGATGGTGCAGACTTCGCAGGACGTCACAATGTGACGATGGTGTAGATTTCGCAGGACAAAATCTGGGATTATTCTTCTAGATTCCCAACAGCAAATCGCCTCTCACCGCGCCGCTGGGTAACCCAAGGGAACATCATGTGGCACCAGTGGCGTCGCAGGAGTTGGAATGTTTCATTGTGCCGCCTGCGGGACTCCATCTCCATGTTTGAATTCAGAGTTGCCTTCTCTTAGATGAGTTGCCTTCTCTTAGATGAGTTGCCGTCCAAGGTTAACGGGTCCCATCCACTCCAGACTATCAACTTGAGATTTACTCAGTTTAGACCACTCGGCCACCCAGCACCCAATTAAAAATATATTTACATTTAAAACTTCACGTTCCTGTGCTTCAAGGTGGCAACATGTCAATCACTTCATCAAGATCCACATTCTCCGCCAATCATTTCATCAAGATCAACATTCTCCGCCAATCATTTCATCAAGATCAACATTCTTCACCAATCATTTCATCAAGATCAACATTCTCCACCAATCATTTCATCAAGTTCAACATTCTCCGCCAATCATTTCATCAAGTTCAACATTCTCCGCCAATCATTTCATCAAGATCAACATTCTTCGCCAATCACTTCATCAAGATCAACATTCTCCGACAATCACTTCTTCAAGATCAACATTCTCCGCCAATCACTTCATCAAGATCAACATTCTCCACCAATCACTTCTTCAAGATCAACATTCTCCGCCAATCACTTCATCAAGATCAACATTCTCCGCCAATCAATTCATCAAGATCAACATTCTACCACTTTCTACTGACAAAATCGCTGGACATGAAAGTCTGGACATGAAAGCCTGGACATGAAAGCCAGGACATGAAAGCCTGGACATGAAAGCCTGGGCATGAAAGCCTGGGCATGAAAGCCTGGACATGAAAGCCAGGACATGAAAGCCTGGACATGAAAGCCTGGACATGAAAGCCTGGACAGTGCCATGGTAACTCGCAAATAAGGCTCAATTTTTAAAAACTATGAAAACAAAAGTTCAAATATCGAAAACCGAATGTTGACTTCATTGGCTTCATTGACTTCATTGGCTTCATTGGCTTCATTGGCTTCATTGATGTCATTGGGGTTAACATCTGTTGCTTTCTGGTGCCTTCTGACATAGCATTGGTTATTTTAAAAAGTTTACATTCAGAAAGCTCATCATAAAAAGTAGTCATTTTGGGAACGATAACCAATAACTCATCTTCATTCGCTAATAGTAAGTCTCTAAGCTTAAATGGTCTCAAATATATTTAGTGTTTCTTTCAGGGAATTTGATCCGAGAGGGAAATTGGGGAGTTCGGGAGAAAAAAAAAGGGGGGGGGGTGGTAAAGTGATTCCATCCATCTATATACGCCGAAATTAGACATGATTATGGCATCCAGGACCAGCTCCGAATCCGGCACCCCTGGGCCACATAAACTGAATTCATCCTAGTTTTGGCACCCTCAGGGTTTGCTTTTTGTCCCATCTTTGTTTAACCACTGGATTCTATAAACTATAAATAACAATATAGCCCAAGTATTTTTAAGCAAAATTATAGGGAAATTTTTGTCAGTTAAAGTACTTAAAGAAATCAAAATGTATTACTAATGCCCAGAATTTTTATTTGCGCGAGTACAAAGGTGACGGTGAAGTACTGTAACTTTGATCGGTGGACGAAGAAGTGGAGCTGAAAGTATGGGGAGGGTCTGGGGAGATGAGGGGAGTATTAAACAAATATTTTTATTCTATATTGCTACTCAATAAAAATGATGTATTAAAATTTTTATTTAAACTATTTCTTTGTTTTACCCCCTTCATTAATTAAATGGATATTGAATTAACTAAGTCCAAAAAATACACATTTACGACGTGACAAAAAATACTGACTTCATAATAAATATTGAACGAAAGTGAAACAAAACTGTAATATTTAGGCTACATCTAATAATTCTCTTATTACAGTTGTTTGTTCCCTGGCAAAGGCTTCTTGCAGTTGCAGACACGTTCGTTGTTGTTTTTTCGTGCCCTTTTCCATGTTTTCTCATATTTTTTTATACTCATTTCTTTTTTTGCTAACCTGATTGCAGTCTCTCCTCTCTTATTACCATCAAATATATCTACCGCTTCGATATTTGGTTGCAGTATTTCTGTAATTTTAATTGGCGACAGTTAGTCCTACCATTTATTACTCTTTTTAAAATGTTTTTAAAAATAAAAAGGCTACTCCCTTGATCTGCTTATTGATTGCTCCCACTCCCATGCATCTTAAACTCCTCCAGACTTCCTTATGAAACTCCTATGACTCTTCCTGCACCTATGATACGCTGCTACTCTGATTGCACCTTGCCTAGTCTGGTGGCACGCTGGTCTAGTGGCACCCAGCTCTGGTGACACTGTTTTGATGGTACCCTGTTCTTGTGAAAACCACATGTTTTTATGGCACCCTGCTCTAATGCTACACTCCTCTGGTGGCACCCTGGTCTAGTAACACCCAGCTCTGGTAACCAAGGCGTCCGCCAAGAAGACTTCTGGCTCTAATCGAGGCGTCCGCCGAGAAGACTTCTGGCTCTAACCAAGGTGTCCACCAAGAAGACTTCCGGCTCTAACCAAGGCGCCCGCCAATAAGACTTCTGGCTCTAACCGAGGCGTCCGCCAAGAAGAATTCTGGCTCTAACCGAGGCGTCCGCCAAGAAGACTTATGGCTCTAATCGATGCGTCCGCCAAGAAGACTTCCGGATCTAACCGAGGCGTCCGCTAATAAGACTTCTGGATCTAACCGAGGCGTCCGCCAAGAAGACTTCTGGCTCTAACCGAGGCGTCCGCCAAGAAGACCTCCGGCTCTAACCGAGGCGTCCGCCAAGAAGACTTCTGGCTCTAACCGAGGCGTCAGCCAAGAAGACTTACGGCTCTAACTGAGGCGTCCGCCAAGAAGACTTCTGGCTCTAACCGATGTGTCCTTTGAGCTGTCGTTTCTTTTCAAGCCTAATCATGACCAGTTCCACTTATTAGTTATTAAGATTGATACTAGGAGTACTAGGAGTATTAGGAGTAAGTGAAGTGCTTGGAGTACTAGGAGTAAGTGTAGTACTTGGAGTAATAGGTGAACTAGGAGTACTTGGCGTACTAGGAGTACTTGAAGTACTAGAAGTAATAGGTGAACTAGGAGTACTAGGAGTAATAGGAGTAACAGGAGTACTAGGAGTACTTGGTGTAATAGGAGTACTTGGAGTAATAGGAGTACTTGGAGTAATAGGAGCACTTGGAGTACTAGGAGTATTTGACAATGAAAATGTTCAAGAATTTCTGTGGAAGTTCAAGTTTCAGTGAAGAAATCATCTGGTGCTTCTGTAGCTCTGCCAGCAGACGAGTATGCCATTAAGTCAGTTATATCACCTTTCTTTCCATGGAAGTCAACATTTCGTTACTTTCTTTCTCTGTGATTTGGGCGTAACAAAAAAGTAATAAATTTGTTTTTAAATATTTTTTACCATAATGCCATTCAAGAAGTGACCACACACAGAATTTTGGAATGGAATGGTTAAAATAATTTTAATGTAATCACCTTTTGACAAACACCAGTGACAAAAAATAAAGCTTGCACATAAGCTTTGTGTTGATTGAATACAGTAGCCACTCTTTGTGTTGATTGAATACAGTAGCCACTCTTTGTGTTGATTGAATACAGTAGCCACTCTTTGTGTTGATTGAATACAGTAGCCACTCTTTGTGTTGATTGAATACAGTAGCCACTCTTTGTGTTGATTTTATACAGTAGCCCCTCTTTGTGTTGATTGAATACAGTAGCCACTCTTTGTGTTGATTGATTACAGAAGCCACTCTTTGTGTTGATTGTATACAGTAGCCACTCTTTGTGTTGATTGAATACAGTAGCCACTCTTTGTGTTGATTGAATACAGTAGCCACTCTTTGTGTTGATTTTATACAGTAGCCACTCTTTGTGTTGATTGAATACAGTAGCCACTCTTTGTGTTGATTGAATACAGTAGCCACTCTTTGTGTTGATTGAATACAGCAGCCACTCTTTGTGTTGATTGAATACAGTAGCCACTCTTTGTGTTGATTGAATACAGTAGCCACTCTTTGTGTTGATTGAATACAGTAGCCACTCTTTGTGTTGATTGAATATAGTAGCCACTCTTTGTGTTGATTAAATACAGTAGCCACTCTTTGTGTTGATTGAATACAGTAGCCACTCTTTGTGTTGATTGATTACAGTAGTCACTCTTTGTGTTGATTGAATACAGTAGCCACTCTTTGTGATGATTGAATACAGAAGCCACTCTTTGTGTTGATTGAATACAGTAGCCACTCTTTGTGTTGATTGAATACAGTAGCCACTCTTTGTGTTGATTGAATACAGCAGCCACTCTTTATATCAGCAGTACACATGGATTTGTTTGTTTACCTGTAATCTATAACCCAACCCATACAGCCTGTGGTCCACAGTAGTAATGTTTACGTACATCTATACGTTAGAAGCCAACCCATTAAACCAATAGTGAACAATAATTGTATATACATCTATAATCCAACCATCTTATCAGGGATGTACAAAGATAGTTTGTGTACATGTATAAGCCAACAATCTAATCAGAGGTGTACAAAGATTATGTTTGTGTAGATCAGGCCTGCACAAATCAAAATGTTAGGCGGGCCGAATACTTAAAGAAAAACATGTGCGGGCCGAAAGATAACAGGACAAAGGGAAAAGCTATTACGAAAATAATAAGAATAAAGAATATTTTGTTTCTTCGTAGGCCGACAAGTTGGTGCTGGCTGGCCGCTGTGGCCGGTGGGCCGTATGTTGTGCAGGCCTGGTGTAGAGCCATGAGCCAATCATCTAATCAGGGGTTACAAAGATTATGTTTATGTAGATGTATGAGCCAATCATCTAATCAGGGGTTTACAAAGATTATGTTTGAGTAAATGTATGAGCCAACCCTCTAATGATTGTAATATGTAAGTTCCATCTAAAAACAATCATAAATTTAGAGGTGAACATTTAATCAGACAAGTAAACATTTCAACCAAAACAATAGTAACTCTCCATAAACAGTTGGAAAGTATTGTATATTCCCTTTCTCTCACCCTCAGATTCCCACCCCACCATGGTCCACCACTAAAACCAAGAGTCCTAAGACTGCATCACCATTAATTCTCTGACACCATAGACCTGTCCCCACACCTAATTAATGGAATAACTTTTAAGTGGTTGATACATGAAAGTAGTTCCCAAATTGATTGCCAAGTAGTTTAAACCTAAACCAGGCTAAATTTTCAATAAAAATTATTTTTTTAAAATAATCGAATCTTGTGAATCTATAGTAAAAATTATAATGTAGAAATGTCCAGTTATTTTTTAATAAAACATTCAAAATAGAAACACAGACAATGTCCCTGGTTTTCCATTGACTAGTAAATAGTTGTAATCGGCTTGTACCAGACAAGCCCAGATGATGGACAATCAATAAACTTTCTTCCCTTGGTAACAACGTGTTCCTTCTCACTGCGGAACTTCAGGTATGGACGACGATCCGCCCTGCGCTGGTTAGTTGCCACGTGGTACTGTGCACTCTCTTCACAGTCTGCTCGGGTCAAATCTTTCTCAAAACAGAGCCAAATTTCAGCCAGGTAGTAATCCTGTTTTGTGAAATGTAGGAAATCATAGTTTAACCTCATGTGATGGATGAAATACATGGCACACATTAGGGAAGATTTGGTACTGCACTGGGTATTGACCCGAGTAGATTAGGGAAGATTTGGTACTGCACTGGGTATTAACCCGAGTAGATTAGGGAAGATTTGGTACTGCACTGGGTATTGACCCGAGTAGATTATGGAAGATTTGGTAATGCACTGGGTATTAACCCGAGTAGATTAGGGAAGATTTGGTACTGCACTGGGTATTGACCCGAGTAGATTAGGGAAGATTTGGTACTGAGTAGATTAGGGAACCAACCTAAAAACGTTGGGAGTATAGAAATTAGAGGACATTTTGGTGAAATGTAAATATATCAAATTACTGAATGGTAGGAAATGGTGTGGATGAATATAATCCCAATTGACAGCTCTTTGTCAGATAACACTGATTATCATAGCTAGTTTAAGGATCAATATCAGCTTATGGAAACCATGATGAACAATTTGGACAGCTCCATTGGGCCAGTAGTAACTATGATATTAATTGTTATATTTGCAACCATGATGAACAATTTGGACAGCTCCATTGGGCCAGTAGTTACTATGATATTAATTGTTATATCTGCAACCATGATGAACAATGTGGTCAGCTCCATTGGGCCAATAGGAACTATGATGTCATTTTTGCAAAGTCCTATTAGTAACTCTGACCCATTTCTTGCATTATTAAATAATAAAATTTTTGTTTGAATCAATGGAGACATGCAATTGGAATTTCTAAGAGGAGTTGCCTAGAAGTCATATCATATGTAAGAATAAGCTAAGGTTATCCAGAAAACACTAAAAAAAATGAATCCCTTTAAATACACTCGGATTCTTAAAAACAATGATAGGGGTTTTCTCATTTTTTTTTAAGGAAATTAAATAAATTTAAAAATGATAAAAATGGAATATACCAGGTATCTGCTTATGTTAGTTATATTATAAATGTGAAACACATTTAAAATAATTGAATAACTATTTTAAGTATTTCATCCGAATTTGAAAGTTAAGATATTCTTTTTTATATCAATAAATGATCATCTATGATCTATCTAAAATTTTAATATATGTTTTCTGAACCAGTGCACAAATGCATTCAAACAATATCAAATTAAAATTTTTTATTGAACTCAAATGAAGCAAAATTAAATTAATTTCATCAATAAAAAGCTTTAATTTTCCTTGATTCAATAATCTGGTTGCGTGTGACAAAAGTAATACTGATAATGTACTTTCACCTTTTTAGAAATAAAATTAATAAATATAATTAATTGCTTTTTAAATTGTTTTTTTTTATAAATTTTTTTAGCTTTGTATTGTTTTTCATTCCAAAAATGTGCTTTTATCCAATTTATAAAGTAATAAAAACCTCACGTTTAAAATTACTTTCAATAACAAAATGCACTTTAGGCAAATTAGTGCCGCAAAACTTTATAGCCAAATATCATATGAAGTAGCAATTGGTTCATTTTGAGATCAATATCTCAAAACCTAATTACAATAGAGATTTGTACTTTGGTATAGATTTTAATGTTAATAACCATAATCTTACAATATCATAATTATATATAATTAGAAAATATAATACAATACATGGTAAAAGGGATCTGAGACTTAAAGAAGTTTGATAAAGTTTAGGGGGCATGGAAAAATGTGTGGCTGCTATTGTAGGGTCCACCATCCTCTGGAGGATTTTATTAATGTTTATTAAAAACTGTGGTGGGGGGGGGGGGGGGGATTTGATACTTTCATTTTGCCCCAGGCAGCAAAAGATACACCGCAGAATACAGGAATGAATTTGATTAATAGTTAACCACTCATCAGTAAACACATAACAGGGGTAGGTAAAAAGGTGTGCACATTTTTACATGGATTACAATTTCTTTAAATTCAGTGATACTGCAGTTGTGAAAAAGAGGTGTTACATTCTCTTTTAACAAACTAATATGTCCTACCAATTAAGAAAATATACTTCTATGATGTTGAACAACAGTAGGAACATTTCCATAAGTATACTCATACCTCAAATAAACATATCAAAACCCAATCATTTTACAAACATGAAAATTTAATCTTAAAAATGTATATATTATATTTATTATAGTTCATGAGTGTGAACAAAGATGAGTCAAGATTTTCTTTCAAAATAAGAAAACATAATTTTGCTTCCACTTTGCCAAAATTAAAGAGGATGTAAATTTTTATGAGATTAATCATATTTCTTTTTTTAAAAACCACTTAAGTCTGCTACAGGCGTTATTTGGGTTAAGAGGTTCTTCTTTAGAAAAAATAATTCTTTGTTTTCCAATTCTCTGATAACACATGAGAAAAACATGGCAAAAGTTGGGTTATATTTTTACAATTTTTAGAGAAAAAAAATTGCAATTCAGGGGCGCACAAAGGGGTAGTGTAGGCATATACAATTATATAGCAGATAAATATTTCTCAAAACTTAATGGTGTTAGAAACATAAACATCATTACATGGATACTTTTTTTAAAAATAAGGAATTCTGGTGAGACTTCGCAATAGTAAATAGAAATTATCGCGAAATGCCTCCCATTATTATCCCGGTAACATCAGGTCATATATTCTAGTAGTTAATAACGAGCCCTGACTGAAGTCATAGTTAATGATGAGGTGAATATGCATTAGATTTTGTTTTGTCTCTATACATCTGTTCTTTATTATATATATGTATTTTATGTTAATATCACCATTATGTCTCTTTTTTAATATTTTTATGTACAGCGCGGTGAGCCTAGCCCTAGGCTGGGGTACCACGCTATATAAGACAACTAATAATAATAATAATAATAATAATATTGAGCCATGACTTAAGTCATAGTTAATATTGAGCCCTGACTTGAGTCATAAATAATATTGAGTCATGACTTACCTTTGCATCATTAACACAAGAAATGACTGGACTATATCCATAAAGAGTGTTTACGGCATTAAAAATGTCACTGATCTGAAAGTTTTTTAAAGTTTTAAAAAATAATTTTAAAAATATTTAAATCAACATCACTTCAGTTAGGGGTAATCTCAATGTAAAAATGTTACAAGACAAAATTTAATTGTGAGTGTCACTAGCAACAACAAAAATCATTTATTTGTAAATATAGGGGAAAACTTGTCGTCTGTATGCCAATTAGTTCAGCACAAGTTTCAACATGAATTGGTGGATCTTGACAAAACCTGACCCACTTCCATCACTATTTAGGAGGAAACAACAATAGGTTTTGAACTTAAAAATGTTATTATTTCTGGGCTGGTGGTCCCAAATTGGTTTGTTTCTTATATGAGCTACATAGCTTAAAATACAAGGTAAAGGCTACTACATGGATGGATGGATCTAAACCAAACTTAGTACATAAAAGCTTGATTATCCATACTGAAATACTGGTGGGTTCTTCACTCATAATATCCATTCCTTTGGGACTGGGGCCCCAAGCTCATTTTTCCTAACATAAACTATACAAATACCAGTAGGCTTAGACAATAGAATAAGGTTCAATGTGAATCTAGGCAAAGCTAGGTAGAAATACTCTTCATAGTCCATATTGACATATATGGTGGATTTAAAATTAATACCCACTCCATTTAGGGCCAGTCTAGAATTTCCAGAAAGTTCAATCATTTAAAAGGCTTGATCCTAGAATGGGATCCTATCAGGTAATGAGATTACACTGGCAAACAAATCCTATTAGGGAAAGGGATCACACTGGGATAGAGATCCCACCAGGAATGGGATCTAACCAGATAATGAAATCCCATCTGGAAGTGGATTCCATCAGGAAATGAGATCCAACATATGAATGTTCTCTCTTTGGAAAACGGGATCTCACCAGGAACAGAATGCCCATGGGGAATAGAATCTCATCAGGGAATGGGATCCCTATGGGGAATGTGATCTCATCGGGGAATGGGATCCCTATGGGGAAACAGAAATGAAAGGGGAAAGAGATCCAACCAAAGATTCAATTTTTTTAAATTGATAAAATAAGTTTTTTTTAATTTTAATTGTTTTTTTTTCAAATGCAATCTAGTGTAACACTGAATATACTGGCCAGTGTGTATATAAATACTGGCCAGTGTGTATATAAATACTGGCTAGTGTGTATATAAATACTGGCCAGTGTGTATATAAATACTGGCTAGTGTGTATATAAATACTGGCTAGTGTGTATATAAATACTGGCTAGTGTGTATATAAATACTGGCTAGTGTGTATATAAATACTGCTAGTGTGTATATAAATACTGGCTAGTGTGTGTATAAATACTGGCTAGTGTCTATATAAATACTGGCTAGTGTCTATATAAATACTGGTATATATAAATATTTCAAAATTATCATTTTTAAGAAATAAACACACATTTTTACCAGCTTAGCCACAAATGGCATAAAATACTACATTTAAAATACTAAGATACCCCCAAGAGAAAGTTTGGACATTTTAAGTTGCCACTAGAATAGTTTATTTGAAACTAAAATGAAATGGTGATGGGTCAAATATATAGAAATTTTACTTCTGTGTTATTTTAGTGTTAAACTCTTTGCTTACATTGTATTGCTTTGAGTCTGAAGGCACAATGTTGGCTTTGGCTAAACTTCTGAAAATACAACACATAGATGCATGTAAAGAATGACTTTAGGGTGAATATAATCAGATGTTCACACAACCTGTGGGATCAACAGGATACTGGACATGAATGCATGACGTAAAAGGTGGACATAATCAGATGTTCACACCACCTGTGGGATGAACAGGAACACTGGACATTAAAGCAAATTCCAAACAGCATGCTGGAGTCAGATGAACTCAGCCAAGTTGGTGCACACAAAATAACATGGTTACAAAGCAAAAGAGACATATTAAACCTTGTCTAATGTCCCTTGCGTTCACTTCTTTGCACACTGCAATGTTCTACACAAGTTGATTCAATTCTATGCATGCTCATCTTAAACAGACATGTTTGTCCTATGTTATGTTAAGCCAAAGATTACAAGTACAGGCCTAAAAATAAGCCATTAAGTCCTTGACCCACCTCATGTCTTACGTTGTTTTACTTTGTTCAAATCTTATCAGACAGACAAATTTCTTCCATTTCTCACATAATAAGCAACTATTGTCAAAGTATGTTAAGATAAGAACATTCAGGTAAACTAACCCAATTAAATCCTGCTGGTGATAAAGTTTAAGCACTTGGGTGAAGTACACGAACTCTCCTCTGAGCAGTGGTAAGCTGTAGGCACAGGTCCCGTGTTTGTCCCACTCATGTTCCCTAAATGTAGTGATTAAATAAAAGATTATTAAAGACTTTTATATTGTTTTTCTTTCATGCAAAATTAATATAGCCCTTCCCACAAGAGGTGTATCTGGGACAAAATAAATGTGTGTGAGGGTGAGGGGATAAGGTAAGAGTATGCACTATAACTTATGGTACACAGTGCCATAGGAAAGGTGTATCTGGGGCAATAAATTGGGAGAAGGGGGTGGGATAAGGTAAGAGAATAATTATAATTGATGGCACTCCGTGGTAGAGTAAGAGGGGTGCAGGCCACCCGGCTGCATTTATTTTCTTTATATTGAGGGTCATTTATCACCTACTGTAGTTTCTTTTTCAAGGAAGGGGGCAGCAAAAAGAGTGGCCTGCCCAGGATGGCACCACCCTAGCTACGCCACTGATGGCACCACCCTAGCCACGCCACTGATGGCACCACCCTAGCCATGCCACTAATGGCACCACCCTAGCCACGCCACTGATGGCACCACCCTAGCCATGCCACTGATGGTACAGTATTAGAATATCTGTTGGGTACATTTAATTTGTGTTTGAAAATAAGTAAAAAAATTATTACATGTGCCTCCAAATCTGTTTACTTAATTCTAAAAAAAGTATTATTATAAATATATATATTATTAATCAGATGCAAGAACAACACAAAAATAGTATATGTGAAAATTTACCAGAGATATGTCCGATCTTTAGAAGATTTGTCAAAATATGGCCAGTACAAGTCTAAATCAGGTCTCAGTTGCTGCCACGATACATGCAAAAAAAAAATACACAGATTTATTAGAGGAATTAGAGCTTCTTTAGGAAACTCAACTGTTTACTATTTCAAAATATAATATTATTAAGTACATAAGTAAGTGTTGCCGAGATAACAAATGATGACCTATTTTATCATTCCCAATAGCATAGCTGATACAGAAGAGATGCAGGCTTGTAAATATGTTTTATTGGGGGCGTTGGTAAAATTATGTTTGTTTGTGTGAGGGAGTTAGTGGGGTGGGTAGTTGAAATAGTAAGTATTTTGTGTTGTAGGATATGTGTGTTTGTATGGTAGGCTTGTGTCACAGATATTGTGTTAGGATTGCTTAAGATAATATGTGTGTTAGTGTGATAGGATGTGCCATAGAGAGTATGTGTGTTAGTGTGATAGGATTGTGCCATAGAGAGCATGTGTTTTAGTGTGATAGGATTGGCCATAGAGAGTATGTGTTTTAGTGTGATAGGATGTGCCATAGAGAGCATGTGTGATAGTATGATAGGATTGTGCCACAGACAGCATGTGTGTTAGTGTGATAGGATTGTGCCATAGACAGCATGTGTTTTAGTGTGATAGGATGTGCCATAGAGAGCATGTGTTTTAGTGTGATAGGATTGGCCATAGAGAGCATGTGTGTTAGTGTGATAGGATTGTGCCATAGACAGCATGTGTGATAGTATGATAGGATTGTGCTATAGACAGCATGTGTGTTAGTGTGTCATAGTATTGAAACATAGAGAGTGTGTGGCAGGACTGTGTAGCTGGAGGTGTAAGCATTTCTTGATAGTATTATGTCAAACATTAATGCTTTCATCTTGTAGGATTGTCACAGACAGTTTTTCTTTATCAAGTGCTTATCCTAAGTAAGTTATATGATTGCGGCATTAATGATGACCTGATGGCATAGAGGCTGATAAAATTGACAAATCAGTACATCTGCCACGTGTGGCCAACTCTATTGAAGTGTTAGGAGATTTTGAGGGGATAAGCTCGTTATCTGTCATTTTTAATACTTTTATGGGTTTGACACCACGTTATCTGGACATATGGGTCACTCTTTCTAAAGTAAGTTTATATACAAGTTATCTTGTGATGATTGCTGGCTCCCAGAGTCAGCCATTTGAATGATGATATTTAGACTTATGTTGAAGTACTTTTAGGTGCTGATAGTGATAAATTAATAAACTGTTTCACAACCCATCCGTCAAAAAACACATTAATTTTTTTAAATTTTCTAACACACGGCTCATTACAAATAATATTGATGCCTTACCTTAATTTCATCATAATTAAAACGCATTGAATTGTTACAGTTTTCCGGCTGCTTTGATGTGGCGCGGTCTGATGGCCTGAAATGGCAATTAGGCACGTTAAATTTAAATGAAGTGCTTCAGACATACAGTTTTTTAGACAAAAGTGTCACACGGTGTCACACAGTGTGGAATAAATTTAATAAATCTTTGGGACATGTCTAATAGTCAGATAGTTTGAAATCAAGGTTTAAAATTAGATTGTTATTTTCTATTCAGATGATGCAAAAGAAAATGAAACCAAAAGAATCTCTTTTTACATTTCTAAACATAAATTTTTAATAGAGCATGCTAAAGTTTTAGAAAAATTAAATTTAAAATCACTTAGGCAGCTAAAATCAGATATTTAACATCTAACAATTGACAGACCTGTACTTTGTGTCTTTTAATTTGAATTTTTAACATGATTTTATGAAATAAAGCTGTTAATTTGTTTACATTCCTCTCTGCTCTTTACCTTTGATGTTAATAATGTTAAAGTATCCAGAAATGTGAATGTCACCATTGGCCCTTGGAGTGTAAATTTAATTTTTAAATAATACAAAATACACAAATAGACAACTGACATCACATAAGTATAGAGAGCTTATTGACAACTGACATCACATAAGTATAGATAACTTATTGACAACTGACATCACATTACTACAGAGAGCTTATTGACAACTGACATCACATAAGTATAGAGAGATGATTGACAACTGACATCACATAAGTATAGAGAGCTTATTGACAACTGACATCACATAAGTATAGAGAGATGATTGACTCACCACAAGCCATGGATAGTCCAGTTGTGAACTTGAGATGGGACACAATCCTGGAAGAAATCAGGCACACAATTACTTTATAGCAGGACCACAACAATGATCACATAAGGAATGCTTTACAACAATGACCACATAAAGCATGCTTTACAACATTGATCACATAAGGAATGCTTTACAACATGGACCCCTTAGAAGCTGATATTTCATCATACATAAATGATATCAGCTTGTTGGACAACATGTGCCATCTTCTAATGCATAAAATCATATGTGTTCAACATGCATATAATTGACTTTGTACCCCATCTGGTTCAATAGTGCTAACTTGACCATGATGATCCTATATATTGTGTGCTGGGGTCTTGTGACCACCTCATCAATTTCATTGTTTGTACTAACTGTATTATTAACTTTTACATTCATATAGGTTTTTTTTTATTATTCTATATTTACACATTCTCAGCTGACTGCCTCAAGCCAAAACATTATTTAGTTTGATTCCAGTGAAAATTAAATCACACCATAATCAGTCCTGTTCAAGGGTTGACTGATTGCGTTTTTTAATATACTTGATACGCTTTAATTAACCCCATCTTAACGTTTCTTATTCATCAATTTTTGTGGCTAGTAAGCTGTTTGAGCTTTCATAAAAATGCCTCTATACTTTCAATAATTATTTCTTTGGATATATTTTTGTTTTTTAAATGTGTTTTTTTTTATTTTAGTTGTTGAATAATTGTTAGAGGATTCAGTTTTTTTTCCTACAAAACTTCTTCTATAATTTTAGCAACAACTTTACATTTTATTATATAACAATTTGTGGTTCTTAGTTTTGACTCCTTAAAAATGCAGATGCTGCTAAATGAAGATATCTTTTGTTCCTACTTACTGACTCCTTAAAAAAAACACAGGAAGAAGATGGCCAGAACTGAGCCAAAACAAGGTAGTCCCACTCTTCAACTTGTACAAGGGCCTTCAGGGTTGGCAGTTGAAAGCTTTTTGAATTTAAAAAAAATTATTTTTATTTACATTGTATTAGTTTATAGGTTATTTTCAGCATCTGTACAAAACTTTTTTCTTTATTTATATTTCTTCTAAGTGAATATATTTATTAAGTTTGTATTGCAATTTATACTTACCAAATATGCAATGAAAGACACAAGGTAATTAAATGACTTGCCATATTCCTTGATATCTGGAAGTAATCAAAAAAATACATGTAAATTTGTTTCATTTTTATAACAGGGACAGCATTGAAAATAAGTTATCCACAATATCTTACTCACACACAAACAATAATAAATCATAGTACAATTTAACATGGATATTATTAAAGAATTATTAAGACTTCCATTTAGACCAGGCGCTGCTTCTTAACTTTGTGGATTATCTTTTATTTAATAGAAACACATTGTGTGCATCTGCTCCATATATGCTAAGCACAAGTTTTTTTAAATGCTATACCAGTATCAATAGCCTACTAACTGTACTGTCCAAACTTGGAGTGTCCTAATTATATTTTACACTGCACACCTCATCCTGCCAATGGCCAGTGAAAGGAAGCACAGCTGGGCATTAGACTTATGCTTTTACATATAGTTAGATAATGTGATGTTAACATAATAAATCAGTGACAAATGCACAAGGACTGAAGTAGGCTCACTTATACCTTGCACAAGGACTGAAGTAGGCTCACTTATACCTTGCACAAGGACTGAAGTAGGCTCACTTATACCTTGCACAAGGACTGAAGTAGGCTCACTTATACCTTGCACAAGGACTGAAGTAGGCTCACTTATACCTTGCACAAGGACTGAAGTAGGCTCACTTATACCTTGCACAAGGACTGAAGTAGGCTCACTTATACCTTGCACAAGGACTGAAGTAGGCTCACTTATACCTTGCACAAGGACTGAAGTAGGCTCACTTATACCTTGCACAAGGACTGAAGTAGGCTCACTTATACCTTGCACAAGGACTGAAGTAGGCTCACTTATACCTTGCACAAGGACTGAAGTAGGCTCACTTATACCTTGCACAAGGACTGAAGTAGGCTCACTTATACCTTAGTCTTAAATCCTGATTAATATGTGACCAATGTGTTATTTTACAGATGGTAATCCTCTCTGCCAGGCTGCCAAAAACCTACCCTACTTGTCCACTTGAAGTTTGAACAGAGCAGTTTATAAATGTGTATGCCTACCAGAAATGACAAAATTAGCCTCTGGACATGCTAATGACACCCTGAGTAATGAAAAACTACTGACTACTGTACAGTGTGTTATTACGAAAATCTTGTTATTTTAAATTTTTTTAATTTAAATGTAATATTGTTAGTGTTTTTGTCAGTTTAGTGTGTAGTTATGCTAGCTATCATAGTTAACTTACGTCTTAAGTCAAACTCCTAAGCCTAAATATGAATTAATTATGAAGTAGCCTCCTTTAGTACTTGAATCACTTGACTTATTAACCTACACTTACACTGCCCTGCCTACCACTACCAGCTCATCCCCTCCAACTCCAAGATTTGGGGTGTTTAAGTTTAATTATAAATTTAATGAATACAGAAGAATGCCAGTACTCCCTCTGAAATGTTTTGTGCACATGTGTCAGAATCATAGATCATATTATATCATAATCATATCTTAGATCTATGACTATGAGTATGACTAACTATTCACATAGTCTATAGCAGGGGTGGGCAAACATTTTCTAAGGAGGGCCACATTGAAAACTTTATGTCATCAGGGGGCCGCATATATATTTTGTCTGCTTCAATAACAACTTATAACTTATAAAAATATGAATTAATGATAATAACCAGGTACATGTATTTGTCATTTTATTTCACATTCAAACTGTATTACTCATGCACGTTACATTTTAGAATACGAACTGAAACAGTTTCTAATTTGGTCATAAGATATTACTATTCATAATTATTTCAACCAAAGTTTTTTGTTACCTATCATAATAATTATGAAGAAGAAGGACCTTAATTTACATAAAATCTGACCACAGAGTGCAATCATAATTAATGAGAAGTATTTAACTGTTCACAATCATAATTAATGAGAAGTATGTAGCTGTTCAAAATTATAATTAATGAGAAGTATGTAGCTGTTCACAGTTTTGGATAATGTTCTTGAACTGTGGAACCAGTTTACTGGTTGTGATTCGTATGTCAGTCACCATTGACCTGTTCTTAGACTTGTTCATTTTCAGACAAGAAAGAGCTTGCTCACAGATGTATGTGGACACAAATAGTGACAAAAGTTTAGCAGCAAAGTTCCATAAAACTCCAGCTGAAAAACTGACTTCACCTTCTCCTTTGGGTCATAATCTGCTTGTAGGCCAAGCAGCTCCAACTGTATCTCCTCTGTGGCTGTATCTTGTAGGTGAAGCAGCTCCAACTGTATCTCCTCTGTGGTTGTATCTTTTAGGTCAAGTTGCTCCAACTGTATCTCCTCTGTGGCTGTATCTTGTAGGTCAAGCAGCTCCAACTGTATCTTCTCTGGGGCTGAATCAGCATCTGCACTAAATGGTGAACTCAAAATATTGAAGAGTGGTTCCAAGTTCTTGAAGTCATGGAACCTCATTTCAAATTCCACAACCATGGCATGCCACTGAGCCTTGTACTTTTCAGACATTTCAACAGAAATGGTTTTCTGTTTCAGCAAAGGGAAATGGCAAAACATGTTTTAACCTGCATGCCTGGAGAACAGGGAGAGTTTTGCCTGAAATGCTTTTTAACATGCACACATATTTGATGTGCAAACAAGCTATTGTCCTCAAGTTTGACATTTAGTTCATTCAACTTTTCCATAATGTCAATGGCAAACATGAAGTCTGACTTTCACTCTTCGTTAACAGTGTTAGTAACAAACCAGTTCTTTCAACGCAGTTCTTAACAGCAATGAATAAATCCTGACCTGTTATTGTGTCTTTGAGTGACTCAACACTAAGTAATTCTTCGGTAAGCTCTAAAAGAGTCTTTATTCCCCTTATAAGTACCAACAATTGTGCTGTGTCCTGTACATCAGTACTTACGTCCAACGCAAGAGAATACCACAAAAAGTCCTTGCTTGCATGTCGAAATTAATGCATCAAATTGTCGGGGGGGGGGGGGGGGGGGGGGGGGGGGTTTAAACACGCCTGACTACAGTTCTTCTTGATAAAGAAATGTTGTTAAATTTTGTTTTCTGTTCTAGACACATAATATTTGCTGCATCTGACAAGCATTCCTTGATGAACTCAATATCAGAAAAAGGATTTTTACGTTTTACAATCTAATGGGACAGCACCAAACTGGCTTCGGTTGCGGCATCTTGTTTTAAAGACTGTTTGGTGAAAACAGTTTGCTGGTTCTTTAATTCATAAACCAATTCCTCGCATTTTCTTTTCCTCTATTCGTTCTTTAAGTTGTGCAGAAATCCATATGTTTTGTTTGGTGATGTCTTTTTAAACTGTACTCCTTAAAGACTCTCACACATTCACAGTACGACAACCAGACTGCTTTGCTCCCAACGTTCATGGAGCAGTACTTAGCAGTCCATTCGTCACTAGAAATTCGTCTTCAATCTTTCTTTTTTTTGGCAGCACTCATGGTTAAAGCAATGTCTATTATCTTTCAAATTTCAATTTTTACAACGCCTTTTAAAATGTAAAACAAAAGCTACTTCCGGTTGACGGGAAAGGCAGTTTGGAATAGGGATGTTAAAGATCGATTCTGGAGACATAAAAACCGATTTAATATCCCTAAATTCGAATCAAGTACTTGGAATAAAATTTAAAAAATATAGCAAAAATTCTAATCAAAACAAAATTAAAATTGAAATAGGATCGCATAATATAATCTGGCGGGCCGCATGTAGCCCCCTGATCGTAGTTTGCCTACCTGACCTCTCCTGGTCTATAGTATACTATTAACTATTAACTAAAACTGAATGCAGACAGACGCACGCAATCACTGACTGTGACTATATAATCTATAATTATACTATTAGTATTAGACAGAAATATATTAGGTACATTATTAGTATATATTATAAAGGCCTATTATAAAATTTATTAATAATTAACATTATATTATAATTATTATAATTTACTTTTTTAATATAGTATGTATAGTAGCCTATACTCTATACTAGCCTATAATATAGCAAATTAGAAACTACTAATTACTAATGCTTACTAATACTGTCTAAGTACTCTAAGTCTATATTATTAAAATTGGTGACATTTACCATAATTAGTATTAGGTGATAGATAATTAATAATTTAGAAATAGAATTGATTTAATTAACAAAATTAATTATTAATTGAATGGATTTTATTAATTATTTTTATCGTGTCAGTGTCAGTTAAGCTTTGGCTTTAGCCTTAGCTCATACTCATAATAATTCATTATTAAATGTTAACTACCGTTAACCTTTGTTGGCGTATCCTTTAATTTTCCAGGCAGTTTCCTTTATTAGCCGTGTGTGTCAGCAATGGTTAGGTTAAATAGTTGATGAATAAAAATAATAAGACTAACAACTGAATAACAAATAGGTCATCTGACTGAAAGAATGAAAGTACGGTAGTAATTGTTTCTATTTTTAGTTTTAAGCCAGACTAAGATTTATCCGATGTTTTCTTTGGTGAAATGTGTTGCAGTCAATTTAGGTACAGTAAATTAATGTCCATACAACAGCAAAATATAAGTGAAGCGGAGAGAGAAGTAATAACTTATTTATTTGTAGTCTCCCTTATTTAAAACTGTAACTAGGGAAAACCAGGATATTTATTTAATTTCAAAGTCATAAATTATAATCATTAAAATGTTAATATTCTGACAGTTGTTGGAAATATGTAGGCCTAATTAACTTGAAGTTCAATTTTTAAAATGTTTCTATCCTTCTTTGGAAACAATATATGACATTGGCCTTGATTTCCTTGAATTTTTACAAGTAAAAATTCTTACTCTACTGCAAGACTATACTGTCTGTATTCGTAGAGAAGTTATTTTTTTTTAACTTCCTCTGTTTCCTGATAAAAAATTTTCGTTTATGCTACATGCTAACTTTTTCATTGTGTTATAAATTATTTAACCACTGAGGTCATTGTGAATTAGTTTTGCATTAATCTGACAGACATACCTAATATGTTATAGTTATAGCATATTCAGTCATTATTAGCGTTGGCTTTAAATTTGTTTTTATTATTCAATTATTTTTCGTTAAAGCAAACAAATAAATAATGCGAATCAATAAGACTTAAAATGACTGACTCACGTGTCCCTTCTAAACAGTCAATCTACAGGACTAATCGGAATCCGATCTTACCGGAGACTGACTCACGTGTCCCTTCTAAACAGTCTATCTATAGGACTAATCCGATCTTACCGGACACTGACTCACGTGTCCCATCTAAACAGTCTACCTACAGGACTAATCCGATCTTACCGGAGACTGACTTGCGTGTCTCTTCTAAACAGTCTATCTACAGGACTAATCCGATCTTACCGGAGACTGACTTGCGTGTCCCTTCTAAACAGTTTATCTACAGTACTAATCCAGAAACATGACATATGTTACTTCTAGTTCCAACCACCACCACCACCCCCTTCGCCTTCCCCTTTATCTCCACTACGTTTTAAAAGAGAGAGAGAGAGTGAGAAGACACACGCAGATACAAAACATTTGAATGAATTCATCTTTGGGCCAGCCAACTTGTTGGGAACTGCATCACCTGTAACTGCAAACATTCCGTTAGATAACAATATACGTCATCAAATTAAACGGTAAGCCGTTTTTATAGTGTAAATGTAAATCACGTATTTAAATAATTGTGTCATCAAACCAGAGTCGCCGCGTAAAAAAAACTTGGGAGGGGGGGGGGGACGTTGGGGGGCGGACCCCTTCTGCCACTTCATTACAATTAATTTAAAATATTTTCTACTATATTTTTCCCCATAACAAGTTTGGTCTCTTCGTAGACTATATCTAAGCCCCCCCCCCCTTTTTTTTTTTTTTTTTTTTTTGCAACTCTAGGTGACGGTCCTGCATAATCCACATATCGTAAATACAAAATGACTTTTTTTGACTGGGTAATATTACCCAGGGAGGGTTTGACACTCTAGGTTTCGGGGGGGGGGGGGGGGGTGTTGTTGTAACATTTTTAAACTGGAGAGGAAGATTGAAGTATTGTTACACTAGGAAGTAAATACTTTCTTTGGAAATTGTTAAAAGGGTATTACCCGTCTAGTCGGCCAACATCTAGGCTTACAGCGTATGCAAATAAAGAATACACTGGTTGATGTGTCACTTTGTAGCTTTTATGAACTCGGGGACCTGAACAAATACACTTTTATGGACAGAGTTCGTCAGGTTTCATCCTGTGTTGTACGAATCCTAAAATGGTGTTGAGGAAAGTTCAAGGTTGCAACGTTAGATAGTGATTCACATGATGAAAACTCGAATAGAAACTTTGGTACGGATCATACAACAAACAATAAAAAAATATATAAAGACTTTCTAGCAAAGATAGGTTTAAACGCACTAAAATGTAGAATATAATTAACAATTACTTAAAATGCATTACGCAAAGAAAGTCTGTGTAGAACAGTAGAAAAGCACTCCATGTAGCCAGGGGATTCGAATTAAATTTAGACTTATAATAGCAAGTCTTTTAAAAAACTTTATTTTACGGGGTTTTTTTCTTCGATTTTTTGTGTTAAATTTGTTAACTTAAAATCTTTAATTATCACCACAAAATAAATAGAGTTCATTTACTTTTAAAAAATAACTAATGCTTACCAAATCCCATTTAAAGCGACGTAAAGCTTTGTCTAGGAATAAGGTATACAATTAAAAAGTAGACTTTAGCGGCTGTCACGTTTTAAAGCCCTGGTCGAGTACCATCCATTGATCAGAATCTAATTGCCGTATACCCCGCCCCTAACCCTTTCCTGAACCTTGGGTGCTTTATGGGTGGCCAAGTGGTCTAAACTGAGCAAATCTCAAGTTCATGGTCTGCACTTCAAAGCCCAGTCAAGCAAAAACATCACCAGCACCACGGGTGAATGGGACTCGTTAACCTTGGATGGCACCCCAGGTGGATGGGACTCGTTAACCTTGGATGGCACCCCAGGTGGATGGGACTCGTTAACCTTGGATGGCACCCCGGGTGGATGGGACTCGTTAACCTTGGATGGCACCCCGGGTGGATGGGACTCGTTAACCTTGGATGGCACCCCAGGTGGATGGGACTCGTTAACCTTGGATGGCACCCCAGGTGGATGGGACTCGTTAACATTGGATGGCAACTACATAAGAGAAGGAAACTCTGATGTCAAAACCCGGAGATGGAGTCCCGTAGGCGGATAACATTGGCACAATGAAACATTTCGACAACTCATGCCACAGGTGCCAAGCTATATCATCCACATGATGTTCCCTTGGGTTATCCAGCGGCGTGGGGAGAGGCGATTTGCTGTGTAGGGAACCAGCTTTATAATCCTAAAGAATAATCCCAAGCCTTGTAGATTTCGTTCTGCGAAGTCTACACCATCGTCACATTGTGACGGACAGATGCCAGCAAAAAAAAAAAAAAAACTTTCCGAACCACCCTTCCCCACAATCTTACAGCTCTCACCTGAGCTCACTAGCTACCCTTCTCCCGCCGTTCATTGACCGAAGCAGACGAGAGGGTCTCGTGTAACGAAATCAAATTCTACAAAGTTACAAACTCCACGGATTTGTGAGTAGAAAGAGTCTTTAAAATGTTGTGACGAATAATGATACAAACGCTCCTAAATTATTTGAATCTCCTGCAGTAGGCTTAGTTGAAGGCGCCAAGTGGACATCAGGGATGTCCAAGCTCCGAAGGTAAATTAACACAACCACTAATGTTGACTATATTTTATGCTGTATAAAATAACCTTAACTTAATTCTCTGCGATTTAACATGCTTCAGTGGCGTAGCTACGGTTGGTGTCACCCGGTGGGGTAAACATAGGTGTCCCCGCCCCCGATGGATTTCTTCTGGTTAAAATAAGTCCACAGTATAGCAATGACAAGTCCACAGTAAAGCAATGACAAGAACTAAAACAAATTAATTGAAGATTTGGAGGTATATGTATTTAAAAACTGTAACACGCACTTAGATCGCCCTTAAATATAGCTTCCTGTCACTTAAGAAAGTTACCAAACACTTCAATCAGCGTTGAATCATGGTCAAAACGGTGTTTTTCTGACCTAATTATAGGGTCAACTCACTTCTGACGCATCAACTTTAAAATTTTAAAGCATGCATTAGCATCAGTTACATGTGTGGAAAATTAACGTACGATCGGTTATAATTTGATAAAATACGGATAGACCGAGCAATGTGTGCTCTCTAAAAATGAAAATTTTCAATTTGGTGTCCACCCCCTGAGATGGTGTCACCCGGTGCGGTCCGCACCCCCTAGCTACGCCACTGATTTAGTGTTTTGTTTGTGTGTTTTTTTTTTTTTTAATGGGAATTGAGGACAATTACTTGCTATGGGGAGTTACAAAAGTATAATATATCGTTTGTACAAAATTACAAGAGTAATCTATCCTGAGTTGGTCGGCGAGCACAGAATATGGTATTTGGGAATGATTTAAAGTTATGCCTTTCGTAATCCATCAAACGGTACAACGGAAGGAACCCGCTGCATGCATCCATTTGATCTTAGTTGATGTTCTTTAGGGCCGGGATTGTCAACATTTTCGCCGCGCTGCATATTCAATGAAAAAGCTTGAGTTTACCACGCTCGCGCTGCCTAAATTCCTACAATGGAATAGCTTGAGTTTACCATGCACGCTCGCGCTGCCTAAATTCCTACAATGGAATAGCTTGAGTTTACCATGCACGCTCGCGCTGCCTAAATTCCTACAATGGAATAGCTTGAGTTTACCATGCACGCTCGCGCTGCCTAAATTCCTACAATGGAATAGCTTGAGTTTACCATGCACGCTCGCGCTGCCTAAATGCCTACAATGGAATAGCTTGAGTTTACCATGCACGCTCGCGCTGCCTAAATTCCTACTATGGAATAGCTTGAGTTTACCATGCACGCTCGCGCTGCCTAAATTCCTACAATGGAATAGCTTGAGTTGACCACGCTCTGTGAGGTCCTTGCTTTTGCCTCTCCTAATTAAGAAAACATACAATGTAAGCTGAATCCAAATAAGCTATATCATTTACTAGGCTGTATGAAGTGGACCGAAAATGACGTCCCAAATAAAATAAGTGCTCCCCCCCCCCTCCTATATAGACGCTCATGATTTCACAGAGTGCCACTAAAGGCCTGGTCCCCCCCCCCCCCCCCAATTATTTCCATGGGGGAAGTACAAATTAAAATGAACCTTTAAAAATTGAGAGAAATAAAAGGTGGGGGAGGGGAGGGTGTGAGTATGAGAGAGAGAGAGAAAGAGAGAGAGAGAGAGAGAGAAAGAGAGAGAGAGAGAGCAATGAAATACAGGAATAACTCTACGAGAGAAAGGCGTATGGGGTGGGTGAGGTTGGGTGATGCAGTAACTTAAAGTTACTTAACACTTGACCCAGGCATAGACTAAAAAGTAGCTCTGAGCTCACCCAACCACCCGTTCACTCAGCGAAACAGACACGGTCAATCACGATGATATGATCGATAGTGTCAACCCGCTTCCGTGGTCCAGTCATTCGCCAGGTGAACACAGCACATGAAATCTTAAAATGTCATACATGTCAACGCTCCATCCACACATCCACAAGTTGGACATGCGAGTAGAGTGGAAGTCTTAAAACAAAAAGCTGCAAGAGGTCCAAAGAAACCTGATGAAATCTTTGGAGAAAAATCTGTGAAATAACAAAAACTGACCCCGCAGACTGTTGCAACCAATCAACAAGCAGACAGAAGTAGCATTACTTGGCTGTTGCCTCAAGCACCAAATCAGCCATGATGGCCGAAGGGATTTTTAAGAAATTTTTTTTTTTTTTTTAGGGTTTTCAATTTCACAGCAATATTTTGCTGATAATCATAAACACAACAAAGTAGGCCCTACAGTTTTTTAAAGTTATGCAACAAAAAACAGGATAAGAATTATATAAAAACCAGTCACTTAATTAAGAATTCAAATAACTTGTATTAACATTTAATTTGAATATGAACAAAATGTCATTAAAAGTAAAAGGACAGAAAAATTAGCAAATAAATGAAGATTTGTACAAGACGAGATGCTGTACAAACTTGACAAGTGTAATACATTCACCACTTCTAAACTCAAAACTCAGAATCATTTCTTCTTGCAAACACTGCAAATAAATATTAATTATGTTGTTCATACTGTATTACCTTTTAGTTATACTTGTCTCTGTTAACAAGATTTGGATTTTAACATTAAATTTAACACAACTGAACATAACAATTTTGTGTTAACAGAAAAAAATGTCATCTCCAGAAAAGAGATCAATTTTGGGAGCACTCTGACACGGTACAACATGGTGTCTGGATGGAGAGTGAACTAAGCACATCCCCAACTGAGCCTGACGTCTTTCAAGGGTCACCTCATCTCTGCTGTGTGATGATGGGACAGTTGATGATGAATAGCCCAATGGTCTGGTTTCATGCGGTGCAAAGGCGGCTGAGGATGGATGGTGGACGGGTCTAGTTTCATGTAGCTCATCCCATGTTGATGACAGATGAACTACAGGTCTGGTTTCATGTAGTTCATACCTTGTTGAAGATGGATGACCTACAGTCGTTGTTTTTTTATTTTGCCCATGGTTCCAGGTGCCTTGAAGGGGAGATAAGAAACAATTATGTATTGGAGATGTTTGAGTGTAAGATTGTGGGTATGCCCCAAGTGAGGGGAAGTGGCTTGAGGATGGTGTAAAACCTTCAATAGCGCTTTGCCTTGTCAGCAGTGATGGAAGAAACTCTTGATCTGAAACAGGGTTATTATTCTCACTGGTTGTAGAGTTGTTGGAATCAATACCGATGGGTGGAGAATTTTGAGGAGGCTTCTCACAAGTTTTGTCTAGAGAAAGCCTACGACGAGATGAACAAATCTTTTTTGTCGAACCTTTGACTTGAGTTTTATTTCTTTCAACCGGGCCAGAATTTATTTTACTCTGAGACACATCCTTTGTTGGTACCAGGGGCTGTTCTTTATCCCCATCATTTTGGGATACCTGGATATAACCTTCAGGTGTTGTAGGCACCAACTGATCTGCAAGAGACAAGCAATTCGGGGTAAAAGAGCAATTATAATTTGTTGTTAAAAAGTTTTATAAATACTAGTTCAACATATAAATATACAAAAAACAACATTTTTGGTGAATTTTTGGTATGCCCAGAGTGAAAGTTTTATCATCAAACTTTCCATAAATATGTATACCTACCACTTGTATTGTTCTGAACTACACAGGGAACCAGGGTGGATGTACCTACCACTTGTATTGTTCTGAACTACACAGGGAACCAGGGTGGATGTACTTACCACTTGTATGGTTCTGAACTACACAGGGAACCAGGGTGGATGTACCTACCACTTGTATTGTTCTGAACTACACAGGGAACCAGGGTGAATGTACTTACCACTTGTATTGTTCTGAACTACACAGGGAAGCAGGGTGTATGTACTTACCACTTGTATTGTTCTGAACTACACAGGGAACTAGGGTGGATGTACTTACCACTTGTATTGTTCTGAACTACACAGCAAACCAGGGTGGATGTACTTACCACTTGTATTGTTCTGAACTACACAGCGAACCAGGGTGGATGTACTTACCACTTGTATTGTTCTGAACTTCACAGGGAAACAGGGTGAATGTACTTACCACTTGCATTGTTCTGAACTACGAAGGGAAGCAGGGTGGATGACTGCAAGTGAGTTAAGCTAGTTATAGGGGATGTCCCAAATGAGATCAATGGCCTTGGTGTCGGAGAGGTAATTGCTGGAGTAAGTGGTGTAGGTACTTGATGGTGTCTAGTTTGAGAAGCTGGGGTGGATGGAACATACTGGTCTATAGAAATATTATGTCCTGTTGAGCAGATTTGTAAAAATTGCCTTTAATTTACAATAATTTTTCATATCTAAATGATGCACTTTAATGAAAAAGTAAAGATTATATAATCCAATATATTTTCTTGGTTAGGAGAAGCACTTTGATGGAAAGTATTTTGTTTCTGCCTGTAATTTATAATACATAACTAAGTCACTACAATGGTGTAAATCTTTTTTATGTTGCATTATAATAAGTGTCTGTAAAGGCAAAAAGAAAATGTTTTTTAACATTATTCAAATATGTGACCAATAGAATTTGAGCTAATTTGGATAAAAGAAGAATACACTTACGATTAATATTAGGGGTCATAGGTACTCTAGAATCTGTTGGTGAGCTGGAAGGGAAATTTTGACTTCCTAGTAATATACCGGGTGTCGATCCCAAAACACTGGTCTGTGAGCCACCAAACATTGCAGATTTTAGAAGCAGTGACTGAAAATATTGGTACAAAAATTATATTTTGAATCTCTCAATGACAAACAAAAATTGAAGTTCTGCCAAAAAAGTTTAAAACAGAAATTAAGATTTTAAACTATTTTTTTTTTCTTTTTTCAGTGCTTAAAGAGTTCATTTATCAAAACGAAAGCTTATACTCCTTTAAAAAAATGTTTCCAAATATGTTCTCAAATCAGGCTAAACATTAAATTTCATTTTCCAAAATTCGGAGTGTCCTGGAAAATATTTTGTTTCTTCTTTTTTTTTTTTTTTTGGCATCTATTTGTCTCAAAAAGATAATTGTGTGGGTTTAGCTGGAAGATGCAAAATCACAAGGCCTCTGATTTTTTATGCAGAATAAGGTGGTTCCAAGTCAGAAGATGACCCTCTCCATACAGTTGTTAACCCAAGAAAACTTTAAAATTAAGTGGATACAGGTTGGAACCAGGGACATTACAGGAGTTGCTGGAATTTTCCTTAAATTAATGTCATATTACCATGGCCGCCATCTTGGTAACTCATGTTTTTGATATAATGACGAATAAAAAGTTTTTAAAAATGAAAAAATGAGATCTAAATCTATCCCTCACCCTAACCTGAACCCTAAATTCCTCCCTAACCCGGTTTCGACCCTCTCCCTAACAGGGTTTTGACCCTCTCCCTAACAGGGTTTTGACATCGCAAATGACGTCACGGATACACAACTACAAATTAGCCGGTAAACAGCACAATATCAATAATTGGCTGATTTTTACAAGCGTATCCGTGACGTCATTTGCGTGGATTCACTCCCCTTATTTTTTTTATTAGAGTTATATTTTCCTTAAATTACGATGGCATGTTTTTTAATTAAATTTTTATTGGTTGATTAAATATAATGATAAAATTTGATTGGTTGGCTGATTTAGTATTTTATGTCGTCTGCCATGATGACCACACGTGTTTTATTCGTGTTTCATTAATTTTTGGATATTCTTTTCGTTGGAACCTGAAATAAAGTGTGTAAAAGTGTATTCCATGAAAATGTAAGTTGGGTTTTCATTACTTCTTTATTTTATAATTAATTTTGGCCACTTTTCTTTGTTTTTTTTAAACTTTCCTACTTTTCAGGGTCAAAACCCAGCGCCACGTTAGGCTAAGGCGAGAGTGTCAAAACGCTGGTTCCGATAGGGTCAAAACCCTGTTAGGAAGAGGGTCAAAACCCTGTTAGGGAGAGGGTCAAAACTCTGTTAGGGAGAGGGTCAAAACCCTGTTAGGGAGAGGGTCAAAACCCTGTTAGGGAGAGGGTCAAAACCCTGTTAGGGAGAGGGTCAAAACCCTGTTAGGGAGGAATTTAGGGTTCAGGTTAGGGTGAGGGATAGATTTAGATCATTTTTTCATTTTTAAAAACTTTTTATTCGTATTTTTAGCAAAAAACATGAGTTATTTTATTTTTCCACGGCCGTCATCTTGGTTGTCCCGACCCGTGAACACGTAAAAGTTCGCGGGTCGGGGCAACCAAGATGGCGGCCATGGTAAAAGACGCGGATATCTTTCTAAAAATTTACCCAATAATTTTTTTCACTCAAACATGCCATAAATCAATAATCAATTCAAATGTCAATGAAAATAAATATAAATTTACCAAAGTTTGATACAATTATAGTCTTTATTATAAGCCTGTACCGTATCGTATACCTATACTTATACTTAACTAACCATGGCCATGGGATAACCATAACAATAACATAAATAATAAGTCATAAGCTTATTAAAAAAATTAATTAATATAAATTAAATTATGAAGTAGTCATGATAGAGTTAGCCTAATCGGAACACTTACTTGCCCTAACTAAGTATGAAAAACTTAAAGTAGGGTTAAATTCAATAGTTTTTATTCTGATATAAACTTGTTTAAGCTAAAAGTAAAAGCCCTGTTTACCTTTTTCTTTATATTAAATTGTTTTTAAAAAATCTAATTTTAGCAAATTAACGCATAAGTCCTTCGATTTAAATATCATTTTTATTAAGAGCTAGAAGCAATTAAGTTGAAATTCATTTATTTTAGAAGCTTTACGTAACATTACATACGTTTTGGACAGTAAATAAAGTCGCATTTCAGAATTTCTCTTTGGTCGCCTTTCATTACTTTCAACAGGAAACCAGGCCAGGGACAGTTGCAGTTGAGGTGAAATTAATGTAAGTCATATCTTTTTATAACTCGTGTTTCTTACAAACGTTTTCAAAGAATTGAAATGTTTTGTTTATTCGTTTTTTTTTAAATATGAGTATTAACTCTTCAATAACAGGAGCATATTAATTAATATTATTTTAGTGGTAATTTTAATAATCAATTATTCCGTAAAGCAGTAATTTTGCCTTTAGAAAGTAGACTTCCGATTGAGTTATATTTTTAATAAAGAGTTTTAAGGAAACAGATTTTTCAATCACTACACAACAGACAACACAACAAAAACTACATACAGATATTGATATAGTCATAGACAGCAGAAAAATACAACTTCACATTAATATAATGTCCCCTCATTTCGCCAAAGTGGTTATGTCAACAAAGCAGTGAAGAGAAAAATTGTATTTTTTGTTACAGTAATTTTTTTTTTTTTAAAAAGCAATATGTCAAATCAAAGTTTATGATTTTAATTTTTAGTAATTTATCAGTTCAGAGGCAGAATTTGTACATTTAAACATTGTTTTTTTAAAAACTCTGTTTTAAGCCATAAAAATGCAATGCTGTATCCAGTAATCTTATATCAATAAGTTAAATATACAAAAGTGAAATTTATTTCTAATAATTTCTATGCCTTTTTTTACCATCATCATATTTCATGCTTTCTTATCTTGAACAGTAATGATGGAGGGTGGTACTTGGACCTACTCAACTCAAAAGCCTCTTGATAGAAAGATACCCAAAAATGATCCTGTCTGTGATGTTATTTTCGGAGCTAGGAAAGGTTTGAATATTGTCATAGGTCTATATATATCATTTTCATTTATAAATTGCACTGAATTTCATAGTAGATAATATGAATTTAATAATTTTAACCAGCACTAAATGTGCATGTTGTTGAGACATAAAAATCTGTCTTGAACAGCAGTTTTTCTTTCTTTTCAACAAGATGTTTCTTGAATGTCTGTTTGAAATATCAAATTTATTCTTAAAACAGCTAACTCATCCAACATGTATTGTCTGGATCAATAAAGTTTATTATTGTTTTACATCTACAGCAGAGGTTTTTGAAGATTTATCTTCATACTCCAGTCCACTTCAACAACCAAAAATGTAAGATATATAATAATGTATGACTGCATGCATTTTTTTTATTGTTGAGCAAATAATGCACACAAAAAAACATATAAAGTGTAACCAATCTATACTGTCAGGCCCCATTTATAAGGGCCAATTGTAATTTATATCTCTTTGTGCGAAAAAAAAATTGATTTATTATTGTGTAGCATAATGTAAAACATCTTTTCTATGTATCTTTTATCAATGTGAAAATTATAAATTTAAATTATTTTTCAATGTTCTTTAAAACTTGTGTTAAAGGGTTATATTACTATGCAACATTAATATTTAAACTTTCATTTATTAACCATTCCCAAATTTGCAATTACTGTTATTACTATATAGTATTAAAATGTGTAAATGAAATAAAGTCATATGTTGTCAAAGTTCATGTTCAATTTTGTTAAAACACTTTTTTTGGGACCTTTTTAAATTTTTACTAATTCTCATACTTACTGCTTTGTGTATACAGCAAAACAAGACGAAAGACAGCTGTCAAAAAGAACAAAGATGTCCCAAATGAAGAGAAAAATTCCTTCTTGTTATTTCAGGATGACAAAATAAGAAATAAGAAGGTAACTACGGTATATTTAGAAATATTAATGAAATATTTTGAAAAGAAATCAAACTCGTCTTGGTTATTCATAAATGCCAACCAGTACAGTTTACCCATGCTTTTTATGGTTTTTATACATTTGCTGAGTTGTATGGCCATGCACAAGTTCAAAACTGGCGGTGCAATAAATTCAACATTGGACAACAAAAAGCTTAAATCCTATTGGTCCTTTTAAAGTTTTAGAAACTGAAAGCGGTTTCATTGAAAACATTTGTTAATACTAAGACAGCATAGTTTGAGTTTTTAACCATAATCACGAATCAAATTCATTTGTGTCATAGTAATTAACAAGAATTGAAGGGTTAGTAAGTGTTCTTTAAATTTCTAATAAATAATGAAATATATTTAATATTAGGCCTACTATCAATGTTTAGCATTAGTCATTATGCCTAGGTATTTCTATGGCAGGGATTTATTTAACATGTTATTGCTTTTTAAAACTAAAACGGTGTGATCTCCTTTGCTGTATAAGTACTGGTATATGTTAATCAGTGAGAATTATTGTCTAAATTATATTATATTATTTTAGTATTTATTATTTTACTCCAGCTGGAAATTTCCAGTCAACATTTTTTATCCACAGATCGCTTAGAGTTTGAAAAAAAAAAATTCTGACATTTTCCTCCAGTATGGTGAAAAATTAGGTTAAAATGAGTTGAACTGAACCCAATAACTGTGTCAAAACTGGCAATATTATACTTGCCTAATTCAAATAAAGGAATCTGTATTAATAAAGCTTACAATGCTAGCATTAGCATAATTAACCAAATAATTATGTCTAATTACATTTAAATTGCTATCACATTGATTATCTGAGTCAAATATTTTTTTTTAAATTGCTTTTGACCAATGTAAAAAAAGCTCAAAATTGGACAAATTTCAAACTTTAAAAAGAAAAGCTAAATTTCATTCAGTGATGTAATCTACCAATTTATGAATAATGTCATTCTGGGTTATTAAAATGTGTGCACAAGGAAGGGCAGATAATTCATTTTTTATTCATGCATTCCAAATAGATGAAAAAGCTATATAAAAATTATACCCTTTTTAGTTGTTTTTTCTGTACCCAGTACAGTTTTTCATGCTGTTGTAGTTTTTTTTTTATCTCACAAGTTAGCATGCATGATTTATAACTGCTGTGAGTCAACCCTGTCTACTTGTAGTGTTAATGTAATTGTAGTCTGCCTCTAACCAAGAGGTAGAAAGTTTAAATTTGTTTAATGTTATCTTCATCTCTGGGAATATAGCGAAGTGGAATGGACTTGTTACCCAAATAAGTAAAATTTGACTGACTGAAAATCTATTTCAGAGGACAAATACACAGAAAATGAGAAGACAGTCAGGTGTGGAAAGAAAAAAGTATGCGGTCCAAAAACTTGTCAAAAAGGGGGGCACACTTAGCTCCAGTGACACAGACAGCTCTGGAGAATTGGTTATTGAAAAAGCTGCAGAGTCTGACAAGAAAGTTCCTGAAGTTTCTAAAAGTTCTTTCAAGCAAATGTTTTCATGTCATCCAGGAAATGAAAACAGCATTGAAATTTCAAGAAAAAGCAAAGGTTACTTCCCTTTAAATTTTCTTTGATTTAACTCAAACAAGGCATTTGCTGATGTTTTTCTACCAAATGAATATTTAACATTATTGATACAGGATATATATTAATCCTTGTTCAACTTTCATTCCCTTGTGGTTTGTCAGGAGAAGAAATAAATATAGTTCCCAATATTTGTACATGCTCTATTTTATGACCAGATTAGAATCCAGAAGAGTGGTTTATGTCACACAACCTACTCAGTTAAGTTAGCTCTGTATATTGATGCTGAACTTGCCCTAGTTAGTAGTATTATATGTCTGTCATTTAAAGATAGATACACTCTCATTCTGTTGTGAGCCTTTACCAGCTATTGGAGTTTGGTAATTTGAAAGCAAGCACCACTAAGCTTTGTTAAAAGAGACTTAAATTTTTTTTCAGTTTCATTCGTATCTTCTCAAAGGAGACTTGCATGTAGTCCTCCAGTACCAATAGTCACAAGTGATGTGGATTCAGACTCCAGTTTTCAGTTCAAAAAGACTAACGCCAATACAGATAATGTTAAATTATCAACATCAGAGACAGAGTGGGCCACAGTGTCTTGTAAGTAAATTATTATCAATTATTCTATAAATTTATACCATTTTAAAATTTGTTTCAAGTTTTTTTAATTTGAAAGACAATTTTATAAAACAAACAAGTTTAGCATCTCCCACTTTTTTTAACTTATGCCCTTTTCATCTTCCTGTACCAGATGCGAATTCAAAGTATCACCATTATACTTGATCTGTTAATTCTAGATACTAGATATATTGAATATCTCTGTAATTGAGCATTCTAGATTTATTTAGATGTATAGTGTCTGTCTCCACAAAAAATGTAAAAGCAAAAAAGGGTCGTCCATTAATTATGTCAACAACAACAACAACAAAAAAAAGGGGGGGAGGGAATGTTTGACAATTGTTGACAAAGGTGAAAAATGGAGAGTGGGGGGTAAATTAGTTGACGTCAACAATCATGTCATCTCTTAAAATTTTAATCTTAAAAATTGACTGGTTATTACATTATTTTAACAAATTTAAGGAGTATTAAATTTAAAGAAAATTCCTTAAATTTAAAATGACAGCATTTATAATGTGTAGATCTTTGGAATGATTTACAAATGACTTTGTTCATGTTACAGCTAGATCTAGTGATTCACCTGGGAGCAAGCGAAGAGAGACAGTATCAAGTTACACATATTCAATTTGTTCAGCTTACAGTGAAGATTGTGGTTTGTCACTATCACATGCAGTAACTTAGTTTTATAGTATAAATTATGGAAATATGACAAATAAATAGTTCAAAGATGTTATTGAGGACGGATCCAGTAAACAAGGGCAGAAAATTAAACTAATTTTTAAAATGTATAGTCATATTTTGATATTTTCTGCCACTCTTTTAAATTAATTATTTTGGCCTATGCTGGGGATTTTCGTTAACTGGAGCTTTAAGAGGGGCCATCCTTAAAGGATGTCAAGTATCTCTGGGGAGAGAGGCCTCACAAATTCGTGATGATGTATTATGAGGGTGTCTAGAATTTGTGAAAGGAGAGTGTAGGGGTCCAAAATTTGTCAAAAAAGTTTGACACTATTTATGGTCGGCCCAAAACCAAACAGCTGCATTTAATGTACTTTACAATAAAATAATGACCTATTTAAATTTTTCCGGAAAAGGGGGGTGAGGGGGGGGGGGGGGGGGGGTGTGGCGACGCAAATAATTGTCATAGAATTCAGATGCAATATTAAGTATTTTAATGAACTTCAGTATATTGGTTATTGATTTTAGAACAAAATGTTTTAAAAGACTCATTTTATTCTAGCAATTTCCTCCATGTTCACTAAACCCATGACCACATCTCCTCCTGTAAAAATGAAAAAGATACCAATGAAACTCAACTCCACCACTAACAAGAACAAAGATGACATTGGAGTTGTTCAGTTCCCAGATTTCATCTCACCAATCTGGATTAATCAAGGTAAAGGTTTTATGAATATAATAAAATTTTTAGTCAAATTAACAATACGTATTCTATTCCTATGTGCTTTACATGTGGCCTAGAAATGTCCACATTTCAAATCTTCCTTTCTTTTCTAATTTTCTCAGAGGCACCATGTTCAAAAGGAAGTCACCAAGTAGTAAACAGGCCAGTTTAAATTTAAATTTATTATTTGATAACAATTATGCCTCCGATATTAGCAAATAATGTTGTCTTTTAAACGTTATAATTTTTCATAGCTTTTTGTTTTTGTGCAACAGTTTGCTCACTGGATTAAATTAAGTTTCCTAACTTTAAATTTTTTTATTTTTTTTTAAATTTCCTGGTCCATAAAGACTATAACCTAGTTGGCTTTATGGTAAATCTGTTAGTCAACACCTGCCATGTCTGAACACCCACAACTGTTCATACACCAATCACTGAGGAGTCAACCTCAAGTGTCAATACACCTGACAAGGTCTACATAATAAATGATAGACTGCTTTCAAACTATGTGAAGGAAAATGTGGAACTAGGTATGTTAAGTCTTTAAATGAAAGAACAGGAAAATAAAAAGAGAACGTTTCAGACAAAAGCCTTATTCAGCAGAAAAAACAAGAAACACAAAGAAATCAAAATGTGTTAAAGACTTAACCTATTCGCTACTATTCCATCCAAATGTCCCATACCATCTTGCCACTAATATGACCCAATGCATCATATCAAGTACACATACTAGTAAAAACTAGTCGGTCTCACGAGAAGCATTATATCCATGCAAGTAGCATTGGGATACTTTAAAAGTAGGAAGTTAGCCCATTTCGTTTTAAAAAAAACAGTTGCTTTTATCTCTTTCCATTATTGAGCTATGAGTTGTAAAGTTGGACTTGAATTAGTCAATTTGTGATTGTGTTGTTCAATAATAATACCGGAAATCAAGATTATACTGATATTGACACAAATTATATAAACAAACTTAGAATAATAATCATTATTGAAGAATTATACTGGAGGGGTCTAATGACAATGCCACACACTGTCACTGAGTGTTGGTCAGACACATTGACCAGTGCTACTGATCAGATTTAAAGATTTAGAGAGACAAAAGGTTTCATTGACAGCTTTCCACCTGATAGCAGTACAGCAGATTATTTCAAACAGTTTATGTCCACTAATGAAAATTAAATGGTAGTTGTCACCAAATGTTGAGAACCATACTTCGCAGAAAATGTTGAAGTTACCAGAGTTTAGCTGATGATAACAAGAAGGAAAGTGGAACAACAACTGGCTGTACACAAGTGACAAGGGTTACTGATTTTCCCAATTTCAAGAGACCCTAAAATCACACCAAACCTCAAATTGCTGTGGACATTTAAAAACTTGATATTTTTCTTGACATAAAAAAGAATTTTAAATAAAGTATATCAGACCTGTTTACTCTTATGATTTTGGCGCACAATGTACGATTTTGAGGTGTAGGCTATACATTATATATACTGTATGTTTATTTTTTCCTTATTAAGATAATGTATTGAACAATTTTGTGATGATACTGTACGATTTTAAGAGTTTGAGGGTAAAAAGGTCTTGTATATAAAACCATACATATTTAGAAACATCATTCCTTTTCTATTTATTAATTCTTGTTCGGTTAAAATTGCATATTGAATTACTGGTTCAAACTATTGTTTTTATATGGTAACTTAAGAGTTATCTCCCTTTGCTTAGTACTCCCCAAAAAAAAAAAAGGTGGGGGGGGTTTGGAGTTAGAGGTTAATAGCAAATGGGTTAAGTGTCTGTAGTTCGCTGTGTTGTAGAAAAATGATAGAGCAGGAAGTGCTGTATTATTAATGGAAGTTAGGTTTCCAAAAACAAAACACCTGTACTAGCCGAAAGGTTACAGGAAGTAAAAGAATTTAGGTTTCATTCATGTGAAATTTTAATTTTACAGACACAAAAATTATATTAAAAATATAAAGATTATAAGAAACAAGAAAAGAAATACAGGGGAATTGAGTGCCACTAGTAGGGAAGTATTTGGTTGATTCCATATGGTGATATGGTACCAAAAATCGGACTTAATTTTTTTTCATTCTTCACCCTCACTGGTGTTTTAGGGAAAGAAATCAGAGCCATGATGGATACATCTGATATGCCTTTGTTTACCTCCGTGGAAATTGGATGAGACAGCGGATAGTTTGCCTTGTTCAGTATCACAAAGATGTTCACTGAATCTATCCCGTTCTTTCATATCAAGCTTTACATACCTAGTTCCACTATTTCCTTCACTCTATACTTACATTCCCTTGTCTTTAAAGCTGCCATTGTATATTTCCAGAAATCCTAAAGAAAATCCCAAACATAAAGCTGTGACAGATATGTTGAGACATCCCCCTAAGTGTTCCACAATGCTGTTTGCTTCAGATACCGGTACTTCTTTTATCTCAAGTGTTGAAAAACTTGGGCACACCACAATACAGAAAGGTATTTTTAATATTGACTAACATCTTTAATTTGTTAATTATCTCTGATAAGAGTCTTTTTTTTTAAAACATGAGACAGTGCCATGTTCAGAATTCTTTATTTGTAATGAATTTACTTAATCTTAGCTCAGTTCAGTTACACAAAAATTTGTTATAGGCCTACTAGTTAATACTTTTGCATGCACTTCATACTTTTCTAATCCTATTTAAATTCTTTTTAACTTAGAATATTAATTTTACATTTTTCTAGTAAGCTCTGAAATCTCCTCATCCCTCCCACCAAATAATAATGTTCTTTTAAGTAAGAGACTGACCATTGCCCTAACTGTCATAGGAATTACCTTCAAAAAATGTTTACCTTTGTTTCTCCAGGAAAAGTTGACCCACCAGGAACAAAGTCAGGTGAGAATGTGTGGTCTTCCAAGAAGGAGCACTCTGTGGGTGACAGTCTTAACCAGGATCAAGAACATTTAAAGGTTATTTTATTTGACTATGAGAATTTCTGTCAGCACAGTTAGATAATACTTATATTTAAAACATTAATTGACTAGAATATTAAAATTTTAATAAAATGCTTCTTTTTATAGTAACGGTATATAAGCGTATACTTATTTTAAGACTTCAAATCTCCTCCCCTTAAACACAGTTTGCAGCACTTGTCCTATTCCAAACAATACCCTTGATCCCCAAAGCATATATAACAATATCTATGAAGCCTTTTGTTTGTTCACAGACGGTAAAAGATATTAAGAAGACAAGTACACCAGAGAAACATTTCACTGCATTGTCTGTAAGTAGAGGGTAAAATCATCAGTTCCTCTTTGTACTATTGTACAGTACTTTGGATGAATACTGTGGTCGGTTATTATTGTTTTTAAGTTAAAAAAATACACTATGATTTCGTCCTACTTTAAGTCGCTACATTAGTTTTGGGATTAGACCAGATTGTTTATGATTTACTTTAACTGTTGACACTTTATATCCACATAGCTTAAAGTGTAACAACACAATCTATCAATGTGACTTTCCCCCCCCCCCCCCCCGCTTCTTTGAAAAATAAAGTTATAAATAGAGTAAACTCAATAATAACTTTGTCAGATATTGAGTTCCATTTAATTTAAATATTTTTAAGACAGGAAACTGAATTACTACAGCTAGCATAATTAACAGAGGAATTATGTATAAACATCTAAATAGCTTTCAAATTTACCATCTGAGTACACATTTAACAAAATTGCTATATCAGTTGGGTTTTTTGTTAAATTGACAAAAATCGGACCATTAAAAATTTTAACACCCGTTGAAAGGGAAGTTATTCATGAATTTTTTCTTGTTGCTATATGTTGATATAAAGTTCTAAACCCTGAAGATATTTTTACATGCAGCACTTCTTTGCGACTCCAAGTCTTTAAAACTCCAAGTCTTTAAAACTAGTTTATGATTGTCCTTAGAATGTAATGTCACACCTACTTTAATGTAAGAGTCTGTGCACTTAAGTTCACATTCCCTCACCCAAGTTCACATTCCCTCAAATCATTACTAAGACAAGATATTGGCAATAAAGAGAAAAATATCAGTTTATTTAATTATCAATTTACTTAAACACAAAACTAGCCATGCAAAAAAAATTAAATACCGGGGTACTTCGAATGTTACTCTTACATCAGGGCCTCTTAAAAACATACTATTTTTTTATGTATTGTTCCAATGGTTTTATTTTGGACCAATTCTTTGTTCCATGATATTATGTTATGTGTCCCTTCCACAAACAGTTCAACATGTCACCCATTGACAGGCCAACTTTTGATGAGGATGAGACAGGTATGCAAATAAATATGAGCATTGAGGCTAACACAGATGAGATAATTGTCCCTAGTCTGATGGAGCCATCAGTTTACAGTGGTGATGAAGAACACAACAAGGTGAACAGATTTGATAGAAATTATGTACCTGTACATAAATTAATAAATAAATATTTTTTCACCTGCCTGCAATGTTTAACATAACCTTAATTAACAGCCTTAGGTTATCTCTTACATATATTTTGCTTCTGCTGTATCCTGCACAATCGGCCCTCCCCCCCCCCTACTCAAGATGTTTTACATTAAAAGTTTGAATTTGTTTATTTGGTGGAGGTGACTATTATATTAATCAATAAAGAGCCACTGGTATGGTATAGGACTATTGTTTTAAGGCCTGCAGGTGTGGTATAGGACAGTCTGTGGGTCCATTGTTTAAAGGCCTGCAGGTGTGGTATAGGACAGTCTGTGGGTCCATTGTTTAAAGGCCTGCAGGTGTGGTATAGGACAGTCTGTGGGTCCATTGTTTTAAGGCCTGCAGGTGTGGTATAGGACAGTCTGTAGGTCCATTGTTTAAAGGCCTGCAGGTGGGGTATAGGACAGTCTGTAGGTCCATTGTTTTAAGGCCTGCAGGTGTGGTATAGGACAGTCTGTAGGTCCATTGTTTAAAGGCCTGCAGGTGTGGTATAGGACAGTCTGTAGGTCCATTGTTTAAAGGCCTGCAGGTGTGGTATAGGACAGTCTGTAGGTCCATTGTTTTAAGGCCTGCAGGTGTGGTATAGGACAGTCTGTAGGTCCATTGTTTTAAGGCCTGCAGGTGTGGTATAGGACAGTCTGTGGGTCCATTGTTTAAAGGCTGACTTATATCTTCTACTTCTTCTATATATTCAGTAAGGGCCCACGGCCAATGTATTGATCATTCTGGCTCCTATGTATGTGGAGGGATTTGCAATGTTTCTGTGCCTGGAATTGAGAAGGATATTTCACCGGTTGCAAGGGCTACTCAGCAAAAGTATCATGAACTGTGGTTTGGAAGGCCTGAGGCAATAGATGCAAATGTGTCAAGTGTTGTCGCCTAAACTGTTCCTTTTGGAAGCTTGTTCCAGTCCTTGTCAGGAATGAGCAGTTCCTGTACTGTGTTCTTGCTGTTATGAGCTGGAACTGCCTGTCATGGCCTTGTTGCTGTCTAGAGGGGAGAGGGATGAGTTTCTGTTTAATGCTGGAGCAGTGGACCAGCCCATTATTTATTTTGTAAATCATGGAGTGCCTGGATAATCGTCTTCTTTTCTCCAATGATGACCAGCCCATAGTTTCCAGCATGCTGCCAACACTAGAGGTGTTACTGATATATTAATATTATATAAAATGAGAAGTTAACTCTTTTTGTAACACTTGGACCTACCGGGTATTTTCTCAAATGCTTAGACCCAGTGTAAAAAAACTGCACACAGTTAAGCCCTAATGTTTAATAATTATTCAACAAATTGAAACTTTGACATCTATATTTCAGCTCTGTAATATGCCAACCATATCCCAATCCAAATACACAAGTACAACTCAATCAAACTTACAGATGAAAAACACTGCCAATAATACATCCAAGAAAGCTTCACCATCAACTCACAAGAATTTGTTGAGGAGGTCTGCACAAAACAGCGGTAGTGAAATCACCCGAGATAATAATATTATTAATATAGACAATAACTCGAACAAAAATGTTTTCACAATTGTTCAGGTAGCAGTGAAAAAAGGAAATGAAATGAAAATAAATAACTCCAATTCTCTGAAATCTGGCACAGAAATAAGCAATAGCAGTGTCTTTCCAAGACAAAATGACCGGGCTGAACAAAGAACGTGCATTGCTGCAGCTTATAACAGACATAAAAAAAGATCTGTGACCTGGTGTGCCAGTGTAGAATCACTGGATAGTTCTAGAAAAGGAAAGCTTACAGATGTGGCAAGTGCCATATCAAATGATGTAGAACAGATAAAAATTGATGAGCCAGACCTTCAGCAGTTGGAGCCAGACCTTCAGCGGTTGGAGACACACTGTAAGACTAAGAAATCCAGATGTGTGCAGAAATTTGGGATTTGTTTTATAAATAATCTGTGTAGGCTTGCTCGGGAAAAATTATATCATCAATCTGATAGTTTGACTGCAGACACTAGCAAATCTGATCAATAACAGAAGCAACTCAGAGACAGTGGGTTGTAAATGTACTGAAAAAAAAGAAAATCATTCACATTCTTTTGATTCAATGTTTTCATTATAATTTATTTACAGGTACTTCAACTTATAGAAGTGAAGTTGGAATTTTGTGCACAAAATTTCAACTTTTTTTGAGTCATTGAGATAAGATAAGATTCTTTTATTGATCCAAACAAATTGAAAATTTCTTTTGTTTGCTTTGTACATATATATTTTCAGCACATAAATAAATAGATATTTTAATAAAGTCCACATTTTTCAACTAAACCAATTTAAACACAATACATCTACATTAAATTATTTCACCAGTCAAAAAAAAAAAAAAACAGCCATTCAGTGAACTCTCTTTGACATAACAGGGACTTAGTTCTCATTTAGATTTGTAACGTCTGGGGGAGCAGGCTAGTAAATATGTACAGATTGGGAAACAAAAGAATTTTTATATCTTTCGGTCCTCCAGCACAGGCCGATCCCTAAGTATCTGTGATGAAGAAGTTGGGATGTATCATCCAAAATTTGTTTAATTTTACAATAACATCTTTCTTCAAAAAGTTCTTTAAGTGAAGGATGTTTAGTTTGTGTTATGCTCCTAGCTTTCTTGATTAGCTGGTTTATGCGGTGTTTAATATCAGATGATGAATTCCCACACCAGCAGGTAATACTGAAATTAAGTAGGCTTTCAATTGTTGCACTGTAGAATAAGTTAATAACTTGTTTGTTTATGATGAAATTGTACAGTTTTTAAAGGTAGAAAAGTCTTTGGTTGAATTATTTATACAGCATTTGGCTGTGCTCATGCCATGTTAGCTTATTATTAATGATGACACCTAAGTACTTATATTCTTCTTCATCTCTACATTTTGATTTTGTTATGATCTGTAATCTGGTGTTTTCCCCTCAGGAACTCAACAACCATTTCCTTTGTTTTTGAGATATTCAGCTGGAGAAAATTTTCATCGCACCAGCTGATAAAGTCTGTAACTAAGTGGCGGTATAAGCCTTCTCCCTCTGACATTAAACAAAAGATGGTGGTATCATCAGCAAATTTTATGATTGGAACAGTGTTGCTTGGTCTCCGAATATCATTGGTATCTTTTGTATACATGACAGGGGAGATCTTAATGTGTATCAAGGAACCTAAAAAAAATGTGTTGTAGTAATGTAGTAATGTAACTACATTAACACCAGCAGCAAGTTTTGTTGACATATGTCCCATTATTTGTACAATCACCATAAAGATTTTGTGCCCATTATCTATTCACAATCCGTGCATGTGATTTTTGAAATTTCTTTTGTCTCATTTCAAACAAATTCTTTTCAATCTGTTGAAATCAATATTATTATTAAGGGTGAAAGTTATTTATGATATTTCAGCTTTTGTGTTTAAAATAATGAACACAATATTGAACAATCTGTGATTTTTTTATATACCTGTATTATTTATTGAACTCATTGACATGTGATTATGAATTATAAATTTTTGCAATTTTTCACATTTAAAATATGTTAAACTCACACAAAAGTAATGCCAATGTTTATTGATATTTGTCCATAACTATGTAATCTATTTATTAACTATACATTTTTTCAATCAAGATATTTTCACTTTCATTTTAATTTGAATTGCAGGTTCTCTCTTAATTTTTTGTGCTTTTGACCGATTAATCTGAAAAAAGGACCAGAGTCCATTGTTAGCAACTTTTGACACAAGCCTTGTTACAAATCATTTCCAATAGAAAAGGGCATGTTAGTAATAATTTAGCTTTAAAATTTTATTACAGTTGCAGGCAATATTCTACCTCTACTCAATCTGTGGATATGAAAATTTGCCCAACTCTAGCAATGTCCACAAAATGGTAGCATAACATCATATTTATCTAACCACTAAATCATAAGGAGATACAGCATTTTTTTTTAATAAACTTGATTTTTTAAAAAACATTTTTGTGAACCACTTCTCTTTGTTTCATTATAAAAAACATTTTTTCATCTTAGTGTCCTTCAAACTGAAAGCCACTTTCTTTATTTTGACTTTTTACCCTTGCCTTTGGACTTTACAAATAAAGAAGGATCAATTTGGTCAGTTGTCAATCCCTTTACTGAAAACAATCTGTCAGCTCGCTCCTGCAGTGTCCCACCACACTTGAGGCCCCGAACCATTAATGCATTTTTCAATGCCTCTAATCCAAGCTGTGCCAACTCTCGACTACTTTTGAAATCATCCAGATTTATGGGGGAGGAGCCACTATTTGTAGATTTGGTAGAAAGTTCAAAGGTTTCATTTAACTCAGTTTTACAACTAATTTCTTCATCACTGTGTTGGGATGCTTGTACAGTCTGATCGTCTGAAACTACACTAATCAGTTCTTGCTTGACTGATGAACTAGACTGACTGTCATCTGCTTCCATATTCTTGACTATGTAACCAGGGTTCTCAGAACTTTCAGTCAACCAACAAGGATCACCAGGATTAGCTTCATCGTCAGGATTACTGTCTAAATCATCAGAGTCAAGGTCTGCACCGAGCCTATGATAATTAAATCTTCCATTAGAGATACATTTAAAATGTTTTAAACAACAAATTATTCATGAGGAAAATATGTCTTTTTCAAAACTGTTTTCTAAATAATTTTTTAAAGTTTATTTATTGATACTACATAAAACTTTAAAAGTATTAAATTTTAAATATAAAAAAATACAAACCATTCTGTTTTTGAGCTGTTGCCAAATTGTTTTGACTTCTTAGAAGATGAAGGACCGCTATCATTACTTTTTTCTTGTTTTCTTTTTAAGCCTGGAAGAAAATATATAAATAAAAACCAACATACACACATTATATTTATTTAATGTAAGCGCATTTATATTTTAAATTGGATTATTTTTTGCATTTATATTTTAAATTGGATTATTTTTCAAACACCTGAGCCAGTGGATGTACCATTACAATTTTGGTTACAGGTAGGACTTTTTTTTTTGCAACAAGTGTTAATTAAATAAAAGAATAAAATATTAACTAGTTTGTTTTGGTACTGGTACTATGCACATTCACTTTGCAGAAAGCAATAGTGGGACGTTTTATTTATTTTTTTTTTTTTTTTTTTGCAACAAGTGTTAGCTAAATTTAAGTTAAATAAAAGAATAAAATATTAAATAATCTGCTTTGCTCTATTAGAGAAAAAAATAAACTAAAGCAAAAGGACTGCTAAAACCTATTCCATTTTTCTAAATCTAATTTTGACCTGAAACTGACTTAAACGTGTTTTTAATTTTAATGACCTTTGCTCAATGCATCCTCTAAATCTTCTTGCACTTTAGACCGTTGCTCATGATATTCCGGGTCATCAAATTTGTGCTGTGTTGGGGCTAACTGCTTGGCAAGACGCTCTTGTTTTCGTGCTTCTCGATCTCGCTCTCGTTCAGCTTCCTTGGCTAACCATTCCTTAAGTCTAAGATTGAATAAATGTATAGCAGTAATATCATCAGCTGTCTTCTTTCTTTTTTTAAAAAAAACATACAAATAATACTCCATTTTTTAAACATAGACTTTTGCAACATTCTGGTTTCATTGTTAAGTTCACTCGAAGAATCAGTATCTTGCGCTAGCTTACTTTTTTTCATTGTTGATATCTCTCATCCTTCGACCACTTAAATCTCTGCAAGCCTCTCTGCTTGTTGTCTTCTCGATCTGAGCACCAATAGCTCGCAGCATAGACCCAAAGCCTACATGGTAGATTATAATGCTGTGTAAGTTAATTCTATCTAATATTATTCATACTTACTTCAACACATTTTAAAGATTGGTTAAGAACTCAATGAACTGTAATTTGACTGACATTGTAAAACTTTAAATGGAATATCCTTAAAGTACTAAAAGCATTGTTGAGTTATGTACATGAGACAATTTTACACTCACAAGTTTTACAAATTAGGACTATGGATGTTAATTTAGTTTTTTGGGGGGAAACAGGTTTCATTTTCAGTTTATGGAATTTTGGTTTTAAACAGGTCATTTGTTTTTCCCAATGCATCACTAACATATGATAGTGGTGACGTTTTTTTGTCGGGGTTGTGTGGCAAAAAATAGCAGTAGATAATATCCATTCTTTAAAGCTAAATTTTAACATACCTCCTTTACCCCCAAGCAATCTTGGAACAATATGATATGTTCTACCATCCTCCAGAGGAGAACCATAGGAGACTTTTCTACCATTGCATAAAACATAAAAAGAAGATCTGATTTCATCCTGGAAAGGGTAAATAAAAGAAGTTGATTGTAGACATTTTTTAAATAAGCCTCTAAATTATTAATATAAAAATTAAGTTTTATCTTTATTTATCTTCATAAAGCTGTATGTATTATTCTTCTTTGCATTTTCAACTCTCAGTGGGAGCTTGGCTTAATCAGAACAGAACCACCAATTTTAATTCTCTAAGAAAGTTGTGAATTTTTAAACTCCGGAACAGGGTCAAATTTTCAATGACTCAAATGTGTAGTTTTGACAATGACACCTGCTATCTTCTAAAATAACTAAGTTGGAACTTTCAAATCTCTTGCACACACAGACAGTTATACCGTGCATATAAAAAAACTGATCTGCATCACACACTGTATGACATAATTCTGTGTCAGCAGAACAAAGCCCAAGACATTGATCAACTTGAACATTCAGGTCTCCCCAGCATCTATAGACTACACTAGGAGTCACCAAACTTTTTTCACGGCATACCGGATAACAGAAAAAAAATGATGAGCGCCAGCTGGATAATCATTCTGTATAATACTTGCAAGCCAAAACGAAAGCTATGGGAAACAAATACAAAAAACTAAGTTTAGTTTTCCATGATCATCATGGGTGAGAGGCGTGCAATTAATGCAAAAAGCAAAGACAACCAATATATTTTATTACAATAAAGTTAGCATAACGATAGTTACATCAGACCTAGTGCGCACATATTCGAATCTCACACATTAAGCATTAAAAAAGGTTTGTGAGATTTGCAAAACTGACGTTTGGCTCTCAAGATATTATCATTGTTTGGCTTGGAATTGCTGCATCCAATCGAAAGGATTGTTTTCAAATGTTCATCAATCCTTTTCGTTCGATGTGTTGACTTCAAATAATTTATTTTTGAAAATGTTTGCTCACAGATATAAGCTGTCGTTCCATACATGCTGCACACGGATGCCAACTCTTCCATTATCTGAAAGTCCAAATTGACACCACAAGTAAACATGAGAATTTGTGAGGGATCAGTAGACTCATCCAGTGCCAGAGAATACTACAGCAAGTTCATAGCTTTCTCACGTAGCACTATGTTCTCTACAAATTCTTCTGTTCCCTGCACAGCTGAACTTGCCAAAGGATTGTTAGTTCCAAACGCTGCGAGTGCGATTTTTAATGTCCCCATATGTTTCCAACACTCTTCCTTCTTTCACCCATTTAAAGTTTGTGGTAATTATCAGGCTATAATATATTAGCAGAAATAGGCTTAATGGAAATTGATTCTTATTTTATATTTTTTTTAAACCCAGCTTTTCCTAAAAAAAAAAAATCGAGTTACTTGGTAGGTTTTAAAAATTATGTTATCATTTGTTAATTCTTATTTAAATACATCTTGTTTTATGCGGATCTGAGTTCGAGTTTGAACCATGTTAAATTTCACCAGTAACTTTATTTTTACCAGAGAAAGATTGATAATGTGAACTGTACATCCACTCAATATAAATTAATATCAATATCAAATACACGCCTGCAAAACAAAGTGACCTCAGATTGTATTATATATATAAATGTCAGTCATCTACTTTTAGTAGTTAACATTTTTCACGTCAGCTTAACTCAATCCCACTAGGCACTGGGATTCAAGTTCAAGTAGTTATTGTATTCATTTTACATAATGTATGTTTATTTATTTACTATTAAAATACCGTATTGTATGATTTTAGGAGTTTGAGGGTAAACAAGACTGCATTAACAAGAAAACATAGATACAATAATTTAAAATTGAAAACGGTAAATTAAGGCGCATAAAAGCCAGGAGGTCTCTGAATGTGTGAAGATATCTTAGTATTCTAAACTTAATATTGAAATTTAAGTTGTATCACGTCTCGTGTTCCATACGTTTTATCAAGTAGGTTCAAGTATCATCAGCAGGCCGGATGAACTGGCCTCGTGGGCCGGATCGCGGGCCGTAGTTTGGTGATCCCTGGACTATAATATACCATCTTAAACTTAATGCAGTCTCAGGTTCACAGATCAGGACATGTTGTGAGGTTGTTAGATGACTGGCAAATACCTGATTAAATTGCACTGAAAATGTCAGAGCTTTACCTTTGCTGACAAAAAAGTAATAGCATTTTGAGTGTTGAAGATGCAGTTTTTTGACTACAGATTTTTGGGAATTAATAACTAAGGTTATATAAGACCAAATCTGACAATAAAATTTCAATTATATTTTTTCTAATTCAAATCTAAAAATAAACTTGGTATTATTATAGTACTAATGGAAAGGAAAAACTGAATTCTTTCTGATGATATATATTTCAATATCTAACAACTTTGAAATTTTTAGTGAAGTAACTAAGTCTATAATACATCTTAAACTTAAGGGCCGGCACTACGTACACCGCGGCGGTGTATTTAGCAAAACCATGGTCTTTGGCCTGCGTACACTGCGGCGGTAAAAGCAGCAAAACCTTGGTCTTTGCCAGTCTTTAACTATATATATGCATGCGGTTCTTGTAAAATTAAGGTTAAACTCTTAAAAACTATTTATTTAAAAATTATTTAATACCTGCAAGATTAAATAAAAGTAGAACTGATACTTTTATTGTACGCATGGGCTTGAGCCCAGCATGAACGCAAGGGAACAACGTCAACGTTCCTGTAAAACTGTAATTTTTTTTTTTTTAAATGGGTAATATACATATTTTTTTTTTGTATTTTGGGGGTTGGGAGGAAGACATTTGGGTAAGTTTCACACTTTTGTAAAGAGCAAGCATTTCTTAGTATTTTATTGTTCGTATCTGGCCTCTTCGTAAGTGAAACGCATTTTCCTAACCTGTGCACACACACAGATGTTTAGGTCAAAATTGGCTTTAATAGATGTATTTGAGTGTGAGAAATTCAAGATAATTATTAAATGTACTTTCTTTGATTGATTTATTTGAGTACTTATATAGCGCTCATTTCCATGCTATATGTTAACATGCTCACTGCGCTCTGATGTCCTAAAATGTCCTGTCAAGAAATTACACACTGTTAAACAACTGAGTTTGTTTTGAGTGAAAAAGTTCAGCTTCTAAACAGTCCAAGAAACTTTCAGATCCAAAAATATCCAGCTATCCAGGAACATAATTTGAAGAAAACATTTAAAAAATGTGCGAGAGATTTCACTGCTGCCTGCTATGCGCACTTGAACACTCATCACTGTTATAGCACGCAACAAGACATTGGATCTGCGGCACATTAGGTAGAGGTAGAGGAGCCAAGTATCAAGTGAACTGGGTATAATTATAATGTCAGAAGAAGGAGCTGGTTAGCTTCAATTTATCATCATGTGAAAGGAAAAATACGCATCTCCCCTCCGACAACCGCAGCAGTATGCAAAATATCAAAAAAATCAATAACGCCCTCCTTCTTCCATGTCCATAGTGCGTAAATGGATGGACCTATAATTTATACTATAATGCCTATATTCTATATATCATACTCATACTTTCTATTTGTTTCTCATTTCTTATTCTTTTCAAATTCAACATATTATATACTTATTAAAATATTTCAGTAGCTACAAAATATTTTTAAAATTCTAATAAAACTACTGTTACAAATGAACATAATAAATTAAATATATAATATTCTTTTAATTAAAATTAAGAAGAAAAAAAAAAGTAAAATTCGATCCGCATCTAGTAAATCACATAATATAAGATTACTTAGCGTCTACCACAAGACCACACAAGTTCACACCCAACTTCCGTATCTTTAAACAAGGTCAATGGTATATTTTTGCCGGGGTGTACGCAGGCATAGGGCCATGGTTTTGCTAGATACACCACCATGGTGTACGCAGGCGTAGGTCCATGGTTTTGCTAGGTACACCGCTGCGGTGTAGGCTACGCATCCACTTTGTAAACTTAATGCAGTACCAGCTTCATTGGGCAGGTCATGTGAGAATGTTAGATGACTGCTTGCCCAGAAGAATATTATAATAAATTTGTACATGGCAAGCTCAAGCATGGAAGATATTTGCTTCTTATGGACATAAAACTAGTTTAAAAACAACCTTACAAAGCCTCACATCTCGCCTCACTGAAATTAAGTGTCAGTCAATATAATTATAAATCCAAACATGTGGAGTGGAAAGAATCATTAAATTATCAAGTATTATGGTGCTGCTCCAAATACAAGGGTACCATACAATATGAATACGATGCCACCCAGCAAGCAGCTGCCACCCAGCAAGCAGCTGCCACAGAGCACAAACACATCATTAGACTTAAGAGTACTAACTAGTAACTTAGACTATTACTATTATTAGACAAGCCAGAAAATTATGGGGTTAACTCTACTCTGCACCTGTAGATGTCGGATACAAAATACATCCCTAAAATTAGAACATTTTCAAAATGTTGATGAGACCAATTCTGTCACAAAATGATTTGGAGACAGAATTGGTCTGATCAGCCATCTGCACACCACCCGACAGAAACATCCCCCTCCCCCCTTTGACAGAAACATCCCCAACAGGAATCCGATTATTAAAATGGTCGTGATCTATTTTGACGAACGAACCAAAACATTGTATAGGAATAAAAAAATTAGGACTACAATTTACTACAATGCAATGTTAACTTACGGTAATCCTCAATGTATCAAATGAATTGAGAAAAGTTTGGTTCTGAGAATTGACTACAGCACTCAACAAATCTACAACGTATTTTGCTTTCCTGTTAACAACTGGGTACTTTCTAGAACAAAATATAATATCCACATGCATTTTTAAGTATTAGTGTGTCTAGGTGGTTTTAAATCGAAGCAGTCTGAGCAAGTGAGAAATTTCGCACTCACGCACTCTATCCGATCGACTCATAAACAAACAATACTGACTTGCTTACCCTGGGATAAATTAAAGAGAGGTTATCTAACTTAGATAAACTAAAAAATGAACGATTTCAGGCCAATATAAGTTAACTTGTTTTGATGACCTCTTAAACATTGTCTATCATTTACGAAGTTACAATTAATGTTTTCATTAATTTCGAATATAGGTTGATATTTAAAGAAGAAATATTTCTTTAATTTAATTTTAATTATTTTACATAGTTTCCTAGCAAGGTCCTAACGGGCAATACACCAACAAAAATAAAATTAAAAATATTTATTGATTCAACTTAAGGAATTAAATAATATAGTTTTTATATTTACTAAACATAATCTTTTCACAAATTTAATTTTGTCTTACAAATAAAAAAAAATATTATGTAACTATTTAATTTGTTAAATTTAAGAAATTATGTCATCAAAAGAAGTTATTAGAACTGTCACTTGAGATCTTGACCATTGATTCCAGGTATTGCAACTATCGAATTATTATAAAAATTAAAAATGGGATATAGACTTCACAAAGTAATCGCGGTTTTATTTTAATTGTAGGTTTTATCGGTTGAGATTAATCGCAAGTTTTTTAATATAATGGCAAAAGTAGGGCCTTGTAAGTTAATAAAGAACTGAACAGGTAAGCGATACTGGTAAATATTTAAATAGTACAAATTGAAATAAATGTAAAAGAGCCTTATTAGTTCTTAGACTTAGATGCTTAGGCTTTAACTTTAGGCCTTCTATTTCTAATACTTACTGACTGTAACTTAGTCGTACTCACTAGGCTTAGGTCTAGGGTACTTTAGTCTTTAATACTTCCTTTTAACTTAAGACTTAAGTTTTGCTTCTGCATTTCTGTAATATGTTCAGTCAGAAATTTAATATTAATATAGGCCTACTTTTATGATCATGAAATGAATTCGTATATTATTATAGAAAAGTATCCATTCATAAGGACAATAAGGTTCTTCTGATCATACAATCGGACATAAATTTAAGTCATTAACACCATTTTTAAAAAATTATAATGTTAAAATATATTTATAATAATTATATGATATTTATATAATAACTTCATTAATTAAGTCATATTTAAGTTTGTAGAGTAAAGATTATTAGCTTATTTCTGCAATGCAAGTATGAAACCATTGTAAAAACAGATAAAAAAATCTTTAAAATTTATGATTTATTGACAATTTTGTGAAATGTTGACCTTCACAATTATTTTGAGCAGATTTATATCACATTCCAAATACTTTTCCTGTTCCAATGAAAAAATCTTCATCGCTTTCAAAGTACCTGTTAGCTTTACCCACTTTAGAGTAAAACGATTTAAATGTATTTTTGTCCATTACAGATATGAAAACATTATACTTAAGCATGAGCAAGAACTAAACAATGTATTTCATCGCTTTCAAAGTACCTGTTAGCTTTACCCACTTTAGAGTAAAACGATTTAAATGTATTTTTGTCCATTACAGATATGAAAACATTATACTTAAGCATGAGCAAGAACTAAACAATGTATTTAACACAACTGCTTCAAATACATCTGTACCTACTGATATCAGTTTCATCAAAAAACCTAGCTCAGAACTCAGTTCCAAAACCTGACAAGCGTAATACAAATATTCAGTCCACAACGGCAAATATAAGCACATCAAATAAAGAAGAAAGAAATAAATCTAAAGAAAATTTGCTGTGCAACAAGAATTTCAACAAAACTGTTCATGTTTGTAGTATGGCTTCCAGTCCTGGGGACTTTGGGAATTTGAGACAGAATAAGCGTGTTTTGGTGTTTAGAATAAACAAAAGAGATATTAAGCTTTTTATTAATGTTAATCAGGTAACCCTTCCAAATGCTACTATCAAATTTGATTCAAAAAATAATATGGTAGCTGTGTACCATGAAGAAATTTCAAAGCATCTCTTTTCTTTTTACTCAGGAAGTATAGCATTTTTAGATATTGCTCTTCCATTCACAGCACAATGGGATGGCTTTAAATTTTCAGGAAAAGTTGTTTATCTTAATGTTGAGTTTGAATTGCAATACAAATCAATTTGGGAAGCCAACTTTTACCAGAGAGACCACTGTTTTTACTGCCAGGCCTCATGTTCTGAGATTACACTTGTTGAGACTAGTAACAAGATCATCCATGATTTTGAAGATTTATTTGGATTTTCTTTTGGAAGTTCCAATGAGGTACATAGCCTATATGTCTCTGAAATAGAAACCATAAACGAAAAATCTCGTAGGCCCCAAAGAAGTTCTGGATTTGAAACACCTTCCCCTCGCAGCTGCAGCCTTCACATTGTGGCAGATCATCTGTTTCATAGGTATTATGGAGCAGGAAGTGTCACAAACACTGTAAATATGATGTTACAGTTGATAAATGATGCTGATGCAGTGTTCCGATCAACTGATTTTGATGGGGATGGTCATGGGGATAACATTGGCTTTATTGTTGGGAAGGTGACTGTATATAGTCTCAACGACAAAGACTACCTACTGAATCGACCTAAAGTAACTTCTGACCAGTATCTGAAACTTCTTTCTAAATATGATTTTGGTGACGTCTGCTTGGGCGTAGCTTTCACTCGTCGCAGTATGAATGGTGTTGCTGGAACTGCCTTCCCAGGTTATTCAGATGAAACCATGCCTGGGGGTATTTGTCAGCCTAGAATAAGGACATATTCTTACTACTCCAGCTTAAATGCAGCTTTTATAAACTTTTACGACCACAGCCAGAGCTCTCATGATCGTATGGTATTGTCTTTGGTACATGAACTCGCCCATAGTTTTGGAGCAATGCATGATGATTTGACTGAATGTTTCTCTGGCGGAGAGTATGGAAATTATATCATGTTCTCAAAAACCAATCCAGGAAACCAGCCAAATAACAGAAAGTTCTCAGTGTGCAGTATTAGAAGCATACTTCCTGTTATAAGGAAGAAAGGATCCTGCCTTCTACAAGACAACGTAGTGCCACAATGTGGCAACAGTATTCCAGAAGTTGGAGAAGAATGTGATTGCGGCTTGGCCATAAATTGTATGCTTATTGACCCATGCTGCACACCTGGCGATGAATATACTGGTCCAGATTTGCCTTGCAGAATCAAAAGATCAAACAATAAACTATGCTCACCAAAAAAGCATGCTTGTTGTACCGAGAATTGCACTTACATACCATCAAGTGCCAAGCATAATTGTAATATAATGGACGGCTGTGCTTTGTTATCCATGTGTGATGGTAGAAGTGGTAACTGCCCTGTTAGCCATGCAAAGCCTGATGGTACATTATGTAACCTTGGCTTGGATGTCTGCAAAGAAGGAAAATGTTCGTTGGAAGTGTGCAAGTCCCTCAACTTATCTACCTGCTTATGCATTAGGGAATATGACAAATGCAAAGTGTGCTGCAAAGAACCTATAAATGGTACATGTTTGCCATTATCTGACCTAGGAATAAGATTTCCAGATGGGTCCATTATCCATCATGACATTGGAGCATCATGTATAGATGAAGGATATTGTGGTGTAACTCGTACGTGTTTCCAAAATATTGAAGCATCCAAGGGTGGCTCAAAGACTCTTTTTTTGGGATTTTCTAGTGAAAAACAATTTCATAACCATGCCAAAAACTATTGGTTTTATTATATATTGGTGACATTATCATTCTTCTTTGTAATTATTATTTTAAGCATCTCTTACAGGACCAATGACCTGGACTTTTTAAAAGCGCTGCGATATGGGAAAATGTTGGCCATATTTGCCATGGGAGAGCACCAAACCAAAGTGTACAGAAAAATGCTCATTGACATTGACATCAACTATACTCGCAAGATTCATTATATTCAGAGGCGGTGTGAGCCGCTGGATTACACTTCAGCAGTGGCCAGGTTAATGGTACTCTTTCCCACCATATCAAGCAGCTACATATCACGAATTGTTAAGATTAGTGCAACAGAGCATATGGCAGTAAAGATTTTACTTTTGCAAGGATTTAAAATGCGAACTTTCAGAAGTGGGAATTGATTTTGGGACTGGTAATATTTTCTTCATTAATTTTAATCATTTGATTTTTTTTTTTTGAGTTGGTATGCACTGTCCTGTAGAACCCAAACTTGTTCAAATGAAGATTAGCAACCTTCATGAAAAAGATCACTTATTTAGATAATTTAATGTTCATTATTAGCATCTTTACTATACAATGAATTCTATTTAAAACATACTGCAGTGCCCCTCTGTATTTACAGTTCTAATCAGTGGCATGAAAGAGATACTGTGAGGTGCTATGAAAAGGGGTGTTTAAAAAAAACAGGCTGCCTTTTTACTATTAGACCTTCTTAGAAATGAGTAGCTGAATGGTTAGGGCACAGACTGTGACTAGGAAGTGCCAAATATCAAATAGATATGCACAAAAATGACATGTCACAGCAAATGAAAGATGAATTTTTTTAATGAGGGAACATGGCAATTTATTTTTAAAAAGTATGTTTGTCTCGAGTCATCTGGATATATGTCCGGCCTGTCCTATCCTGAGAGACATCATTTCTACCCAACCTTATTTTTGAGTCTGTAATTTGTAAATAAAAAGTTAATGGGTGAATCAATGGCAGTGCCGCACTCCCTCTTAATTTCAAAACATTTGCAGCACCCATATTTCGAGTTCAAAACATATTTTCCACCCCCCCAAAAAATTTCAAATAATGCAAATAAACCTGATTTTCTGGTCAGCCGCAACTCCAGCGGGTGCAGCATGCCTGCTTAAAAACTCATGACTAATGGAAATTAAAATATTTTAACTCCTACTTCCATTATGTTTTTTTTTTGCACAATAGCATTATGTTGCACAATAGCTATTTCATTATGCTACACAATAGCTATTAATTTAACTCAAAACTTCCTTTAGAGTCTTTAAAATAAATGTTTGTGTCCCTATTAGCATTATTTTCTTAATTAAAATGTTTGTGTCCCCATTAACATTATTTTCTTAATTTTTATTATCAATGACTCAATTTTTTTGTATTTGCATTTTACTCTTAAGTTATAAATTTGTATCGATAACATTTTTTTTTTATAGTTTTGCTATGTATATTTTTTATATTAAAATCATAATTTTAAAAATGTGTAGTTTTTTTTAATTGTCTTTCGCTTCCATCTGCTGTGCTAAGATTTTTCATGCCATTGTTTTCTTTCAATCACCTTTGGAGTGCACTCTTAGAGTCATTACTAAATTAGATCATTTGCCATTAGCAGTGGGGTGGATTTTCAAAATAAAACATAACTTGCTTTTTTTTTTTTTCTGCAGTGAAACTTCAAAAGTAAAGCAGAATCATGTATTTTGTTTCCTTTTGTTACCCATTGCATTTTAATACTGTTTTATTTTGTACTGCAAGTTTACAAAACATTCAGAGGGAGAGGCCTAAAATTCTAACTTTGGCACTTACGTCATTTTATACAAAAATAAAACTCACTCAATACTTTAATCGTGTGTGATGCGAGATTACATTTACTAACCATGATTAGTCAAACCTTATTGTAGCCAAGTGGTGATGTGTGATGTTGGTGGTGGCTGACAGTTTTACTAAAACAAACTAAGAAAATGCAGGTCTGAGGACTATAGCTTTTATTTGGATAACTAACAAAGAAAAGGAAGGGAAAGGTCCCGAAAAGGAAATAAAAGGAAAGGGACAATACCTGCAAAGAAACAAATAATACAGGTTAACAGTGTCCTGACTAACATTCAATTTGAATACCACAGCTAACAAATAATCATATTAACTAACCCTGTAAATACAGAGTATGACAAAATATACTTAACTAAAAATAGAGTATGCTTACATGGTAAACAATTGGCAATTAAAATGATATTGTTTTGATAAACATGACAAAAGTAATCACGTGGCAGTGTTTAACTTGTAGCACGTACATTGTGTTATACAAAGAACCAGTGTGATATGTGAGGGCTACATAAAGGTCTAACTGTGGTACTACCGTCCATGTAAGGGGTCTATGTAAGATGCACCCATAGCACGACAGGTACCGCGATGGTGTAAGGTATAACCACCATTGGTTAGATACATGCATCACTCAATTGGTATTTTTAAGACAAAAGCAAATTGCGAAATGTCTAAGCATATTAATACAGCTGGTAATAATAGTCTCCTAACACATGCACTATTTCTATTTGAGAATATAGCACAGGGCAGGAGAGGTAGTCTACTTCACCTGTTGTACATATATTCGATGGTCGTATACTGTTGTTGTATCAATAGCTTTAAAGCACATTGCAGTATGTGTGACCAAAGCGATATAACGGTTACGTGCTATGCTCACATGCACTGGTATCTAATTCCATTTCAGAATTCATGGATTTTGGTTACACGTCAAATTGACGGAGCTAACAAGTGATTAAAACACTGCCTAATATAAGTCATGCTAGCAACTGATTCAAACACTGCCTAATATAAGTCATGAACAGAAATATTCCATTACTAACACCGAACAAGTAATGCAGTCTACAAGCACAGAAATAAAAAAAGGCGTATTTGCTTCTACTTACAGAGCGTCCAAATGGGCCGCTATGAACACTGACACACTGCAGGGATGCGGTTCCAACCTCGAATAAAAATCTCCCTACTGTGCCCGCCTTAAATAGTCGTGCGCGGACGTACTCGAAAACCTGACGTCACGCCCTGACTTCGAGTGTCCAAAACTTGTCTTCTGACATATTTTCTGTGGTAAAACGACAAACCCTGGAGACTACAATCCAAATTAAAGTGGATATCCCGGACCCAATCCCTAATTAATTAAATGTGTCCTTCTTAGTTTTGTCCCCGCTATCTAAGATACATTTTTATATTTCTATGAGTTATATACTTTTTGAGATATTTAAATAAAACAGGTTGGGACCCCCCCATAAATGAATGTGAAAACTCTCTTACTTACTAACAATTAAAATACCCTATGACGTTTGAGACTTGTAAATATACTAAAGTATAGCGAATAAACTCCCCTTCCCAACTAGATATAATTTATAATTTAATTCACTATGGTTCCCGAGATACAAATTATTTAACTTAGCACTAAAGCACAAATAGTGGTTCCCACTATTTAAGTATTCTACGCGATGAGGGAGAGCCGGTCGGTAAGTCTGAATGGGGTGAACTTGACCAGAGGTCGGGTCAACATTCCGATCCTGTGTTGGGCGAGGTCAAATTACAATACAGTGTTGGTGTGGGGCGCGATATAAAAAATGGGACCCACCCTACCACATCATGGTTATTACAAATTTGTTCATCTTCTTTTCCCACATTTCCTTAAAACTTTTTATTATTTAATAAAATAACAAAATTAAGGCTATTTTTTTATTGTTAAATTTATAGTTAGCTATATCAAAATTTGTCTTTAGATTTTTTTAGACACATTGGTTCATTTGCATTATTAATACATTTGATTCTCTATATATTGTTTTTCAACTTAAAAGCTGATTTTCTACAAAAATTCTGCTTATGCAATGTTTTTCCTAAACATTTTATAATAAATTAAATGTTTTTTCATGAATTTGGTGATAAAGGATGAGCTACTTAAGTATTATAATGAGCTTTTAACTTTAACTCTAATTTAAAAAAATACACCCAATTAAGATATACAAAATTCCACTTGAAAAAAGGAAATACATATTATAAGTTATAAAATAAAACCATTGCAAAACAAATAACTTAAGGTGCATTTATTTCTATGAGTGTCCGCCCAAAGAAAATATTTCGATTTACATAAACGTATTTGGTTATTCACATTTTGAAGGAATAAAAATCATACACTGGATTCAAAGCATTTATGGACCTTTATTTTTTTAAAGCACGAAATCACATTTAAATTTTATTTGGTCAACAAAAAAAATCATATTTGCATACCATTAATCAACCCATACTTTTGTCCTCCAATACCTGTTACTCCATAACCACTCCCCCCTCCCAACCAATCCTTGCAGTGGTTCTTAATCTATGGTCCAAAAACACCATGTGGTTAAGGATGTTTAATGGAAACCCTTTCAAATTGTTATAATCTAAAATAAGTAGGTGTAAAAAAAAAATCAAGATTTTAAAAAATAATACCTGATAGTAAATGTATTTTTATTATTTTATAAATATCTTTTTTTTTAAATTATGATGCTGTAAATGCATAAAGTTGGTGGGCACTCTGTATCGATATCAGCTGACTGATGTTAATAATCTGATATGAATGGATTTTTTAGGGGCAAAAGTGGTCTCCTTATTGCACAATAGATTTTAACAAGGTTGGTAGATCAGTCTCCCAGTCTTTAAGTACCAATATTATAAAAACAAAATGTCTGAAGTCCACCCAGAAGAACTGGAATTTAACAAAGTAAAATTAAGGTGAGACCATCCTAAGGTGCAATGTCATCATAGTCTTGGAGGACAAACAAGATACTATTGGATACTATTAAAAAGGCACAAACATTATCTCAGTACATCATTAATCTAAAATAACTACTAAATAATATGAATGAAAGTAATATTTGTACAAATGCTGCCATTCAAAGAAGTGTCCATTGTGGGTATGCTAATAATGATGAAGAGGCAACAAAATATCAAAAGGCAACAAAATATCAAAAGGCAACACCTGCTCAATTAGCTTAAAGTCTCTTAGATACAGAATATTAATTTTATAATTTAGACAATGGGTCTTCATATAGTTACATGAGTTAACCAATGACATGTACAGCTTGTACCAAGTGTTCATACCAATTAAAGTGTATATTATGTGCAGCGTGAATTATTAATAAAGTGTGAATTTAACTGCCAATTGAAACCTCTTACCAACAGAAACACATCCACAACTGAGACTAAACATAACATTTAAAAATAAGCTTATGATATTTACACAACTTTTTTAAACATATTTTTTTACACACTTTAAGATGGCCTCATTCAATTTGAAACTTGTACAATTTTGGGCATAAATGGGACATAGAATGATAGCATGTCACTGAAATAGCTTCCATCATTGTCACCTCCACCAAAGACTATAATTTCATCCTCCTCCTGGTTCTCATAATTAGAAGGTAAACGTAAGCAACCATGCCCAGCTCTGGCAGAAGGAGCATTTTCTAGGACCAGCTGTTGCCAGGTTTTATTTTCTGAAAAATCATTAACCATTGTATAAAAAAAAAGAGCTTTGATTGTAATTTGTTAATTATGTTATCATTATAAGTCAGTTAATTAAAATACCTTTATTGCAGGTTGTTAATGTGCAACCAGTTGTATTCATAATTTTAAAAATTTGCAACCATAGTCTAAATATTTTAGTCCCATAGTTTTCACAAACACCCACGGGGCCCAGTAACTAACATCACAAAAATTCTCATCATGTGTGGCATTAAATTATGGACCGATGTCACAATGAAAATGGTTTGGGTTTTCAAAGCCATGCTCTTGTTTTTCTTTTTGTCTTCAAATTTCTTTTGAACATCTTGTAGTACATTTAGATTCAAAGTCAAATCATAATATATTTTAAAAATTTAAAAACGGTTACAACCACATTTAAATTGTATCATTTTATTTTTACACATGATTGCAGTGTAGAAAAAAAGTTAAATACATAAATATTCAATTGATTTTTTTAAATAGCTCACTCAACAATAATAGTTATGGTTCAAGATGACTAAATAAATATCCATGCAATAAATGTTATGAAATTTATTTACCTAAATTAAAAATATGACCATCAAAGAGAGCATTATCACCATCATACCCCCCATGGATGAAGATGCGGTCATTTGTTAAAACACATGAGGCATGCCAGCTGGAAATAAAATACAATAGGTATTTTTAATGTTATTAAGTTACAAAGGCAATGAATATTGCCATTATGTTTAGAATATTTTTAAAAAATTATTCAGCAAAATTATAAATAATTTCTAAAATAAATAGGTATTTGTGAATAAAATTCAAAACCATTTATTAAAGTAAAGTGACCTAAAATAAATTTCAATGACATAATGTGAAAGATAAATAACATATCCTTTTACCTTCTTGGCTTGGGTGGCTGACCAGTGACTTTGGGTGATGACCAGTCAACAGTTGCTGAAATAAATGATGTTTTAAACAGTAAGACAAGAATCCACTCCCAGCATTATTAAACAATAAGGTACATACTAGTTAGATGTGAACAGACTATGTGGATTGCAATATAAAGTAATTGTTTACTCTATTAAAATTTAAATCACAATAATTGTGAATAATTAGTAGGTCGTGCCCCTGCGTTATAGCCACAGAACAATTTCAGAGTCAAAAACTCCTTTCCTTCCAGCTCCTACAGAGCTGATGTGTTGTAAGAATTCAATAACACAATGCAGTGAAACAGTTCATGGGTTGAATCACTTGGTATGCATGTGGGTCGAAAATGCATAAGAAATAAGTATATCCAAATAAAAGCTCACTCCTTCATCAACTCTCAACACAATCATTTTACATATTCTTTTTTTTCCCTCACATGGTTTTTATTCAACACACCGCCATGGTCATATGTGGCTGACAATTTGTGGGATTAAAGGGAAAAAAAAGTAAGAAAAAAACACTAGGTCTATAGCTCACCCACAACCAGACCCAGAACAACATGACGATATCTGACAGTGACAATAATTAAGACCAAGCAAAGTTAAACCTTTTTATAATTCAAAACAACCCTTACTAATTCAAGACTAATTCAGCTAAGAAAAAGACAAACTCAAAAGCTATCCATAAATTTCTTTCGAAATTTAAAATTCCTTATGAATATTTATCATTAAGATTGCAAATTGTACAGAAAATAATCCACCCAATATGCAAAATAAATAAATATACAAATATAAACTTTCAAGACCAAATAGTAATTAAAAGTCATTTTAAATTTTGCAAGAGAAATTTTAAACTAAACATAAATGAATTGCGTAGGTAGATGGCAATGACAAAGAGGGAGATTGGTAGTTTAGTATTATAAAATGACACTATTAAAATACTTACTAAGGTCCAAAATAAAAAGATCATTGTAGCAGTATGGGAAATCCCAGCCTCCAAAAATAACAAGCTGGTCATTGAGCAATGTTGCAGAGTGTCTGTAGATATATAAATATATTTGTCTAATAAAATATACCTGGAATCAATCAATATATTTTTTTAAATAATTTTGATAGTATTATTTGTAGATTCATCAAAAAAAAATTTTTCAATTAGTGACAGCATTAATAAAAACAGAAAATTTTAATAACAGTGTTAAAAAAGACCACAAAAAATATCAGTTTAACAAATTAACTTTTTTTAAATAGTTTTTAATGTGCCGCAATTTTTCCAACACAAACATTTTCATCTGCATATCTCAATGTCTTTTTAATCATAAAATTAAAGATTTATATGTGTGTACTCAATATTCCTACTAGTTTTAACATTCTTAAATCTTGTTGAGCTTGCCAATGGGGAGACAGAACAAAACATCAGTTTCTAGTAGCATTGTTTATCACAGGCACACAAAAAAAAACCAATAATTGACAAAAACATCAAACAGATAAATATTTATTCTTAATCATACACAATTCTTAAAATTTAAACAAAAAAAATCTAAGCAACAATAAACTTACCCAGAACGAGGCTGTGGTTTATCTCCAGTCACTATAGGTTTGTACCAGCTCTCCATGATTGGGCTGAAAATGTGTATTTCATTGTCACAGCCGTCAGGCTGGGGATCAGGTCGGGGGAATACACCTCCAAATATCCACAGTTCATGTCTATACAAGGTTGCACTATGGTAGGCTCTGGTAGGTGCCTTGCCATTAGCCTTTGGGGTGTTAAATATATGAGATTGTAACATAACTTAAATAAGACATAAGGATATATGAGTTGGAAACATAACTTAAATAAGACACAAGGATATATGAGTTGGAAACATAACTTAAATAAGTCTTAATAATCAAACCAAATTCAAAGCAAAGGAATACATTTTTAAAAAAAATATATGCCAATCCTGATTTCACTGTAAATTTCCCGACCGATTTGCAAAAGAAGGAAAGGGTTTCTTCTTTTTTAAACCAGAGTTGATATAAAGTAAATCTAGATAAAAAAAAATTTAAAACACAAACTTTGACTAGGCTCCATTTCTTTTCATCTAGATCAAACATATGCACATCATGAAACCACTTTGTGTTTTTGGAACCACCATAAATGTATATGCATCGCATTGTTGGGTCAAAGGTGGCACTATGACCGATTCTGTACTCAGGTTTTGCCCCCTCTGTAATTATTTCAGGACATTTCCAGGTCCTCATTTCTGAAAGAACATTTGAGATTTGAAATCAAGGTACCACTAAAAATTACTTAAATTTAAATTTTAAGAAGTTTGAAATAAAATTAAAATAAATATTTTTGTAAAAAAATATATAATATACTATATGCATGATTTTACAGAAGGAATTGATTACAGATCATGCATAATGCTTATACTCAACACTGATTCTTCCACAGCTTAGTGTCATACAAAAAAATTAAGTCAGATATAATTATTTCCAAACACGAGGACAAACCTATTTAAAGCTCAGTAGAAAACCAACCTGAGAAGCCAATGTTTCTCAATGGCAAAAAATGATGGCCTTTACTACATATTAAAATAGGGCACAATATGAGCTATTCATATTCTGCTGAAAAGTTTACATCTTCCATATAGCACAATAATTTCACTCTAACAGCATCACATAGCATCTTCCATATAGCACAATAATTTCACTCTAACAGGTTCACATAGCATCTTCCATATAGCACAATAATTTCACTCTAACAGCTTTTTGCCATTCAAAACAATTTCCACAATATTTTTTGATCATAATTTCAGATAACTTTTACAGCTAATTCAAAATAAACTGCAAAAATGAAAATAAGTACCTGGGTCCAGGAACCAGATAGAATCTCGACTAAGTTGTTTGTCTCCTTGACCACCAATTAGTACTGCCTCTCTGTTGTTGACAAATGTCATAGTGTGTCCCCATCTGTTACTGGGTTTTGGAGCTGACAACATTTTTTTTAATGGATTAAGTTCTTCATTAGGGTGTAATTATGACTAAAATGATTAATTTTTTTTTTGTTAAGACATAGCTGTGTCAGAGGCACATAGCTGTGTCAGAGGTACATAGCTGTGTCAGAGGTACATAGCTGTGTTAGAGGTACATATCTAACACAAAAGGTCTCCAAAAACAAGACAATGAAATACTCGGTCTTGTCTTGGGGATGTACAAAAAGTTGCATTTTATAACATTGTCATGAATTTTATATAGAAGAAATAATTAGAGACAGTAAAAAATAAAATTTAAATATTAAAAAGCCAACCTCTTGCAGACAAGTCCACACATCTAGTTATTCTGCCCTCACGACCCACTGCTTGAACTTCCTGGTTCACCAACTCAGAACTGACCATGTTAAATGCCTGGACCAGCTTTTGTTTTGATGGGGGTGTCTTCTCTGGGGCTAGTGCTCTCATTGCTACCTTCTGCCTCCTGGAATTCAGTGTTGGTGTATTTTCATCACGCTTTCTTTTTTTTGTTTGCTTGGTTGGCAAAGGTGATTTTGATTGACTTAGCATTACCTAAATAAAAATAGTACAATGAACATGATTACTTGTACTTTATATGACACTTAAAAAGGAAAATGGTTTAATGATCAAAATATAATCAATAGACAAGTACATATTAATCATATGAAAATGTTAACAATGCTCAATCAAAATTATATGCTTGATAAAAGGTGTACAAAAAAAAAGTCTTCAGATTGTAACCTGTACTATTAGGCATTAACAAACAAAATAGTCCCTTGGAAGCCCAATGACCATTATCACCGGCTGGTGAGGGAAGTGATCGTATCTCAAACACCAAATTAAATAGACTGGTCAAGAAAGCAAGTAATAGAACTCTAAGCCTACCATTGGTTGCATATAAATAAAAATGCATTTGAAAAGCTAAAAATATTTTGGAGGATTCAGTCAACCTACTGCATCAGTAACTTAGGATCACCATCATCAGGGCCAATTGCTTTCCCTCAAAGTAATGACAGAAAAATATAATAATTCTTTTATTTGCTAATCCGTTAAAATTAGCCAGCGTGCCGCCAGGACTATTAGAAAATCGTTTAAGTCATTATAGAAGTGAGATAATAAAACCATTATTATCAGAATCGTTACTGTCTGTGTTTTTATTTAATATGCTTAAAATGGATTTGATATTTATTTGAATCAATAAAGAATCTTATCTTATAAATCAAAGTGGAACTCAGTCTTTTTAGACATTTTTTAAATCACCTCAAATCTCACTTTTACTGAAATTCATCAATTTATTAGAAATAATTTACAAAAAAATTCTGTTAGCTTACTTCTGGTGTAGTCTCGTTTTCTTTTTGAATATCTGTGCGATCTAATGTACTGGTCATCAAAGGACTAGATGGAAGACTGCATGTATTGCTTTCTGGACACTCTCTCTGGACCTCAGGATTAATGACCCTTGCTTCTAGAGTTATATTTTTTCTAGAGCTGAGGTTGAATGAGTTAGGATCACTCAGCTTTGTCCATTGGTAACACCTGTTGCAAGAACAAACATCCACAATGAATCAATGAAAAAGGGTACTTACAAAAAATCTTCAGTTGACATGACCCAAAAAAACTTAAAACCAATAAAAATTAAACAAATAATACAACATCCAACTGGTGGTGACCAGAAAACTATTCAATGTTGCATCATCAATATCTCTTACTTCAGACGCATTCAGAGCCTCATAGCGCATCTAAATTTGTGCTATTTTCAATACCAAACTAAACCTGATCGCCTAGCCTGGCTAGTTTGAAATAAAGGAGGAAACAAGCCTTCAGAGCATGGCTGCTTACATCTTCTTCCCTATGAACCATGATCTGTCCCCATTTATCAATATATATAAGCCCAATTAAGTGAATTAAAAGGTATTGAAAAGCCTTTTGCTCGATTAGATTTCTCAAAGCAGAACCCACTGAAAAATTAACTTAAGTAAACTTGTTTCACACTTGAAGTTAATAGAGCTGAAACCCAGCATATTGTGAAAACTGCAAGCATTCTAACATTGTCAGTCAAATCGCCAATCACCGCTTAAATGTCCTTGTTTAACCTAAAGCAGTGGTCTGCTCCGCAACCTGGGCCCCACAGCAGGATGTGATTCTTTAAAGGAATAGATGCAAGCATTTATTTTAAATTGGCAGATATGATTGAATTGTTTAATGGAAAAGATATGTTTTTTTTAAAAACCCCAATTGACTCATTCAAAAAGCCACAGGTTGACTGACGACCATTGAAATTAATGAAATAGGAGAATGTCCACAAAACTGCCATACTATCAATTCATAAGGGAGAACAGTGTTTCTCAGAATATATCTTGTGGCCGGGGAGACATTGAAAAAAAAAGGACTTTATGTATGTAAAAAGTGTTTTATTATATTAATAAAAAAGAGGTGGCGCCACGGAGGTAACTTAAATGTTAAAGTGGGCCAAAAGCAAAAAAGGTTTTAGAAATGCTGAACTACATTAAAGAACACTTCTGATGAAGATGTTTCTTTATTTACCTTCAAACAAAAAATAAGTTTAAAAATGAAACTCCCTTCAAAACCAAATCACTTACATTGGTCTTATATCCAGGGATTGCAAAATCCCCACCACCCCCTTTTTAAAATCAGGAAACATTTTTTAAGTAAAGGAATAAATCAAGATCCTGGGGTAATCAATAAACTATTTCAAATGTATTTCTACATTAATCACCTTTGGGAGTTAGTCAAAGTGCAGAGTCTGTGACCATCTTTTCCACTGTTAACTAATATATCAATGCTGATGTTTGTGGTATCGTCCCAATGTCCTTTTGTGAAAATAACCAGCTGGTCAACTTTTGAGCCTTTTGGGATGCTACATGTGAATTTACTTCCAACGTTACCTGGTCGAGATCTGCAAATGATTACATCCTTTAATTAATAAAAGACTTGATACTTGTCATATAGCCTGTAGTATTGAATTGAAATGGAGACCAATAAGTAATAAAACAATTTTTTAAAAATTAACCTTATTAAACTAGAAAAACTATTTTTAGACATGTGTTAAGTAAATAATAGGGATCAACCAGGTAGACTTTTTCCACCATGTACCCAATCTGAGTACATTGGACTACTCTTTTCCCAATCCTGGTGAGGAGCAAAGAACTGTTTGTTAATTTACCCATTATTCATGATGAACTATAATCCTTCTTTTCTACGTCAGTTGGCTAAGATGCTGCTGGTTTTTTTGGTGTGTTTTTTTCACTTGTCTCGGTTTTGCTGGTGCTTTAAATCCAATCCATTAGTTTGAAATTGACACAATTTAGACAGCACAGCCATTGACAACCCATTTTATAAGCAAGTTTTAGTTTATTGAATAACTTTAAATAGTTTAAAACACTGATTATCAAATATTTGCATGGATAGTATTTTCAGAGGCTGATATTATTTGAAGCTGCAAATACTTGGAAAAAAGAATCAGGTTATTTGCCCAACCAATATCTGGTTGTTTCCTAGTAATTAAGCTTTTAATGCAGCCAATAAATTACGGAACTTGATAATGTTATATAATTAACATCTAGGCCTAAAGTCTAAAGTTAAGGCTCTTTTTACAAAATTTGGGGTGAAAAATTGTTGGGCAAACACAAAATTTTTAGGCCTAGGTAAACTAAAATCATAATTTATTTATCCCAGTGGTTCCCAAAGTGTGCACTGCGGCTTACAGCATTGCAAAATATTACAAAACTTGCAGGTTTTTTTTCCACTTCAAATTTCCCAAATGATAGCATCCAATAAGATAACATCTAGCAAACCTGGTGCTAACCAGTAACTCAGTAATACTTATTGATATTGACATCAATCATCAATCTTAAACCAGCAGCATTTACAAACCCCCTTCACATTCCCAAAACTAAAACTGCATTAATTCTTAATATTAATATAAATACTATAATAATAACTCTTCAATATTTTTCAAAATGTTTTATGTAACTGTAACTGCCTTTAACTAAGGCTAAGGCCTACAGCCCTAGACCTAGTTAGTACAATATATAAATATTAATACTCTTAATTATTAATAGTAAAAAATCCTGCTTCAGCGCTGAAAGCCGAAGCCAGATGAGCGCGGAAAAGTCATGAAAAAAATTCACAAGTCGACAAGTTTTGCTAGGAAAAACATCAATTTCAAAGTCAAAGGAAATAATAAATAAAGTCACAGTATAACTTTTAATTAGCCTTAATTTTATTGGCAAGTCCATATAATGAATATAATGGCATATAATCACACATGTTTTGGCCCTAGAACTTAGACTAACTAGTATTAGTAGTAAGTAATGCTCATTATGATTATGATCATTAAGTTAAAGTAAGTAGGCCTATATTATACTGGTATACTAATAAATACTATACTCATGCCATAACAGTATGAGGATGAGTATCATAAACATAGATTTTTTAACTATACTATAAAAATAATAACTAACTCAAAACATTCCTAGTATGATTCCTAGCGCCTACCATTTGATTTCTGATGATAATAAGTTACACTAATTTATAATTAGTAAATTTACTAATAAATAGTAATAGTAATAGGCCTAGTATTTACTAGTTAGTACTCATGGCCTAAGTCACTAATCATTAACATTTCATTAATTTAATTTATTAATCATGGCTTCATACGACGTCATACGTCATAATCATGGTCTATAAAAAAATAATATTTATCTGACCTATGATTATGATTGAGTATGACTATCATTGACTATGTCTATGACTATGAGTATGAGAGTCTATTCTATGTTGGGCATGGGACACTATACTATACACTATACTATATTTAGTATATAGTGTGAGTGGTGACTATAACTATAACTTTAAGTATAGTCTAACCCACATGAGTGTTGTAAACGGCTACGACTCACTCTTTTTTAAAAGTCAGCGGCGCACATTTAGAATCATGCAAACATAACAGCTCAAAATTCAAGTGAGAACTCATCACGAATATTCAGTCGCGGGTTCAGTCACAGTCACGGAATTTCAGAGGTAAAACGTCAGTATTCATAAGTGGCGCGGAAAGATCTAACCAAAACATATTATTCAAGCCATATGAGAAATATCGATACTAAATTTAACAAGTGTCGGAAACCACCCACAATATAACATTGCTAAGGCTTATAATACTTATAATTTATATAAAAATCTCCATTGACAACTCAAAGGCTATGACAGATACAAAGAGAGAATTATTGAACCAGAGAATGATTAAACCAACGGAAACTTGATTGTGATTTTTATTTTCAATAGGGAGGCTTTATATTTAGTTATCTCGAATGTTTTTTAAAAAATTAAATAGAAAAAGTATTCAAACGATTGAAAAACTTAAATAGAAATTAATCAAATTTAAATAACATAAAAATTAATTCCAATGAACCACACTTTAAAGATTTGATCTTAAAATAAACCCCTATATAATAATAGAGGCATGGGGCATTAAATTAGAGAAGAAGATCCAGATCATCATCCACTGTCACTGTAGAGCATATTTTTTATTCAAAGGCAAATAGGGCCAATTTTTTTTTTTACTTTTAGTTCTTTTATTAATTTAATATAGGTGTAAGAATTGTATTTCATAATAAACGTTGCACAATATTTACTAAGAAATAAATACCAGTACATATTTATTCAGACCGGGGTGTGGGTGCCTTGGGCCTTGGGCGAGTTCCTACACTTTTCCCCCAAGATTGCTGGCATCCGTCCATCACAAGTTGACGATGGTGAGGAATTCGCAGGACGAAATCCACAAGGCCTGGGATTATTCTTCTAGGATTATAAGCTGGTTCCCAACAGCAAATCGCCTCTCTCCACGCCGCTGGATAACCCCAAGGGAACATCATGTGGATGATACAGCTTGGCACCAGTGGCGTCGCAGGAGTTGCCGGAATGTTTCATTGTATCAATGTTATCCGCCTATCGGGACTCCATCTCCGGGTTTTTATCCCCCAAGATAAGTCCCTGGTAAAATGTAAATTCGTCTACTGTTGCTGTTAACTTAAGAAGGCATTTATTTTTAGCCGTAACGTTTTCACTTGCACTTTGTCAATTTTATTAAAAGCGTAACCGTCATTTTTACCCTCTTATTACTCATATTTTATTATTTTTAACTGCGCGTATGACGCATCTATAATAAATATAGCTTAAAACGATTTATTTTTTAACATAAAAGCCTGGGCCCTTTGCTGCACTTCAGAAGTAGTTTAACCACTATTCCCCACTTAAATATCTTAACAACGATACCACATTCTATTTTTTGTCTGGTTCTGAGCCTCCAAGCAGAAGCTATTAATTCCACATATACGATTATATTTCAGTGTGGACGGTATCGATATCATGAAAATGTTAAGCCAATACTTCTTTTTACAAAGTAATTTGCAAACAGGCAATTTGAGTAAATATTCTAAATATTGTATGCCTGAACCAATTGGCTGTTAAAAGCCATATATATTTTCTTGTAATGTTAACATTTATAATCTGAGTTGCACAGACTTGCATTTCACTTGGAAACTTGTACCTAGCGACAAGTGGGCGAGGGCAGAGAATTTGGTCATCGGAAACTGTACTGTTATAAAACATTCTGTCTTACCTGTATCTGTAAGCAGGTAGAAAAATCAAGTGTTCAAAAATGGTTGTAAAGATTCACGTTGTATATTGGTGAGTTAATAAAAATTAATTTGATGAAAAGACATGGTGAATGAAAAATCGTTGATGTTGTTGCCGTTGTTATTTCTTCAACTTAAAAATGTTCAATAATATTAATTATTAATAATAATATAACAATCGCAGAAACAGCTGAGTTCTGACTCGGGCAATTTACTTTATTATTAAGCTTTAAAAAAAATTAGGCATAGGCCTACTCAATATGCCCGCAATCATATATTTTTAATATTACATTATAATTAATATTATTAATATTATGTAACATGAAAAGCCCCTACATTGCTGCTTTACATTAGAATTTTCAGGTTTTATTTAAATTGCTATGTACTGTGGCGTCTCCAGTAACAAACAACTTAACAAGCCGACCAAGTTTTTGCGCCCCCCCCCCCCCTTGAAAAAAAAATGTAATGAGGCCCCTGATTGGGCATAGTCTATAGTAGCTGATTTACCATTTTCATCTTGCGGAACTGATATACCAGACAAGTCAACATCATCCTCATCTAACCATTCAGCACTTAAAATAGAAGCATTATCAGTGTGAGCAATAATTGCCATAAGCTCTCTCTATCTCCTTGCAGCTACTCGCATTGGTTGAATCATTTTTTGTTGAGGAGCAGGTGCTAATTTCTTACTTTCAAGAGGGCATTGTCTGTGCTTTCAACATGACTTTTGTCACTTTTGATGCAAATTAGATGTTCAGATTTGGCAAATCCGTTCAAGCAGCGATATTATTGTTACTCACTTTACTTTCCCCTAATTTTCAAAATATCGTATTCCTACTCTATCAGTATCATTTATCTTGACTGCACATGGCACTTGAACCTTGTCCCTGTTCCATACCTGCAATATAATCGCAAATATACTGTCATAGTCATTTGCGACAAACAGAATCTACAGGTGAAGAGAGGCCAACTTTTGACTTCTCCTGCACTAACAAAGTTTGCTGAAATTCTTGACCATCCACCTGCAGTACACAGACAGACACACTACACACGTTTAACAAATCTTATATTGTTAAAAGCCCAAAATATTCAGTCTATTTTTTAAATTTTAATAGAAAAAACTTGATTGTTGACGTCAACTAATCTAAACCCCATTGTCAACAACTGTCAAAACATTTTGTTGACATAATTAATAATCCACTTAGGCCTATGATGTCTACTACTAAGTACTATGATATATAATTATAATATACATCATTTAATTTATTATAACATATAATTATATTATAGTAACAAGTCTAAGACTAGGTACTCCAACTCAAATTTTCAAATACACCTGACATAGACAAAGCATATCATTGGAAAGAGCTGGCTTTAAGCTTTCCAATGACACCAAGATAATCTTTCTATCACTTATTGGAGAAAAGTTAGACTTGTAACTTATCTGAAAATATGTTTAGTAAGTGTAGTGTAGACTGTGTTATATAACTGTAGCCTAAAATAAACTTAATTTAACAAAGGGAAAAGTACATATTTCCAGAATCTTTTAATCTCAATGTATGCAGTGGTAGTGCTGCCCAGGGCAGACAAAAGATTTTTGCCATCCCCTTTCTGCAACAAAGTCTGTAGTTGGGAGAAAATGGTGCCCTTTACTTTAATATAAAGAAAAATGTCACCCAGGGCGAGCGCCCCCCCCCCCCCCCCAACTCCTCCACACCAATGAAATTATGACAAATAATGAAATAGTCATAATAACAGGAAAATGTGTTTGTTTCAAATATTTGCCTATAAGTTATTGCTGGTTGAATTTTTTGTCATTGCAAAACATGTACATTCTTAAGCATAGCATAATTTAAATTAAATTCTTAAAGAATAAACATTTTTTTCAGTGGAGCCTGAGGTTACAAGCCAAGGGTAAGTTTTTCTGATTCAATTACAGATATTATGTCTGATTATCTAGATCAGTAAAAACCTTAGCCTCTGGCAGCGTCAAGCAAAGCTTCTCGTGTCCCTTCACCACCAACCCCCCCCCCCCCTTTTCTATTTTTTTTTATGAATCGGAAAAGGAAGTATTTTATTAATTTTGTCATACAACTATAAGTTAATTTCAAAAGTTAATACTTTCTTAGTTCACCTTAAACTTTTTTAAAGCCTGACATGTTTTATCGATTTACAGCGATGTTTTGCTAATTACATTTTTATTATAGGAATATTTTTGTTTAAACAGGTTAATTAGGCTTTAGTGTATATGCTCCAGTGAGGAAAGTCAGTACTTAAAATTTATAAATTTACCCTTTGTTATAACCGTTACTGTACCTGAAAACTTGTGCAGTGCAGTGTGTGTCATTGAATGGTGAATTCAATTCAATGTAATGATTTTCTCAAATGTTTCTTTTGCTAGTCTTTTTAAATTAAAATAGCAATTAAAAAAAAAAATTATATAAAAAATCTTTCACTGTAGATGTTTAATTTTAATATAAAAAAAAAATCAGTACTTCTAATTTTCATTAGGAATAAGTTCCTCATAAAATCTCTTTTTATTTGATAGTATAATGCCTTGCGTGAGGAGTTGCTTGATACCTTTAAACCAGGAACTATAGAAGTGGTAAGTTTGACCCATTCTAATCTATCAATAATAAATTGCAAAACTGCATATTTGGGAACCCCTTTAAATGTCATTGCTGCATAATGTAAAGCAGCCACCTTTTTTTTTTTTTCAGATATTGTAAACTGCTACTTGAGTCTTTACTTTGGACTTTGAGTTTTTAGTTTCACCAAAAAATTGTTTAGTGACAAATTGACTTTAACTTTATCTCCACTATTCTTACAAATATTTAAACTTGTTTTTATAAGATGTCTAATTACTTTTATAACATAAATAATTAAATAACCAATATTTCAGACTGGTGAAGGCACTCCGACTACCACTGGTTGGTTTGAGGTGCAGGTTGACGGCAAGCTTATCCATTCAAAGAAGGTTAATCTTCATATTTTGTTTAAATTTATAAATTATTAAAAAATTTATGGCTGAAATGGAATACTTTTAAAATGATCTAACAATCAGTTTTCAATACAGGGTGTAATATTTTTTAAATGCCTAATCAACCTGCTTCATGCATTTACAGAATGGAGATGGCTATGTTGACCAGGGAAAGAAGATGCAAAAAATAATTAATGCCATACATGCAGCAATGTAAGACCAGAAATCTTACATCTAGTGCTTAGGCAGGGCAGCGTCTCAGTTAGATTTCATTTTTAAAACTAAAAGTTGATGTTTTCTGATACCAGTAATAGTGAAAACTTATAATTTTGTTGAATTTGGGCCATAAATAAATGTTAAAAAGCATGTGAACTTAATTGGCTCTTTTAAATCAAATTTGTCTCTCCTGGGCATAATTTGTTTTTCCTTTACTATAACATTCTCTTTTTCTCCCCATTCTAACGTTCAATGATTATTAATTCCCAGCTAGAACCACTTGAGCTTTTTCACTGAAGAAGATCTTACAATGAATGGTCTTGATTAAAGCAGTCTATGCAAAGGTCAAGGACATGATGAACAGAGTTGTTCTCTTTGATTTGGTTTGATTGGTCCTGGACAGATTGATGTTGCTTTGCTTTTCTTTATTCTTATAATTATCCCAAGATATTCTTTTAACTCAGGCAAAATTAACTTAATTTGGTTCTTTGATACTGTGCAAAATTTGTATGCTTTTTTCAAGTTTCAAGTACATATTGTTGTGGTACCTTTATACTCAATGTTTCTTAACAGTTAGCCTCAACTTACTTTTTTATCCTTAATTTATTATTTAGTTAGAGATGTGTTAGAACATATTAATTAATGGCAAGGTAGCCCAAAAGCAATTATTGTTCCATTTTCAATGTTAAATAAGTTCCACAAACTGGATTCTGTCATTAAATAAGACATATCACAATCTTTGATTTATTAAACCTGTTGTTGAAATTGTTCAGATCATGAAACGCTACAACTACAATACATGGTAAAGTTTGGGCCAAGGAATTTTTTTTGATGATCTTTGCAAGAGAATAATTGACTGATTTTTATGTTTGGAATTGCTCACCCTTTGTGTGCTGTGGTTGTAAAAAAAAAGAAATGCAATGTTTATTAATAAATCGTGATGATCTCAGTTAATAGTTTAATTACACAAGTGTTTGTTTTATTGTTGTATATTGTACACTTGTGATGCCACACGCCACATTTGGCTAGAATTTATGTAAGACACCTGTCAAAAATCTAGTTAGCAACCATGTAGTCTAGTCTCTTGTTTCTTTTATTCCAATTTAAATGTAATGCAACTAGAGTTTCATTGGCAATAACAGAACTGTACCAAATTCAAACCCTCGTTTGGTTTCTGGACATGTCAAAAGCAATACACTTTAGTTAAAATTAAATTCAATTTTATTCAATAATAAGAAAGATTTCAGTTGACAAAAGCAATGTTTTTTTATTATCAAGTGATGACATCATCATCAGTGGCACTACAGCCCATGTGGGGCCCTGGCCTGCTCCACCACATCTTTCTATTCGGATTTATAATGGCGTTCCGCCTCCATGCAAGAACCCTCAACTGGTGTAAGTCCTTCTCTGCATCGTTGATCCGTCTTGGTCGACATGTGAGTTGTCTGCCCCTAGGTTTCTGCCTGTATATCACTTGCTGCTCTACAATCCGGGGCATCCTTTCAATATGTCCTGTCCAGTGCAGTCTGTCTTTTTTTTTTATTGTTGTGATTATGGGTGGGTCTTTGTACAATTGATATAGTATTTGGTTTGTATGGATTCTCCAAGTTTAAGTTTCTTGAAGTGAGACAAGGAATGTGATTTGAAATGCCATGTTACACAGGTCTTCAGTGCATGGGACTAAAGATTGTTTTCATTCTGACATGAAGCCTCGGGTGCAAGCGACTGCATTTTTTACACACAAAAGCGGTGCTACAACAAAGCCAAGTGTCTGGCTGCCTACATTTGAGTGAAAGTTAAAATTTACAATAAAAATGTGTCACCATAGCACTATTTCTTTCACGTATATTCAGCACATACCCAATTTTCACTATTTTCCCCCATTAATATTTCAAATATGATTGGCCCAGATGTCTATGGCACAATTTATAGTGTAATAGCAAGTATTGTCATTGCCTTCCCTTGTATTTGTAGATATTACCTCCCTCAACCGGAAAAGCGGCAGTCTTCTTTCAAAAACTTCAGTCTGTGACAGACAGTATGGCAATCAATCAGCAGACTTGTGTCGATCAGGGACAACCTCCATATAAATATATTTAAGTAACTGCGGTCAGGACCGTAAAACGATTGGTGTGGAACTCATTTCTATACAACTCCGGACCAAACTATATTCCGACCAGCCAATAGTTCACCGAAGAGACTCGAGAGCTTTAGTACCTCAGCTTTAAGTGCCTGGAAGATATCACATTGAATGTGCTATGAGTGTCTGGTCGTGGTTAGGCCAGCGGTCTTATCTGTTAGCGTTTCTCTTGAGTCCAGACTGAAATCAAACAGACCAGACATCCACTAAACGATAAAATGGAGGAATTAGTGGCAAATTTGACTGACGGAAACAATGATGAATTTAGGAATTGTTATCGTGTGACGGTTTATAACAGTTTGATTTTTTTTACCCACCTCCCCCCCCCCCTAGTGGTGCTTAGCATGAAGTAGAATGGTCTCGTTCTAGTGGTGCTTAGCATGAACTAGAATGGTCTCGTTCTAGTGGTGCTTAGCATGAAGTAGAATGGTCTCGTTCTAGTGGTGCTTAGCATGAAGTAGAATGGTCTCGTTCTAGTGGTGCTTAGCATGAAGTAGAATGGTCTCGTTCTAGTGGTGCTTAGCATGAAGTAGAATGGTCTCGTTCTAGTGGTGCTTAGCATGAACTAGAATGGTCTCGTTCTAGTGGTGCTTAGCATGAAGTAGAATGGTCTCGTTCTAGTGGTGCTTAGCATGAAGTAGAATTGTCTCGTTCTAGTGGTGCTTAGCATGAAGTAGAATGGTCTCGTTCTAGTGGTGCTTAGCATGAAGTAGAATGGTCTCGTTCTGTGACGTGGAACAGAAAACATCTAAGACAAACACTGATTATCAAGTACCAAGACTATCGTGATGCACCGTCCAAAGAACATTTTATTCATCAAATGCTCTGCTCTCATGATCTTATCAAAGCATCTACAGAGCTGAACTGATAAAACTAATTAAATATACCAACGTGTCATACAACCAAGAGGACCCGAGGAAAAAAAATGTCCCACCACCAAAAAATGTCCCGATAATATTAATCATAATCAAGTTTGCAGACTATCCCAACCCACACAAAAATAAATTGTCAAAATCTAAAATCTCACAAAAACAAAGGATTTGTGACTGTAGATTAGCAACCATTTTAGATGTACTGTATCTAAATTTGACCATAGTCATAGCTTAGTAATATCATTTGTTGGTCAATTTTAATGTCCAAAACAAATTAAAATATGTTTGGTTTTTTTTGGGTCTATTGCATTAAGCCTAAACCAAGCGCAATCGCGGACAAAAAATATTCCATTTTCATTGAATTTATTCGTTTAACAAAGATATCCATTTTAAAAGATACGCGAGAGAAAAGAAAAATGACGTCACATTATTTTATTTGTATTCCGTTTTGTTGCCTAGCATTTCATAATGTGCATTAAGAATTACATCATTTAGAATTTAGTGTGTGTTTATTTTGATATGAGGTGTAAGTGTAATGACATGCAGCCCGCGAATTGTTCACTTGCTATCAAAGTGGCCAGCGAATGGTTTACTTGCTATCAAAGTGGCCCGCGAATTGTTCATTTGCTATCAAAGTGGCCAGCGAATGGTTTACTTGCTATCAAAGTGGCCAGCGAATGGTTCACTTGCTATCAAAGTGGCCAGCGAATGGTTTACTTGCTATCAAAGTGGCCCGCGAAGACTTCTGGGTGAGCCCTCCTTATTCTTAACTATGCACTTCCGTTCACTTATTCAAAATTGGGCATTAAGTGTTACAAACTGTTAGTATCTGTTCAATAACATCAGTCCTCTATGTACATTTCCTAATATAGTCCTCTCTGATAATGTCCTGTACATGTCCTACATTAGTTCTCTCTGGCCATGTCCTAAAATAAGTCCTTTGTGGTCATGTACATGTCCTAACATAAGTCCTTTCTGGTAATAACATAAGTCCTCTCTGGTCATGTCCTGTACATATCCTACTTCAATCTTCTCTGCTCATGTCCTCCTGCACGAGCTGTGGTTCGAGTCTCTTGTAAAATCCCCTCTTCCCACAAAAAGCTCGTATGATGATTTCCGTCACTACTTTTACTGACCACAGACTTTCAGACGTGGAGACGATCTTTGGATTCAGTTCGACAACATCCATAACCGACAGACGCCCTGAGTAGACAGAAGATAAGATGCCCTGGGTAGATGACATATGATAAGACGCCCTGAGTAGATGACAGAAGATAAGACGCCCTGAGTAGATGACAGAAGATAAGACGCCCTGGGTAGATGAACTAAGATATGACGCCCTGAGTAGATGACAGAAGATAAGACGCCCTGAGTAGATGACATGAGGTAAGATATTCAATGTTATTTTATTTGGACATCACTGCAAAAATAGGAGGTGATAATTTTTAAATTTAAACTTATATGGAGGCCTGCAGTTCATAGGTCAAGGGAGATCAGATAAAATTAGTATTAAATCAAAACAAGGATGGCAATTAAGAAGGAAACAAAAGACTTTCTTACAATTACGAGTTTAAGCGCACTAGAAAGTAAAAAAATATTTTTTTTAAATTCTTCACAGAATTCATGTATGATTATTTATTATTTTTGCAAAAAAAATGTTTTTGAGGAGGGGGTCGGGGTGACATACTGGGGGGGGGGCTGTCCTTAAGCGTTTAACATTTTTTGGCAAAGCGGGGGTGGGGGGAGGAAGTGTTCAAATTGACCTATATTTTTTTTAACATTTATGGACGACCCCATAAAAGCAATGTCTTTTGTTGTTTTATCGCATAGTAAGCATTAGTGAAATCCACATCTTATCCAACAAGATGTCAATAGTTTTAAGTTTAAACCAACCTGTCTTGTAAATGATTGAGGTTAGCGCCAATGCAGAATTCATGCTGAGACCATTTGGAACTGAAAACAATAAACAAATTAGATTGACATTTCTGGAAATTAAAATAAATAACTAAGTTTGATGGGACGGAACATGCGTTGAGATATCAGTCAGTTAGATAGTGGCTGAATCTGCGTTGAGATATCAGTCAGTTTGATAGTGGCTGCATCTGCGTTGAGATACCAGTCAGTTTGATAGTGGCTGAATCTGCGTTGAGATACCAGTCAGGTTGATAGTGGCTGAATCTGCGTTGAGATACCAGTCAGTTTTATAGTGGCTGAATCTGCGTTGAGATACTAGTCAGTTGTTTTTTTATTATAACACTAAGGACATTGATGCAGTGTCCAGTGTCGAAATGTAGTGATGTTAAGGGGGGGGGGGGAACGGTCATATATAGATATGGTAAAACTGTCAACGCCCGAGCCTAACTGTCCGGGCTATTCTCGGGGACCCGTAAACTACTAATGTTAGTTGATGTTTGTTGAAACTGGTCTATTAAAATGTATTTTGTTGTTGTTTTCAAAACCGCTTAAGCTGAGCTCATCCCGAATTGTGAAAGCATAATTATGCTTTGGATGCTATCGTGTAATATGCTTAGTGCACGTGGCGCCCTATTCAACAACGGCCATTTTATAAATATAATATAAATTTCTTGAATGCCCACATAAATTAAAATCTAGACTTGCCAGGAAAATTATGACTTCCTATTTGGAATCAGCACATTAAAATATATATGCCCCAAATGCCCCATTCGTAGTTTTACGTTCAGAAGCAAAATAGTTTTTTTAGGAGATATAACGCAATCAATTAATTTTCACAGTGCTTTTATTTGTTTATTTGCAAACAGGCCAAAAATGATGAAGCTCACCAGGCGTTCCTGTAGCTGGCATAATTTCAGGGTCCAATGCATCCACGTCAAAACTTAGGTGAATGGGTAGCTTGCCCCTGGTGAAATCATTTTCTTTTTAAAGTTGAAATTATCTGTGATTGTGAAGTAACGTTTCTTTTTTCTTTTTTTAAGGAGGTAGTGCGGGCGTGGATGCAGTCCATAAACATTGCTGTTAACCGGGACCACTTGCAGGCTAACAACAACTCTAAGTGTTTTTAAAAGCGATTAATTAACACATTACACATTCGCTGAATTTGATTAACTCATGCGTAAATCGTCATTATCCAAAAGTAAAGTTATTGGTTCTAAGTGGTGGTTTGATTGTGTAGTGATATATCTCATGATGTGTGTAACAATTAAATACATGTGTCATATACGGTGGTGGTGTTTTGAATTGTGTAGTGATACATCTCATGGCGTTTGTAGCAATTAAATACATGTGTCATATACGGATGGGGGAAATGTGAGGGGTAAGGGAGGGACGGGGAGTGGACATTTGGAGCACAAGGGGAGCATGAGGTAAGAGAAGGGATAATAAGAGCAGGACTGATACTGCTTGAGAGGGAGAAAGAGAAGGAATGGAAAGTGAGAGAGCTGGATTGAGAGAGTTGATTGGTATTGGGATACAGACGAGAAAGAGGATATGAGACGAAGTTAACTGAGTGACAGACACTGATTGTAGGGGCTAAAACTGCGATGTCTGATAAAGTAAAATGACCTACCCTGGGTCCACAGTTGATAGAGCTCTCTCCATGACCAGGTCCATGCCCATAATGTTGACATCTTCTGCAGTGAAGGCGCAAATGTTCAGGTCGTCAATGAATTGTCTGAAGGGTACGTACAAATATTCAAGTGTTTAAACCAGGGTTGTAGAGCAGAGCTCGAAGTTGGAGTTAGCTGGAGTTCGAATAACTAGAGCAATGTTTTATTGCCCGGAACTATAGCTGGCAGAAATTGTCACTGCAGGAGCTCCAAAAATTAAAACAATGAAAATGAAATATGAGATCAACGCGAGCTAGAGACAAACACGCAACGCATGGGATAAATGGAGACGTGAGCTAGAAGCAGACACACAAAGTATGGGATACTTGTAGACGGGATCTAGAAACAGACACACAGAGTATGGGATACATGGAGACGGGATCTAGAAACAGACACACAGAGTATGGGATACATGGAGACGGGATCTAGAAACAGACACACAGAGTATGGGATACATGGAGACGGGATCTAGAAACAGACACACAGAGTATAGGATACATGGAGACGGGATCTAGAAACAGACACACAGAGTATGGGATACATGGAGACGGGATCTAGAAACAGACACACAGAGTATGGGATACATGGAGACGGGATCTAGAAACAGACACACAGAGTATGGGATACATGGAGACGGGATCTAGAAACAGACACACAGAGTATGGGATACATGGAGACGTGAGCTAGAGACAAACACACAAAGCAGGGTATACATGGAGACGCGAGGTAGAGGCAGACACACAGAGTATGGGATACATGGAGACGCTAGAGGCAGACACACAGAGTATGGGATACACCTGGAAGAAACTGGAAAGGAAAGCACACGAGCTAAATGGGTGGAAAGGACTTGTCGGCGGGGTAAAAGGTAACTGAAGGCTTTCGGATCTGTGTCGCCCCACTAGTTAAGGGGCCCATAGAGAAAGAGAATGGAGTGGGGAGGAAAGTTAAAGGCATGCAAATAGTGGAGTAGCCAGTTTAAGACCTTGTAAAGGTAATATTACAATCAAATATGGAGCAAGAGTGACGTAAAAAAGAAAAGTGGCTTCTGGACATTGTACAATTCAACAATTTTAAATTCGGTAATCAGAATTTTGCATTGAATAAATGTTTTGTTTTAAATGAGTTTCACTTTGTATCATAATTGCTTCAACACAAATCAGACACACATAGCCTACTTACATGTTGACTTACTTTTCTTTGGGATCAATAGCCCGCAGTCCAATGTATGCGATATTTTTGGCAGAGATGCTGAAAAAAATATTTTTTAAACTTTTTATGAAAGACAAGTTTAACCGCACTAAAAAGTAGGAAATAATTTAAAATTTCCTAAAATGCATTACGCAACGAAAGATTGTGCCAAAGTGTAGAAAATCATAAAAGAAAATTTAATATTTTTATTTTTAATTAATTTTGGAAAATATTTTCTACATAAACCCTTCATGATCACCACTAAAAAAATTCTAAATATCTGAACTCCCATACCCACCCCTCTCCCGCTGTTCACTGAACGAAGTAGACGCGATCAACCACGATCATCTGAGCGAGAGGGCCAAGTGCGACACTAACAAAATTATGCTACAAAGTTACATACAAACCCCATGGAATTGCTAGCAGAAAGAAAGTCGTTAATTTGTAGTTCAAGGCTCACGGTTTGAACTAAAATTAGGAATTTAAATCTGGTGCTATCGTTTATTTCAATAAGTTTATTCTATATCAAGATGTTTGCAATAGCAGCAGTCCTGTCGTTGTTTGCAATAGCAGCAGTCCTGTCATTGTTTGCAATAGCAGCAGTCCTGTCGATGTTTGCAATAGCAGCAGCCCTGTCGATGTTTGAAATAGCAGCAGTCCTGTCGTTGTTTGCAATAGCAGCAGTCCTGTCGATGTTTGCAATAGCAGCAGTCCTGTGGATGTTTGCAATAGCAGCAGTCCTGTCGATGTTTGCAATAGCAGCAGTCCTGTCGTTGTTTGCAATAGCAGCAGTCCTGTCGTTGTTTGCAATAGCAGCAGTCCTGTCGTTGTTTGCAATAGCAGCAGTCCTGTCGTTGTTTACAATAGCAGCAGTTATGTCGTTGTTTGCAATAGCAGCAGTCATGTTGTTGTTTGCAATAGCAGCAGTCCTGTCGATGTTTGCAATAGCAGCAGTCATGTCGTTGTTTGCAATAGCAGCAGTCCTGTCGTTGTTTGCAATAGCAGCAGTCCTGTCGTTGTTTGCAATAGCAGCAGTCCTGTCGTTGTTTGCAATAGCAGCAGTCCTGTCGTTGTTTGCAATAGCAGCAGTCCTGTCGTTATGTAATTTAAGGAATACCCGGTGCCATGCCAGTTTTTTAAACAGAATATTTTTAAAGCTCGAACAGGACACGTCCGATAACTCACCAAGGCGTGCACCATTCAAGTCCCGGGGCAGGGGGCGTAATGTGGGGAAGTTCTTTACACAGAAATCCAACGGGCATGCCGTGCAGGTGTCCAGATGGACTGGTCAGCGGGGTGTTTATGTCCGGGTGGGCGTCTACCCATATCAAAGCGATGTCTTTTTGGAACCGTGTGTGACCAGTGACCGAGCCCAGCGCCACACTGTGGTCACCTCCCAGTAGCAAGACCTTGCGGCCAGTTTTCAAGATGAGAGGAATCCTCTCGGCGATCTGAAAGTTTAAATCGTATCCGGAAATTTGTTTGAACGAAATTTCGTCGACGGAAAATTGATCGACGGAAGTTTGATCGAACGGAAGTTTAGTCGAACGGAAGTTTGGTAAAATTTTATTTTCACTTCACACGATCAAATGTGGCGTCCAATTTCTGTTTATACGCATTCTTTTGTTTGACCATACAGCATAGAGCGTTCAAAAAAGACATCTGACGGAAATTTTTATCGTATGAACTGAAAAAATAAAATTCGACCAAACTTCCGTTCGACCAAACTTCCATTCGACCAAACGTCCGTTCGACCAAACTTCCGTTCGACCAAACTTCCGTTAGATCAAACTTCCGTTCGACCAAACTTCCGTTCGACCAAACTTCCGTTCGACCAAACTTCCGTTCGACCAAACTTCCGTTCGACCAAACTTCCGTTCGTTTACACCGTGTGTTTGTTTTGTTTTGTAATTTAGAAAACTGTCTCTTATGGTAACAGGATTTTTAACTTAAAATTTAGGCTGCGACTATTCTTACACCCTGGTACTAGAAGTGAGAGGTTGGGATTAAAAACTATTTAAAATATTGTTGTTGGGTTTGTAAGACAAAATTTGCTATCAAATGAAAGATAATTGAATGGACTATACCAACGGTGGCCAAACCACGGCTCGCGAGCCGCATGCGGCTCTTCTGTGTTCACATTGCGGCTCGCCGACAATTTATGAAATTAAAACTTTTCGTTTGAAATCTATAACATAAAAATAAATGAACGTTTTTAAAAAAATCTTGACTGAAACAAAGGGTTGAAAATAATTTGGGATTCATTTAAATTTTAAAATTTGAAGGGAGCGATTGGTTTCTGGTTTGTTGGTGATTGTGTAACAGTAACGCATATTTTTCTTCAACATACTGTTAGGGTTAAAACAATTGAAATGTTTAAATCATTAAATTCGAATAAAAAGTAATTTTTTTAAAAATAAATCACAAAAGGAATTTTTCATTGCGAGTGGGGTCGTGACCCATAGTGCTTCAATGCGGCTCTCAACAATTTTTTTAATTTAAAAAATGGCTCTCAGTTACTACAGGTCTGGCCACCCCTGGACTATACGTTTGTAAACTTAATTCTTCAGTTTAACTTAAATAAACTACCACAAATGACATCCGAATAGCATTGAGTCTAATGGTACCCGGGTGCGAATGGCGGCGCTGCGTGTCTGGTTCCACTTTGACTAATGCTATTCGGAAGTCACTGGATACCCCATTTTGTCTTACAAATCCAACAATAATATTTTAAATAGTTTTTTAATCCCAAACTCTCACTTCTGGTACCTGGGTACGAACAGCCACTTCGTAAAATTTAACATTAAATAAAATGCTTCGTATTATTTGAGAGTACACTGAGTGTTAAAAGTAGATATACTTTATATTGTAAATGCACACAATTTTATTTCCAGGCGCACACCACGGCCCATACAATTTTCTTGCCTTTTACTATAACTTACCTGTAAGTTTGCCTTGCCCACAGTCCGGGCAAATTTGCATCCTTCTACAAACTCACCATCATTTTCTACAATATCAAAATGTAGGTCACCGTAATCATGGACCCTGGCACCTGAAAATAAAGTTACTGTTCAGTTTCATTATGTTAAAACATGAGCAAATGTTCACTTTTTGTTACAAATATGTTCACTTTAGTTTTTCTTTGGATTATGCTCAACAAATTTGTTTGACGGCGGAGTTCTGTAAAGATATGAAATACAGATCGAAAGATTTGACTAGACTTGACTTAGGCCTGACCTAAGTGAGACCGTTCAAGATGTGAAATACAGATCGAAAGATTTGACTAGACTTGACTTAGGCCTGGCTTTTGTGAGATCAGTCTAGATTTTCTTTAAACAAAAAATAATAGGTCTTAATAGATTTTTCTATGTACAGAACTTTTCAGAGTTGTAGAAGTATAGGGGAAAATATTTGAGAGACCAGCCTATTGATAGGCTAACCGAGATTATAGCCAGACTATAGGTAGGATAATTGAAACTTTAAGAGACTGGCCTATAGTTAGCATAACTGGGATTACTAGTTACCAGACTAGAGATAGGATAACAGCTGAGAATATTATCTGACCCACCTTTCCTTTCAAGTCTTTCAGTTATGCCAGACATGCGCAAAAGGTTGGGAGAGTTTTCTGCTCCATCAAGAGGCTGGAAGATGACATCAGTTTTATGAGACATCGATTTTATGAAATTAATACGATGGCCTTTATATATGTATTTTAAGATGGCATTAATTAGGGTTACCGGAAATTTGAGCGAAAGAAATTTCGTCGACGTTAAAATTTTCGTCAAATTTCTTTTTGAACGCACTATACTAAATAGTAAAACGAAATAATGCGTTCAAAAAGAAATTTGAAGCAAAATTTTAACGTGTAGACTGAAAAAAAGATTCGACCAAATTTCCGTTCGATCAAATTTCCGTCGATCAATTTTCCATCGACAAAATTTCTTTCGATCAAATTTCCGGATACGATTAATTAGATGGCATTTTATAGAGGGTATTGAAATGTCTCATTAGGAAATGGAGTCATCGGGCCGTCGAGCTCGCGCTCCTTATGCCCTCCCTGGCGCCCACCCACACCTGCCAGGTTTCCCCGACGTCGGGCCGTGCGGAGGAACGCCAGAGACCTCCCAGGGCGTGGACCGTCCCCACCAGCAACCGCTCGATCGAGTTTGCCGACGGAGACCCTCCCCGTCCGGAGACATCTGGTCGACCGGAGACGCTGCGCTTAAAGCGTCCGCAGTCCACCTTCCTAGGGGCCGGGACGGTAAATTAACGTCCTAATATCCCCCCCCCCCCACCCGTCCCGGGGAAGCATAGGACGCGCTCTAAGAGGGACTCTACAGTGGGTTTCCACCTCGCAACTAATTCGCGAAGTAGCTGGGACGAAACGGTTGCCTGGGAGCAGCTTTCTCAGGGCTGCATATTTAGAATCATCGGCCAGAGACTTCCACCACAGCCTCTCGCCTCATATCCATTAACGGCAACTTGTAATCATGATCCCTACCCTGTATCTGCCTTTTCTTCCACCTGTGAAGTATCACAGGTGGCAGCCCTGTAGGAGCCGTTTATTCCAGCAGCTACCATGCATGTCCCTGTCTGCCACGCGGGACACGCAATGGTGGTTATGTGCCCCGGGTTAACGATGAGGGGGTCGGTGGCCAACGCTTCCAAATCGGCAAGCCACTACAAACTTGTCGACCGGAATCCCGGGGGGTATAGAGGGTATTATAAGACGACATTTATAAGATAATATAAATAAGTTGATACTAGCAAACAATCAATCAAGTGGAACAAATGTAGATTCCACTAGAATATCATCAGATAATGGCAACACCGCAATTCTATTTGATGGGAATTGAAATTTACTAATTGGAAACACTTGGTGTGGTCACCACAGGGAAATAAATTAGTTACATAACAAAAAGAAATCAGTGTCGCAAATAAGAATAAGAGGCCGAAGATACAAGAATATTGCGTATGTAGTGTGCTCCGAATAAATGGTGCTGTATTTTATAACTGACCTATGGATTTTGCATTAGAGATATCTAGAATTTTTTGTTTCAATCATTTAAAGTACCTACTGGCAACATCTCTAAAAACAAATGACAAGGGGTGTCTCTCTTGTTTGAAATGATCACATTCTACTTGATACTTCACGGAGAGACCAATTTTACCTGACCGTGCACTAAAGGTGCTCCAATGATTCCTATTCTTTGCGTGGTCTGGGGTGGTCTTACCTTGACCTTCCGCAACACTCTCAGGTTTGCTGTGAGCAGGGGGATACAAACTAGAGTAAATGATGTTTGGAACTTAACAGTGTTAAATGATGACACTCAAACTAAATTAAGATGTTCAATATATACCTCACTATACCAGTGGCGCAACAAGGGTTGGTGCCGCCCGGACTAAGATTTTTGCCGCCCCATTCGCGAAAAAATCTCTGCAGTTTGGCCTAGAATGCCACCACTCCATATAAAGTTAAAAAGGCCGACTGGGGCGGACAGCCCCGTCAACACCCCCCTACCTAGCCAGTGCTCCGTACACAAAATTTGACAATTGACGACTTGTTTAATACACTCGGACTGGTTACCGTTATAATTAAAGCTAAACCCTGTGAATAATCTGTAGTACTTTCTAAGAACATTACTAAAAATATAACAAAATATTTCAGATGATCATTTTTGGTGGATATTTCTGTTTATTTATAAAAGTGTGGGGGGGGGGGGGGGGGGGGGAAGAGAGAGAGAGAGATTTCTTAACTTAAGAAAGGACATACAAATTGCTGGACAGCATTTATTATTTAGTGTGTAAATATCAATTCTAAGCAGGTAAAGTAATCAAGCTGAAATTATCAGTATTTTCAATGCTTGTTTCTTACAAATATCTACAAGTAAAACCTGAAAAATAATAAATTATCTCTTATATACTAAATTATATCCTAGACCAGTGGTTCTCAACCTTTTTAATGCTGCGACCATTTAATACAGTTCATCATGTTGTGGCGACCCCCAACAACAAAATTATTTTGGTTAATACTTTATAACTGTAGAGTATATGTGTTTTCAGATGGTTTTTAGGCGACCCACATGTTGAGAACCGCTGTCCTAGACAATCCCAAACTAAATTATATTCTAGACAATCCCAAATTACATTCCAGACTATTCTAACTCTCAGACAATCCCATACTAAATTATATACTAAAGTTCCCACAACACGTTGTAATAGGTCGTACCATTCCTAATATTACTGAATAAACTCAAGTACTTTTTCCTAATAACTATAACTTTAATAACCAAATATGAATACAGGCTGGAACTTCAATAGTCACATGAATATAGTATGATATAGCGCAGCTCGCTATCAGACCTACTAGAAACACATCTTACTTCCACAACGTTCCACACAACACTGCCGCACGACTAAAACTTACGTCACAATACAGACTAGACAATACGTCACAATTAGCATAAAAATACGTCATTCAGTCAAGCGCGGGAAGAGCGTTCATTAACCAATAAAAACTCTCTAAAACACACCGCGCGTAATAAACCTGACATTCACTCACAACAATAACTAACGAACACCCATACTCGACACCAGACTATACTATCTCTCAAACAATCCCAGACTACTATCGCCCAGGCAATCCCAAACTATATCTCATACGATCATAGACTATACTATATATTTCGATCCCAGACTATGCTTTATCTCAGACTATCACACTATACCCGACTATACCACCTATCTCACAATCTCAGACTATACTTATATCTCTCAAACAGTCTTGTACTAAATTTTCTCCCATATATGGAAAATTAGCGTATAGACGTTTGAGTAGACGCAATTTGCACCTACGTAGCTTTGGTTGTCTGTGTCTGCCTGACATATGCCTGATACATTTTGCACACACTATGTTGGTGACAGTCAAGAAAGGCTCAGTAGCTTGCTGCAGCGGTGGCACCCCTAGCACCGACCACATCTTATTCCAGTTGGTTCACATATAAAATAAACTCAAAGTACAAACTACATCTAAGTTTGATCCTTCCTCGACCATGATTTATTCAACAGCTTCAAGTTAAAACAACAACAGTAGACGCTGTTCTAAATAAAGAAAGGTAAGTCAATAAAAGAAGTTTATATTTAGGTTTCTCCCTTACTTCCGGTGTGATAATGTGCTTTACACTAAAAATAATTGCAGCTTTATAATTCAAGAGCCGAGAGGCGCAAACATTGACATAACACAATAATATTAGTAAAATTGTCCATAGATTAGATGGAACTCAAGAGTCAGATTTTAGAAAGCTGTCCCGAACGCTTTTGTCAAGTCCTTAACTGCCCGGCTGCTACAAACGATAATGTAACTGCCCGTTTACAACAGGTGGTGATCAACCAAGAGCTAGACAATAGATTTAATGAAGATGAAGTCGGGATGGCAATCCAGCAACTCCCCACAAATAAAGCCCCAGTGATAAGACGCAATCCCTGCTGAAATCTACAACACATGAGGCCCCGTCCTGACCAAAAGACTGACGGAGTTATTTGAGTCAATATGGAAAGATGCTACTCTACGTTCTCATGGTAAATGAGCGCATGTCACAAATTAAATTTATCTCTGTTTTCATTGACACTCGACTTGTTTTTTAATGTACATTTATTATTTATTTAATGCACAATAAATCTCCCTTGTCACACATAAGTATAAGAGTTAGTGTTTTACAAGGGGAAAATTAAAATGTATTTTATTCATAAAATTACAGCGCCTAACCAGATGTTCAAAAACAAAATAACAATATTTTGGCTTTCATAAAGAACCATAGTATTTTAAATTACTTTTTAATCAGTGATTAACCTGCCTTTAGAACAATAGTATTTTAACTCTTATATTAGGAGAAACAATTCCAAGTAAATATATATTTATCCTTTATTAACTCCCCTTCGGAGATCTGGTGAAACGCTCAACTTATTTAGTCCGGACTCCGGATAAATAATGATAAGGAAATTCAATATTAATGTCGGCCCACGCAGTCATTTTTATAAAGGAGTGAGAGAGGAAGAGGTCGAATGACGGCTGCTACCTGAATCCCATAAAATTTACGGGAAAATATTCCAAAGCTACACCATTTTTACGGACAAACACTAATTTGCAATATTTGAAAATATTGTCGTTGAAACCATAAAGCTAACAAAAATTTTTAAACATCGCCTCGACTTTTTGTTACTTGCTATGACTTCAATATCAATTTTAATATATTATGTAATGTACGCAGTGCCGTCTTAAGGCATGGGCCCAGTGGGCACTGGCCCAGGGCCCCGTGCTTGTAGGGGGCCCCACGTTTCTAGGAGACTGGCTCTTATAGAGGCATGGTGCTTTACATATTGTTAATGAATATTGAGTGATTTTGTCAATTTTATTGGATTTCAATGTCCCAATTTTAACCCACGATATACATCAGCACATTCCAAAGTTAATATTATAAATGCGAATCAAAGTTAGACAGTTTTAAAACTTGTAAAGGGGAATAACTCTCATCAACAGTTTCACTTTCTTTTCCCGATTTGAATCGGTAAAAAAAAGGTAATCAGCTTCGCAGTACATTGGGACAAAATCATTTGAACTGGCTTTCACTCATGTGCATGGAAAATGATATCCTTAAGAACATTGACCTAAAACAATAAGAAAAAAAAATATCTGCAAAAAAGTACGCAAATGATTATGTCGATTTATATTAAATAATTTATTCTAGCTATATGTCATTGATAATAATAATAATTCATCCATCCTCTGCGATTATTTATAGTTTATTTCGGATAATTTTTTAAAACAATTATTGATTTTGAAAGATTTTGTTTTTTGTATCAATAAATTGAATTCATCACAGTTTAACTCTATTGAATGTTTATTTTAATTTTACATTTTTATTCCTCTTTGTGAGTTGGTGGGGAGCAGGAACTGTTTGCCCCCCCCCCCCCCCCACAAACGTTTGAGCATGGGTGAGTGCCCCCATTTCCCCCCCCCTCCTTCTCCCTGCCCAGGTATGTTGTGTTGCTAGGGGGCCCCATTGCATAGTTGTGCCCGGGGCCTCCTATGTTGTTAAGACGGCCCTGAATGTACGACTATGTCTCTGTGACTCAAAGATTATGATCATGATGCAATACGTCTATTATAGACTAATGGAAGATGGCATAATATTCTAATCAGTTTTGAATCTCTCTGCATTATACAGGTAAAACAAAAACAAACAAAAAAGTTGAAATTTCCTGTTTTGTTTCGCTTGAAATAAAATATCTTTGAACAAAGTCTCATTTTTAAAGACAATCTAAGGTTTTTACGGACAAGTCATTTTAGGTCAATTTACGTACAGTTGGCAATCCTGGGTCGAATAGAGGAGAGAGATAAGATGTTGCAGGCAATGATTTATGTTTCTGTAATCCCCAGAGGCCATTGGGCCCTATCTATTCCTCCTACCCTTCTAGAGCAACATACCACATCCATTGTTTTATAGCTTGGTGAACTTAAATAATAAGTATAATTTTATATGGTTTTAGTAAAACATATACTGGTAATTTAACCCCCTTCCACCATTGGGTATTCCAACTCCCCCCAAAATTCAGTATGTTCAAGAGAATGTTGTAAACCATTGCCTCTCTAGATTAGGGATCAGTTGTGTTTCCAATCTCAAACATTTTATGGGCTTTATTTAATGTCACAAACATGGAACTTTAATATTCAGCCAGGAATTAATCAACAACTCTGTGTTCATATTTGTACATTTATTTTTGATTTGGTATAACTCAGTACACAAAATTACAAAAACTGGGAATAAATTAAGTTGGTACACTACATCATATGCCATACATCATTACAAAAACTTGTTCAATTATTGGACACTCAAAAAGTGCTAAACAATGTTATCTTTAGTTCTTGAGGTGCTGAATTATGAAATTAATCAGAATATATAATAAACGCATTTTCAATGTTAACTATAATATATATAATATGTTCTGTATTTAAACATAATGAGTTTCTGTATTTAAACATACTGAGTTTCTGTATTTAAACATACTGAGTTGTGTGTTAAGATTGATGGAATTTAAGTCAGCAATAAAGAACTCAATGGTATTTGATTGTCTGACATGGAAAAATGTCTGACCTTGAACCAGATGATCTGACACATTATTAACGATGTACATTTCAAATCTGCAGTAAAACACAGGTAACCTTATCACACTTCTGGACTGGACTATAACTCTAAGTCTCTTGCAAAGTTTTACACAAAGAATGTTAATTCTAAGTAACTAACATGAAATTAGCATTGGTATAGGCCTACCCTTTTCTGTATTAAAACTAAAAAAAAAAAAAAAACAACTGTCAAATCTATTTCATTGTTAATGAAATAAAGCAACTATTATCAACAAAGAGGTTCCCCATCAACATAATGGAAAAAACTTAGCTAAGCCTTAATTTGATAGTAAATGATTTCTTGTTGAACCCATAGACAAAAAAAGATTAGAAAACTGCACAGATGAATTTAATTAATTGGAGCACACCTACATGACATTTCAACTCAATGACTAGAAAGATAAAGCTACAACTAAACATTACTACTCACAAAACATCAACTCTAAACATATGTCACTCAAGTCACAAGATAGAGCAGCTTTGTACAAGAAGCCAAACTTAAGATACATTGCAACAAATGTACATGATAATCTCATGCTGAGAATTTTCATTCGGCTACTTTCAGGATAAATTCTTTTGCATAGCAACAAAGCAAACATCAAAGGAAGTGGGTCATAAGACTTTTCATATCAATTGTTTGGTGGATTCCAGGACAATGAATGGATCTGATTCAAGACTTGCTCATGTATTTTAAACAAGCTAAAAATTAGTACAAAGTTTATTGACAACTCCAGATTTTTGTTACAATGTCTTAGATTAGAGAGAAGTTTGTTTTGAAGCGTGGCACCAAATTTACCGCACTTATTTTGATTTGAAAACATTTTTTCTACACCCCCACCCACCTCACGAAAAAAAATGCTAATAAAAATGCAAATAAATATGATTTTTGTTGGTCTTCCTGCACTCCCTCCTTCACTCTCTCCCGCACTCCCTCCCACATGCCTCAGAGGCTATAGGGGGTAAATTTCTTTTCTATATATAGTAAGTCTAACAGATGTTACCTCCCATTGTACAATCACTTTCCCTATACTAAAGTTATACATTCTTCTAACCATATACCTGATGTACATGTCAATTACTCCTCCAATCATTTACCATATACACATGAAAACTACTTCTCCAATCATTCAACCTATACATTTTAAAAAAACTTCTTTATAAAAGAAGAATACAGTGCAAAAATAAACATTTATGAAAGTGTTGTTATAATAAACAGAAAATAAAAATAAACTACAAAATCATTATTATGTGGATCATAAGTAAATACTAAAATGAAACTGAACTATTTGTAGTATTTGGCACATAAATAACACTAAAAAAATTGTCTATTGAATTCAGTCCTAGAATTTTAGTTTGAGAAATTATAGAAACATATTGAACATTTTGGTGGAAATGGATATATTTTACAAATACCTTTATTTGGATTAAATACATAATAAAATTCAGGTGTGTAAAATTGTTGTTGGATTGAAGAAATATTGTAAGATTATAATAACCTAATAGAATTGTACAATTTGCTGAGCCGTATTCATAATTACAAGAGGTTGGTTTTTCTGAACTGCTTGTCTTTTTAAAATTATTATTGTACGCAATGCCAAAACAATTCTAAACCTGTCACACAATCCACTCCAGACTAGGATAATGCAATCTGCAAAGTTGTTAATACATATTGCAGAATACATGCCTGGAAAGACAAAGTGACAATGGATTTTATTCTAAGCTCCAGTCATCAATCTTTGGAATTGACTTATTTTGGCTGAAAAAGAATTCTAGTCCTCAACAGCGTTTGATATAATTCAGCTGACCAGATGCACCAGGCATCAAATGTGTATAAGGTAAGAAAATGTTTTCTATGCACTAACTCCTTTAAACACAACCACTCAATGGGAGTTTTGGCTTATCCGAAAAAAGTTATCCAAAGCTCCCCCATACCCAAATAGTTTGGACTATCGATGTTTTAGTGTATAATATCCAAGTCAACTCACAAAAACTCAAACCTTGATTTACAGAACTTGGAATAGTTTGGAATCTTCTTAAAATACACTTTGAAATTATTGTTTTAATGAATTTTTAGCTTTTTGTAAATGAATTTTTAATTCAGTTTTAGTTTTCCTTCTTAAGGTGCAATGATATTTCCTCTCAACCATATTGAATTTTTGCAGCACTGACAGACCTGGGCCCCATTTAGTAAATATTATTTAGAGTTGACTGTGTACTGAAGAAGTAATTTTCATACATTTTGCCTTTACAGTTAGTTTAATTACCATAATTAAATGTCAGTTTAGTTATGAAATGTTAAAAACTTAAAATTTTAAAATTTAAATACAGTAATATTTAGTTAAATAATTTTTTTTATATGAAGGTTTACAAAATGTATTCTAATGATGGAATTATTTCCTTACAATGAGGCAAACATTCTCTAGATCCATGTTTTCCAACCTCTTTGGCCCTTACCTGAGCACATGAAAAGATTTAATGTTGACGCCCTCCACCCTCTAAGGCCACTTAGAAATCTAGATACATTTCCCCTGGAGAAACCACATTATCTTCAAATGAGTGACCCCCTGTGAGACTTATGGCCCATGTTGGAAAACACTGCTCTATACATTCAATAATGGTGCTGATGTTTAGGGGGAGGGGGGTATGAAGTGCCGACATATTTAAAACAAATTTAAATAAATTATAATAAATAAATTAAAAAATGACAAATAATGGTGACTTTGGCACAAAAAATCAAATGATACAACTCTGTACAACCATATATAAGAATAAAAAATGTGCAGTTACTGGCAACAACTTTGTAAAATTGTTGAATAAATAAAGAATGGCAAAACATAGGGGCAAAGCAAAGCGACATGGCCAAGACAGAGCTGATCCAAGATTACAGCCTTAAAATGTACAAGTTCACAGCCTCATCTTATGAGCCACAAAGTTCACAACCAGTATGGAAAGTGTTGGAGCTTGTTAGAGTATCAGCTGTAATTCATGGAAAATTTGAAAAATTACAACAAAAAATAGTGATCAGATCAGAGACAATCAGTTGTATTTACTACTCATTTAAAGGTATTTAATAAATGAGATTTAGAGATAATCCCAACAAAGGAGATACAAATACTTGATTTCATGTAAATCACAGAAACATATTCCACAATTCTGGCAATTGAAAAAATTCGCTAGGAAGTTACTCTCTACATATTTAAAAAAAAACAGGTACTGGGAGTTGTTTCATCATTACAATAAGATCCAAAAGCTAAGATTTGGCAAAGTAATTTTCATCTGTCATAAAGCTAGTGTAAGATGTATTATTATGACTACATTACAGTAGTGAGTATAGAATCTGGTGCTAATTGGTGCACATCATTTGTAGGTTTTGATGTGTTGTGCATGCGCTTAATTTGTGTATGACTTGTCTTTGTTATGGTAAAGTGTGTAATTTATTGAATAGGATTAGAACAGAATAGAAGTAGAGCCATGCAACCATCAGAGTAAGATCTGAGTACATTTCAAAAATGTAGTGCTGGCCTAAAATGATGTACGCAAAGACTTGATATATTAGTAATCTAACAAGCTCCAACAGAGAAGGTGCATATCTTTACAAGTTTAAATAGAATGAATTTATGATACCCACATCAAATTGATATATACACAAGAGGGGCCATTGAAACATAACCAAGCATATTATCATTCAGTTAACACAATGATTGTCTTAGTTCAGACCCTCATATCTCTGTGAGTACCACACATATCAGTGGTGAGATCAGAGAGGAAATATATTAAAGCATGGGACATTCTATTTTGGAGAGTGCTTATGAGGTTTCATTTCTTACATTTAAAACTGTAGAACACAATATTGTGTCCAAAGATAGACAGCTGCTACATAAAAATTTTTTGTATAATAATAATATTTTAATGAACATATTATTACCAGCTTTATATTAAATTTAGTTTTAAAATGAATATCTAGAAATAACTGGATTAACACACTAGTATTAAACTCGGATTAAATTAATAATTAATATAAAAATGATTTTTGCAGTTTATCTTTAATATCAATTTTATTGCAAATAAATCCAAATCAATAGAATCCTAATTAGGATTATTATGAAATAAAGAGATATTTTTCTTTTATGGGATTATTTAATAACTTATTGTTATCTTAACATTATAAAAAGTAACATAAAAATGTAAAGTTTGAAAATGGAAGCTGACATAAGATCACTCTAGACAAATTCAGAAAAGGATGTCTATACATTAATTTACTGGTTCATTTGTTTTTCACATTGTATGAAAATGGTCAACAATTTATTGGATATTGTAATGTTTTGCAAGACATTAAAATAAATGTCTGAACAAAGTTAACAGCAATGCTCTGTTAAATGTGGTAAAATATTGCACATTAAGTGTAAAAATGCCTTCTTTTACAAAGTTTCTTAGGGTGTATCAAACACTTGAAATAAATTGATCCTGATGTAGCTGTGTTAAATTAAGTGAATGTTTAAACAAGGTAAATTATGTAACAATGCACCAAGCTGAAAGTGGCTGAAAAAATTATTATATTAATTTTTAAGGTGCACTTAATTTGTCAGAAAGAATAATAATAAATCTACATGAGCATATAAGTAATATTTTTCCTTGTTTAAAATGGTCTTCCTTGTTTCAGTTATCAGGTTGCTTTTATATGTTCCCAAATCCAACAGTTGGATTTTTAAGTGATTTTGATTTCCTTTCAATTTACCAATGAAACATGTTCAATAAAAGTACAAGGATGAAAAATAAAAAGAGTTTCATTTTCATTTCTGCACCTTTTGCCTTGGAATGCATACAGACCATGGTTCTTGACTTCAATAAGTAGTACATTATTTAAGAACAATAAACCTTATATGCTTAAAATATCATTAATTTTAATGTATGTCAGCTAAACATACCAGTCACATTATGACAGTATGATAATAGCTGTACATTTTTCAAGTATAAATTCAACAATAGATTAGAAAAAGGGAGGAAGTAAGAAAGAGAGAGGTTGTTTTTTTTTGTATTCTATTTCAAAGTAAATTCAATATCAACACACTTAAAAATTTCTTAATGATAACTTGTAATAACTGAATAAAGCATTTGATTGTTTTAGCCAGTATAATCTACTTCTCTTGTAGGACTTAATGATGAAATCACTAACAGCTGAATTGAAATTTTCCTGTGTGCATGCTTGAAAAATCAGTCTGTTGTTTGTTTATGAAAGAGATTGATCAATGTGATCAAAGGGAACTTTCTACCTAAATTAAGAATTGGACAGACTTCCTTGGCGCTCTCTTCCAAAATCAGCTGCATTGTTAACCCGTTTCCTGTTTCTTTTTGCCAGCTTGGCCATATCCTCACCAAAGACATCTCCAGTCCTCAATGCTGAGATTAAGTCATCAAATTCCCCTGCAAGTGCAACAAAAAGAGCTTTTTACATTTCTAAACGACAAACATTTTGTTCAAGTAAAATAATGACATATATTTCCTTTAGACCATTGGTTCTCAACCTGTGGGGTCCCCGCCCCCCGGGGTCAAATGACCCTTACACAGGGGTCACCTAAGACAATTGGAAAACATATTTATGAAGTAGCAATGAAAATAATTTTATGGTTGGGGGTCACCACAACATGAGGAACTGTATTAAAGGATAGTGGCATTAAGAAGTTTGAGAACTACTGCTTTAGACAGATCTTGTTTTATAAAAAGAATATTTATGATGGAGCCATTCTAAATCCAATGCATTAAAATTTTAATGGTTTGATGATGCATTTAGAAGAAAACTTCATTCACTATTTCCTTTTGCATTTCCACATAGGCAATTAAAATTACTATAAATGAATTAAAGATGAAAGGAGATTTTTGTGAACATGCAAAAATCAAATGAATAAAATATACCTTTGAATTATTTTATTATTGTGATGATTAAAACAAGGAGTTAACCAATAATCAAGGCAAACTCTATAAACAAAAGACATGAATGTTTTCAAAAGTGTAAATCATTTCTTTATTTGCAGTCACGTGTGTGTAGAAATAAATATTTTCTAACACACTTGAACTGCATTTACAATTTTCTTTTACATTTTCATTTTAAATATTGAAACCAACTAGTTTTGTAAATATTGCATTTACTGCCCCAGCATCATCTGTGAGTTAATCTATAACCATTCAAATAGTCAAAGGTATGCCAAGAGTTTCACTCAGTTTTCTTTTTATAAATTTTGCTACATTTTAAAATAAAATATTAATTATGAAACGAGCACATTTTGTTTTCCAACAGGTCTGTGATGAAATCTATGAAAATGCCCAACAAAGTCACCCATTTTATGTCTGTGAATGTAGCCCAAGTTAAAATTTACTTTCAATGTGTGCTGACATTACTGCTATGTTACTTACCTTTGTCTCCATTTTCCACAGTTGCTGTTCCTTTCTTATCAGTTAGATTGCTCCCTCTTCTAAGCATAATGCGTTTTTCTCTCTCTTTCTTCAGCTAAAAAATAATATCACATAATTATGATATTTAAGAGAATCAGAGAATTTTTAATGGAACATAATAATAATATAATATATTAATTTCACTTAACTAACATTCATATTAAATCAGAATTCATATTAAATAAATAACACCAATCTATCATATAAAATGCTAGGAATGCATCCGTCTATATGTTTACCTGTTCCTCAAGTTGTCTTCTTTTCTCCTCCTCTTCTTTCTGCTTCTTAAATTTCTCATTTTCATGTCGAGCATCCACCATCCCAGTAACAAATGTATCAATACAACCAAAGAAATCCTCTGGTTGGGCTTGTTTAGGATCTTCACAAAATGCTTTGAGGATTGTTTCATACTGCAAGATAAATTTAGGAATATAGAAATGAAACAATCTATAGAAGAGTTTTTAACAATATATCTAGATTAATCACGTTAACAAATAATAAATAGTTCATATGAAAAGTGGTTAAAAGTAAAACACATATACAGTGACTAGGAAAAGAGACTCTGCTCACCTTTTGTTTCATTTCATTACAAGAGTCTTCAACAGAAGAGAAATTATATGCAGCCACTGTACAAAAGTCTTTCATGACCGTGACAAATTTATCCTGACTACTAATGCTTAGTTTCTTTTCAAAGAACTCCACCTCCTGAGATGAAACAATCTCAAAGTCAGTAGGAAAATTTTCATGAAATTAATTTGTAAAAAAACAACAAATTTAATTTTTTCTTTATAACTGAAATAACCTATGGGTATGATTATGAGTAAAACTTTAAAAATCAAATTTCCTTTAAATGAAAAGATATGATACCTTTTCTATACTTTGTAAACCCTTGCGTAAATTTATAATTTCCTTGTCTAAATCTGTGAAGCTGTTGGAGAAAGAAGAAACAGCCTGTTAGAAATTAAAAGTTAAAAAAAAAATGACACAACCAAACTTTTCATTTATTTCTTTTAAGCAAGTTTAAACAAATAAAATAACCACATAAAGTCAATGTTAATAGCTTGCCTAAAACAGAACAATAAAAAAAGTGTTTAAAAAAAACAACTGACTTGACTTTAGCAGCATCATGTACATGTGGGATCTCTTCTTCAACTTTGGTCAAATCTGGGAACTAAAACATCAGTGGAAGAAAAAAAATTACTACTAGCAACGGTAACTTCTTTTAAATAACATTAAATACTAGTGGGTATATTCTGTGCCAGGAGCAGGGAGTAGAGAAAATTATATTCTATGATAATACATTTATGATCTAAATGAAGATTTGGGAAAGCAATGTTCATGATAGACCCACCTTTAACAAGTATGTAAACATTACGGTACTTAACTTTATTTTAGAAAGCAAATTTTTTAAAAATTTTAGAACGTAACATGTTATGCAAGAAAAGGTGAAAGCTAAAATGTCCCTTACCTTCTTCTCAGCTAGCTCCACCAAATAATGAAGGAGAGTCATATTCTTGTTAGTGCTTGCTTTTGTGTCTATCATTTTACCCAAACTTGAAATCTTGAACCCCAGGGCTGAGCCTCTTTGACCTTTGTTCATGAAATTTCCCATAGCCAAAACCAACTCCAAAAGTTTTTTCAACCTTCTACTTCTAAAGACTTCTCTACTGGCCTCAAACACAGCTGAAACAGAAAGACACGTAACTTGAATTTCCTCATCCTTAAAAACAAACACAAAATATGATTACATGTAAAATGTTAGTTCCACTGATATTTGTTGAGCTTTTAAATTTGTGGTTTAAGTTTTTTTTATTACTAGCATCCGTCTGTCATAATGTGACAATGGTGTGGACTTCGCAGGATGAAATCACAAGGCCTGGGATTTTTTCTATTTTGGCAAAAGTTAACGAAGTAATAAAGGTACCATCAATTTTCTGCTTGCAATCCACTTTTCTCTCTTGAAATTTTTTCTTGAAATAAAGTGCTTTGAGCCGTTCTTCATAATGAAGTATTCTGAAGAAAAAAAAAATTATCTCTATAATTTTAGAGGTTGCCTTGATAGTTACATAAGTTACTAGTTAGTCATATTAAAGCCAGATAAAGTCTATATAAAACTTTGTAAAATATTAGCGCAATGTTATCTGATTGGGGCAAAAGATACTAAAATAGTACAAAAGTTTCATAGAAATCTCCCCGAAAAATACCATTGGCGATGTTCTTTTTTTCCCCTTGCCTTTATCTTTTCTTATGCTTGCTCATCTTTAACTTACTTGCTCATCTTTATACTTAACTATATTACTAAAGGGACTTGCTCATCTCTAACTTACTTGCTCATCTTTATACCTAACTATATTACTAAAGTGACTTGCTCATCCCTATACCTAACTCTCAAGCTAAAACTTACTTGCTCATCTCAATACCTAAATTTCTCATACCAAATGATAATAGGGGGGGGGGGGGGGAAGAAAAGAGAGACTTCAATCAGGTTAGGTAGAAGGGAGTTAATTATAGGCAATATGGGACAGAGGAGAGTAAAAGAAGTCCACTGTGATTGGTTGTAACAAGGAGTGGATGGAGAAAAGATTTAACAAATGAAGGAGAACATGATATTCATGCAATGTGGTGTCAAGGTCACATAGTTTTATATCAGTTTGTTCTCTAAGTTCACCCTGGCAGCCGTGTTGGAGCAAGAAACAATAGAGGTAATTGTAAAATGGCTTGTACCCTTGTGATCGATTCTATTGTAGTGTTCTGAGATAATACACTGTTTTTCTTGCGCAATATTTTGAAGGTGTTCAGTAAATCTGTCCAAGAGGCGCTATCCAGTCTCGCCCAGATATGCTATTTGGAAGAGTGGGTACAAACAATGGTGTAGATAAAATTGTGGCTCGTAAAAGAAAATTGCCCCTTATCTAAAAAAAACTAGGGTTAGGAAAGGTAATTTGTTGAGTCAGGATGACAAAAGGGCAAGTTTTGAAATGACTGCATCCACATGGCTTGGTCCCAAAGTGGGAGGGTGTAGAAAGGATATTCCTACAAACAAAAAGATCTCATATATTTGTATCTCTTTTAAAGACAATGAGAGGCGGGGCTGAGAAAATTTTGTGGGTGTCAGGGTCGGCCAAGAGAATGGCATGGTTTTTAAAGAAAACATATTTGGCTATGAGATTGTGGGGATGATATGTGAGAATAAGTTTGGTCTTGCTGATTGTTACTCAGACTAGATATGAAGGCATCACCACGAGTGGAATTTTTAACCCATTGAAGGGCTGATGAAAGTAGTGTCTACGAGTAGGACCCACTCTTGAAATAGTTAATCATCTCAGGGCCTTGTCCCAAAAGTCCTCCTCAGACTGGCAAAGTCAACAAAGACAAAGTAGTTGAGAAAAGGGAAAAGAGTACTTAAGGGGTTTTGGGTGGGAAGAAGAGTAGAGTAAATGACTCTCATAGCAAAACTTACTTGCTCATTTCAAATAAAAACCTGTCTGCCCTAGCCATATTCTCAATCTCATGAGCATACTCAGAGAGTAGTTGAACTTCTTCAGCCGTTGGAACAAACTTCAGCAACTGCAAGTTGAGATGAAATTTAGTTTGTTACAATTGTACTAAGCCATTTATTTACAAGAGAAATATGACATAGTAGTAGCTTTCTGAGTAAATAAACTCCTTACTAAAATATAATTTCAAAGAACTTCGTTTTCCTCTAATTATTATTTTGTTTAGGGGTCAAAGTTTCAGATTTTAACTAATACAGTAGTTAAAGAGAAATTGACTAGAGAAAGCTTTGGTCTAAGATATTATTTGTTACAATTGTATAAATTGGTTGGCCTGGCTATTACAGTTGTATGTATACCATCACTTAATTTGTTTAAATGGCAAGGATTTCAAATATAACATGTGACTGATTAAATATAAATTGAATAAAGCTTTTACATTTTTTTTAATGTTTAAAATTTATTGTTAAAGTTATTTAATTAATTTTTCATTATTTAGAGGCGTTATTAATTTTTTGTACAGGTTTTTCTTTTAAAGTTGTTGTTAGTATGCTTTGAAGGAATAAAATGGCATCTGTATCAGAAATAGTTTTTTGTCTCACAAAAACCATTTTTACTAAATGTACACTGTGTTTGCTGACCTGCTCCACCATGTCTTTAGGTAAGTCCTCTCCTTCATCAACATTCATAATGGCTCTGGACAGCTCTTCATTGGTCAACTTGAGTTTGGACAGCAGAATGGTACAGTTCTGGCTTCTTCTACCATCAATCACTGTCAGGACCTGTGTTTTTGATTTGGTGCTTTTGGTATCATCCTCTCCTTCTTCTGTAACAGGCTTTTGATATGCTGAAAATGTTCTTTGAAAATCCTCCAAATCTAAGCAACTGTATACCTGTAGAGGATGAAAAATTAAAAAATTAAATGTAGCCTCTACACCAGAACACTTCCATTGAATCGGGCAGTAAATTTTGTGATAAAGCAAAGACAGTAAATTAATATCTTTAGACTAGAAAATAAATTGCCAATTGAAATGTAACAATATTAAATAAATAGTGGAACAAGATATGTTTGGCCTTGAAAAGATAGACAAGACAATTAAATGGACATTTCAGCTAGATGCCTTCTTCAGCAGACAATACAAAACAAGACACACAACAAATAATTATACATAAAAAAACTTAGAATTCAAAGATTTATAAATGAATTGTTTCAGCAGTTTTACTTTTTTAAATTCTGCTTATAACATCACACTACAACAATATCTATTGACTTTTTTTTGCCCATCGGTCCATTTTGGGAAATAAAATATTGACATACCTTTGAATGATTTATGTCATTCCACACAGTTCCTGAAATTTGATTCTGCAAATAAATAGAAATGTACGGTGCTTTATGCCTTTACTTGGTTTTATTTTTGCTTCTTAATCTCTGATAGATTATTAAAACAATAGAGCTTTAATAGAGAGAAATTATTTCCATCTATTGTGCTATTCATTATTTCATAGCGTTTCTGATGTTGCAATTGTGATAATACTAAACTGAAGGATGATCACTTATAGCTTAAGTTAAGCAATTGTGATAATACTAAACTGAAGGATGATCACTTATAGCTTAAGTTAAGCAATTGTGATAATACTAAACTGAAGGATGATCACTTATAGCTTAAGTTAAGCAATTGTGATAATACTAAACTGAAGGATGATCACTTATAGCTTAAGTTAAGCAATTGTGATAATACTAAACTGAAGGATGATCACTTATAGCTTAAGTTAAGCAATTGTGATAATACTAAACTGAAGGATGATCACTTATAGCTTAAGTTAAGCAATTGTGATAATACTAAACTGAAGGATGATCACTTATAGCTTAAGTTAAGCATTTGTGATAATACTAAACTGAAGGATGATCACTTATAGCTTAAGTTAAGCAATTGTGATAATACTAAACTGAAGGATGATCACTTATAGCTTAAGTTAAGCATTTGTGATAATACTAAACTGAAGGATGATCACTTATAGCTTAAGTTAAGCATTTGTGATAATACTAAACTGAAGGATGATCACTTATAGCTCAAGTATTTTCACTTAACACTTGTCTAAAATATAACATCAAAGTTATGACTGTGGGGCCATTTATTTCTCAATGAAATGTTTTAACAATAACAGACAATGATTTATGTATATAAATTGACATTTGGGAAATAATTTTAAACCATTATAGCAGGATATGCCCTTGGTGTTACTATCAGCTGGTTTTAGTTAATCTATTTCTGGCTAAACCAAGCCACAATGAACATTCTGAGTACCAAGTGATCTTAAAAGGGTTTGTCATACAGTCTGGCCAATCTCATTAAGGTATAAATAAAACATCCTGGTATTCCCCAATCTCTCAACAAGCTGTCGGTACTTCTACGTTAATGTGTGCCAGCATTGTGAGTCTTAACCTAAACAAAAATGTGTTTACAACTTTATTTAACAAAAGATTTTGCTAGCAAATTTTTCCTGCTATGTGTCTGTGGAAATATATTGTTAGAAGCTGTTTTAGCCATTGTCTAAAAATAGTAACAGTACATAATGCTATTTGACGTTTTCCGGTCTTAGAAATGACAAACCTTATAAGATAGCAGGATTTACCCTTGGTGTAACAATCAGCTAGTAAAGTGAACATATTTCTAGTTAAATCCACAATGAACATTTTGAGCAGCAGTGATTTTAACAAGAAATTAGAGCTTTAAAAGGAAGAATCCTATGTACTATTTCTTAGATTATTCAACTCATAAATGAACATTTTGAGCAGCAGTGATTTTAACAAGAAATTAGAGCTTTAAAAGGAAGAATCCTATGTACTATTTCTTAGATTATTCAACTCATTAAAACGTTCATAACTTACCTCTGGTACTTTAGTCCAGTTGAAAGATTTCATTGGAACATTGGGTTTGGGGTTACCCTTAAACTTTGCTGCCAAACTTGAGTTAACACAACCATTCATACCTGACAATGCAAAGATTATTTATAATTAACAATTTCATATTAACACTTGAAATTGATCATTTAAGCAATGTACCAGTTGCTTTCTCATGATTTTATTTCTGCAAAAACTAACAAAATAAAAATTAAATACAATCTTAATGTTCTATGAAGGAAAATACCTTTATTATTTAATAATGTGTTCCAATGTTTTCTGCCAAATGTCCTCATACAACTAACAACTAAAATTTAGCAAAAAATAGAAATCTTTAATGCAGATCCCCTCAGAGTTGCAAGGAACTGCATCCTCATTACATAAGTTAAAACACTACATAATTGAAATATTCCAGTGCCAACATACCAAAATGAGAAGCTGTCGGTGCACCAGGCGCAGGAGGTGGAGGGGGTGGGGCTGGCAGGCCAGGAGGGGGAGGTGGAGGAGGAGAGAATGATGGAAAAAGTTTATTTTTTGCCTCTAAACTGGAAATAATTGAGGATGCTGCTGTGGTCAGTCCCATCTTGGCATCATCAGGGAGACTTCCACTCTGAACCAAATGTTGAAGTTTCTGTTTCTCTCCTCTTTCTGTGTCAAGCTGATAACAAAATGGGTGACAGAAGGTCAATGTTTTAAACATTAGCAAGTGCTGACATTAAGTCATTTCTATTCAAAGTTCAATTCTAAGCATTGTGGTGATTTTTATATGAATTAGTCATCAATGGTTTTGATAAAGATAATTAAATCTTTCAAAGAGTTCATTTTCTGTTGCCTTTCATGATTTTACATGGGGATTGGAACAAAAATCATCATATATTCTTAGTATTAAATGAATAATCCTCAGCTTTGGATGTCACTTTCCAATGAGTTGCATGAACATGTGTACTGACCTGTGACCTTATCTCTTCTACCCGTGACAAGAGATCTTGTAACTGCTGCCTTGTCTCAGCATGGGCTGATACCTCCTTCTCCAGCTTGGACTTCATCATATTCATTGTGGCCACCAGTTCATCCTAGCAGCAGAACAGATTAAAAAATGTGACTCAATTCAATTAGAGAATACCATCAAGTGTCAGAAATCTTTCCATCACAACTTTCACACATTAATTGAAAGAAATACCATGTTACCACGTCTTCTCCATTTTTTATTTCAATGTATCCAATATGAACATCTTTGAACTCTGGCCGTATAAGTTTGGTAACTATTTATGTGACAATTCATAAATAAGACTGGTCAAATGAGTGAGTACCTTTTCTTCCATTCTAACTTCACATTCTCTCTCTTTCTTGGCCAGTTTGGCTGCAAGTTCATCACTGGCTTTTTCTACATCTCTCAGCTTGGTCTGAAAGCTTTTGATATCTGTTTCACTGGCCAGTCTGATGAATTACACAAATCATTCCAAAAAATGAGTTTAGATTTTGAATTTAGAAACTGTTAAAAAAAGGATCCCAGCTATTTATTGTTTATCTAAGGTTAGAAATTGAGCACTTAGACACTGTAAGCAGAAGAATACAAAACAATTTATTACTCTGCCTGACACCATTAGTAAGTTGTAAAATTCAATTCAGAGACCAAAAGTTATTATGCTACATATCCAAACACAATCATGATTGAATCCCTCAACTTACTGTCTAATCAGCTGTTTAACATTTATTTCTTCCAGTGGGGCACCATCTGGATCTTCTCCTTTCTTTAACTGCAGAACAATTTGTTGGACTATTTTATCCACCAGTGGCCACACTTGTAACACATCATTCTTACCATCTGAAATTAACACCAATCAATGAAACCCATCTCTACAGTTTGCCTGACTCTCTTATAAATGAATGAGTACATAACGCTAATTAAGGCTTCTTGCCAACATATTCATTGTTTTGCTGTGGGTTTTTTCCCAGGTTTTCCGATACTTTGTTTCATTTATTTCCTTACATAACATTAACATAACACCAAGAACATTTGTGTCATTGGCACCACAGATGTATTTCAGTTATTTCTCACAGTAAATTATAAATTATAGCCAGGAAAAGGGCATCTTCTTCCCCCCCCCCCCCTGCAATCCTGTCAGTTTCCCCACCGACCAAGCAGCATATCTTGACTTTAAAATAGTTGTATTAAATAAACTCTCCTAAAGACACATAATCCCTCACTCTGTATTCGTTAGCATTAAAAACTTCTCTTTTTTGTATAGTGTTTTAATCTTTACTGTAACAAAAAGAAATATACATATTAATAAAGAGGTTTCATATAGATTTTAGAGAACAACTTACATGGGATTAGAAGCAAGTGATGTAGAATAGACAACAAGTTTGGGTAGGCTGTCGACAGGTGAAGTTTTTTCCTTAATACATCAAACATTGATGTGGCACTTTTTGAGTCAATGTGAACCTAGAACAACAAGACAAATCTTTGGACTAAATAATTGCATCACTATAGAGAGATACATTTAGTCTAAATAACTTCAAAATTATAAAAGATAAAATACCTGCAATAGTATAAAGGGAATATAGGAGAATTCCAAATTTTTATGATGAACAATTATATTCTAATCGTTATGGAACTCTTTGTTCCACCAAGACACTAAATTTGATTTATAATATAAAAAGAGTGCTTACACCATCAAATCTCTTGGCAAACTCTTTCTCATCTTCATTGCGAACCATTTCAAAAAAATCTAAATGCCTGAAATTTTAATAGTTAGCAGATCAATCGATTGTTGTTCAATGATATTAGATAAGTCCAGTATGTTATTTTATTAAATAATGGAAATGCTGACATTTCATTTTGTCATCTAACATTTTAGAAAACATTTTAAAATAAAGATACCAAAAAATAGTGAAAATAACATCCTTAGGGTTGACACATGTAGGCTTCTAAAGAATAATAGTTGTTAATGAGATGAAAATCATAAAGTATTTGCCAATTGCTTGCTTTGAATTAAGCATAACATTTTGTCATTTAACAACAATAAAACAATGCCTCTACAACTGTCTTCTAGTTTAACTTTTGCAATAGAAAAGAAAATATAATGGAATAAAATTTTAATACTTACACAAATTAAGGATATATTTTTTTATTTTTTTTACATTCTATCGACATAATAATTTTGTCTTCCATCAAATTAAACAGAAATATATTGCAAATGTAGAAATGTAGAGCTGTATTTAAAATAACTTAATTACAAAATGGAGACATTGGTGATTTGTACCTGTCTAAGGTTGTGTTTCCATGAGCTCTCATTTTCTTGATGACTGGGATGATACCCAACATAAGGAATTCATAACGGAGGTGAAGACGAAACTCTAGATGGTCCTGGAATGAAATGAGTTCATTTATAGACACTAACGGAATCTAGTTCATTAATGTGCATTTCAAGAATTAACAAGTTTTAGGTTTTAACAACTTTGACTTATTCTAAAAAATTACAAACATTAAGGGATTGCTCTCACCTGTCCAGCACCATACTTGAGAGCAGCATTGATAAATGACATAACGGCAGTTTTTAAGGCCACCTCTTCTCTGTACTTGCCTGTGCTTCTGTCCAGGTCATAAATAAGTAGCTGAAAATTAGAGGGACAGTGAAAGAAAAATTACAAATACATTGCAAAACTTGTGATTTTGAGAGCTTTTCAGAAAAAAGTAATTACAAATAAATGGGTTAATGCAAAAAAGTCCTTATATGCCTGTTGGGTAAGATAAGTTGCAATATTTTCTACAACGTTACTGTAAATAAAACAATTATATGCAAACATATAATGATTTTATTACATCAAAAAGACTAAATACCACTGCAGACCACAGAAAGAAAAACAAAAAAAACTTTCTATAAACTTGTTCTGATTATAGAGTACCGGCACCTGAAAACGAGTGCGTTCTCCTGCGTATTTCTGAAAATGCAACATGGCATTCAAGACTTTGCGATGTCCTCCTGGTACAAGACAAATGGCACCAAGAATCTCCAGCACAGCAATCTTTGTCTTAACATTCTCCACAGCCAAACTCTGGGCTATAGTGTTGATACAGTCAGGGTGGGCGAGGACATGAGCTCTCCCTTGCTGGAGAAACAAAGAAACACAGAGTGCATCAAATCTCATGAAAGTAACATTATAAGGCATGCTGTATTTCTGTTCATTGTCACACTATTTAGCCACAAACAAAATCAAAGCTTCAATAAGGATTAGATGACTTCATAGAAGTTTTATTTGAATTGAAGTATACATTTTCTTTTATACCATTATCTAGTCATTTATAATAGAGAATTACCGAATTATTCATTAGGGCCTTGATGCATCCAATGACTGCTGTATGTAAAGGGCCTTCAGATGTTTCGTAGTCCATCTTGGACAAGAAGTTTAAAAGGCACTGGAGTCCATCCTTTTCAATAAATGACACCACAAAGCTGGAGGAAACATGAGAATTTTGGCAATGACTAAATGAATAAAAAATATTTATAATACGCATTGCATTAGCTAAAACATTTATAATAAATAAGTATTTAAAAAGCAAGAATATGATATATGTGAATAAAGCACAGTTAAGGCATAGTCGGCTTGCATCTTATGTTAAAGACTACGGGGGCAATAACACTTCAGAATCCCACATTTTATTGCTCTGAAATCTGACTTTAATGGATGTTGGTGCAAAATGAGCAATGATGACAATAGAACCTTACAAATAACATTAACGCAGCTTCTATTTGAACAAATTATACCTCAACGTTTGAGTGCGGAGAGCTGTCTTGAGGTTTTCCACAAGATTAATAGATGAATGAAGATCTTCTTCATTAAGGCCAGCTGGGCTCTGAAACACAACAAACTGGAGATATCAGTTGCAATCACATTAATCTTTACTAAATCTTAATCTGGACCTACATGTGAGATGGAGACAACTTACTAGAAACAATTTAATTTAACACAATATGGCAGATGTGTACTCACAGAGTTAACAGCTGAATTAATGGTGAACATTTTCTCAATGTAGTAATCTGCTCCATTCTGCTTGCTGGTACCCACATCCTGTGTAAAAAAGGATATGGTGATTGTCTTTAAACTGCTTTATTATTTATATCCCTTAACAAAAAAAAAGATAATAAATTGCTTCTTCTCTTTACATACACAATACCAGTATCAAGTAGGCATGTGTAATCCTTTGAGCTTATACTCTCAATACGAAATAGGTAGTAGCATCCAGTCCCACCATCGGCTCTAAACACAGTCTAGTAATGGCTCACCCAGGGTCATTCGGAGAAGGGGGCAAAGGACGCCCCGTCTGAATTTGTTAATATATTGAGGGGTGGTATTGTCAGGTTTTGCCTCAGGCGCCACTTTTCCTCTGCACAGCTCTGAGCTCACCCTCTTGTTTTGAAGAGAACACTGTTATGTTGTTTTTCTTCTTCTATATTTTGAGGGCCCACGATCAATGTATTGATCTTTCTGGCTCCTATATATACCAGTATATTAATATATATACATATTTGTCATGTTCTCTCCTACCCCTATCAACCAGGTAAGACCGTCCCCTCTCAACCCTAACCTTATTCACTAGTCCATAAACTAGTCCTAGCCTCATTCACTAATCCTCCATCAACTACTATTTCCCCCAAAGCCCATAAATGTGTACCCCACATTTCTTTAACATCTCTCAAACTTACATCGTAATCTATCCACCTAGCTCTATAGAATACACTTTGGTGCACATAGGTCTATACAAATTTTATTAACTAATTTGGGCACGTTCCCCACATAGTGACTGGCTACTAGAAGCAGGGGCTATTATAAAATAAATATCTTAAGCATTGTTCTTTCTCCAATACATTTAGTAGCCTCTACCATCGAAATCAACGACTCAATTGGTATCTTTCCAGAAAGAAAAAGAAAAAGACAACCCTGTTTTGGAATTAGTTAAAAGTCTAATGGAATTAGTAATGTTATTGGGGTGAGGCTTCAAACAAATGAAAAGTATACTGTTTACGCAATTTAAACTCTTGGAGGGAACGATCAATCAGTCTCTTGCCAGCAGCCATTGTGTTGGAGCTACCAAGTGACACCCTACTAGAATTTCACTGTCGTCTGCCTTGTTATCAATGGCGAGACCACCGCTGGGTGCATTCTTCTCACAGCGCTGTGTCCGTGTGCACATTGAAATGATACTACCTACACGGATTACATCTGCAGATGCTGGCGCCAAACACGTGAATGGGTCTATGGATAACAAGTGGGACGGGTGGGGGTCGGTAGATATACCACCAAGAGGTACAGGCCGCCCGACTGTTTCTCTCAATGTGGGCGTGCATCTGATATTAACAAGGGTTTTTTGTTACAGTGCAGCCAATCTGTGCGGGGTTCGTGGCAACATTCATTAATCGTCGAATAGAATAGAAAGCTATGCCCCCCCCCAAGACACCTTTGTAACTTTGTATATCTCTTCCCCACTGACACAATCTCATACAGCTGTATTCAAGAAAGCGGCATGCGACCAACAGAGGGAGACCTTTCATGGTGATCTTTTTTGGAGTCATTTTGCCAGTAGGGGGATGTTTTAATATTTCACTCCAACACATTCTTTAAAAAATAAAGTCTTCTATATGTATATTAAATATTAGTTCAGTGCATTGTTTATATTTAAAAAAAATAATAAATACAATTTAAATATAGTTTGTATCAGATGGTTAAAACTTGTCGATGAGTGCTGTAACAAATCGAAATCAAAACATTGTCATTGAACAATTCTGTTGACTTTCGGCCAGGGTTTCCACATACACAACGGTAAATCTCGCCAGGAAAGGGCGGTCTGTCATGAGAAAATTGTTACACTTCGGTATCTTTCAATAATTCACATTTGAACAACTTTACCAGTTTTGACTGGTTTATATGAACATTATGAATGTTAGGCCTATATGTCAACCAACAACTTAAGTAACTCAAAATAAAAGTGTGTGCTTTTTTTATGAGAACGCACATTAAAAACACACACATACACAATCACCTGTATGCACATACCCATCCATAGGAAGCATAATTTTGCCAGTTACAAGTATATCTGTTAACAATTTTTGCTTTAAACTGTCAAGGAGAAACTCAAGGTTACTGGTTAAATCAAGTATTTAAAAAAAATCAAGTTTAAACGTAAGTGACCTTTCCTAAAATTAAGTATACATGATAAAACATATCATGATAGGTAGTAGACATCCTAGTTGATATGCTTGTACACACACACCACACACACACACACACACAAATACATACAACACTGCATCTATTTTTAAAAAGAGTCTTACACGTTTTAGTGTTTATGTTCTACAAAATAACCTTTCCATCTCTGCAACTCCCAACTTTCGTTCACTCTATGCCTCCAATAGTGTTTATGTTCTACAAAATAACCTTTCCATCTCTGCAACTCCCAACTTTCGTTCACTCTATGCCTCCAATAGTGTTTATGTTCTACAAAATAACCTTTCCATCTCTGCAACTCCCAACTTTCGTTCACTCTATGCCTCCAATAGTATTTATGTTCTACAAAATAACCTTTCCATCTCTGCAACTCCCAACTTTCGTTCACTCTATGCCTCCAATAGTGTTTATGTTCTACAAAATAACCTTTCCATCTCTGCAACTCCCAACTTTCGTTCACTCTATGCCTCCAATAGTGTTTATGTTCTACAAAATAACCTTTCCATCTCTGCAACTCCCAACTTTCGTTCACTCTATGCCTCCAATAGTGTTTATGTTCTACAAAATAACCTTTCCATCTCTGCAACTCCCAACTTTCGTTCACTCTATGCCTCCAGTAGTTTTTTTTTTCTTCTAGACATTTTTCCCCTTAAAATCCCTTCAGGCTAACTCGAATGCTGAAGGTTAAATGCTGGGCGGAGTTTCGGAACGGTGAGCAATTCCCTCAGGTTACCATTGTTATGGGGATTAAGAACAGACTTAGGCGCAGGTCAGGAGCGTAGATTGCTTTGTCCACGGCGCGTGTCGTTGTGAATACTGGATATTGATGTTTATGGTGAACATTTCAGACACGGCGATGATATAGAAACATAACGAGTAAAATATGTTAGTGTGAGGAAATGTAATGTTATATCTTGGGGTCAACACAAGTGCGTGATAAACGAACTTGAACAACTGTTTTGTAAGTCAATGATGCATAGCCAAAAGACAAAAGGGCTGCTCAGTCATATAATTCCATCATGATCATAAGACACATACGAAGATTGGAAACTATTGTAAATGCCAGACATCTACCAGCAGAGGGCAAACCTTCCCTCACTATGTCAACTATTTTAATCAACTACTTTTCAATAATTTGTATACCTGCTGCTTTGTGTAAAACAAGGTGCGTGGTTCCAAGTAGTACTCCAACATTTAAATACTGTATGGTATACATATGGTAATACTAAAATATACTATGGACAATCATTTACTTCCATTTTTTTTCAGATTAATAAATTTCTTACAAAATCTTTCCCAGTGTGGGTAACAATTACATGTAATGTGTTTGTAAGGGACAATCAACGAACGTCACGTGACGTGTCTCAAAAAAAAAAGTGGGAAAGGGGGGGGGGGCGGCAATTTGTGACGATATGTCACTAAAGTGCATAGTTTGTATTAAAATGTGACTTTTTGCTGGGGGTTGGGGTTAAACAATCGGCAAAAATAGCATGACGTTATTTATGGATGGCCACTAAGACTTTTCCTCTGTACGGAAGGGGACTGAAATTTTTTGTAGGCATTATACTCCAGTGGCAGTTCACACTTGGTCTACAAACACTTTGTGAAAATAGCACCTCATAATTGACAAATGTGTGCTGGCCATTTTAAAGCCATTGAGTTGCTTTTATATTCTATTGATCATGTTTCTCACATTACATATTCGAGTCATCTGTCCTTGAGCAACAGCCTTAGATCAGATTTAAGGGCAAATTGAGAGTTGTGTGAGCAGGACGGAAGTGGGGGCGTGTTAGACTCTAGGAATGTAATCAACTGCTCACATTTCTTTAACTAATTGGCTCAAGTGCATGAATGAGTAGTGTGTGTGTGCGCGTACGTGTGTGCGTGCGTCTGTGCATACGTGTGTGTATGTGTGTGTGTGTCGGGTTTCATCGTAGAAACACCTTTGACAGAAGACTCAGCAATTACGAGTTGAAAGAAGCCAAATAGCGTAATTTACTTACCTGGCTTAATTCACATTTGGAGCTCTCTGTTCCCCTTTCCCTTCAGTTACATTTTCCGAACCAGCTTTTTTAAAAATTCTTTTGCGAAAGTAGGACACATTAGAAATACTATTTCGTATGCTATTTTGATTAATTTTTTGAAATCATAATTTAAAAGGTTCTGTATTAAAGGTTATTTCAGTACCCGAAGCCTTTTGTGGGGGGAAAGTGATTTTGTCAAGATGTCTGCTGTTTTCACAATGAGGAGAGAGTTCATATCAAGTTTAAAGCTTGATCAAAACAGCATGAGACGGTAGAGCAAAAAGGGCCCGGTTATCCCTACCATCTTCACAAACTTGAATGAACGTAACTCGCCCTTCTCAATGACGCGCACAAGAGGGAAAGGTAAATAATAACAAGAAGCAGAGAGAGAGAGAGAGAGATAGCAAACAAGCTGCTGACAAACTTGGGAAAACCCCATTTCTCTAAATAAATACATTTAAAAATTATTTAAAAAAAAACAATGTTCACTTTCTTAATAAGAATTTAGGTTTAGAATATATGTAAACTCTCTGGGGTTGGCTGGCGGTCCTGTTGTTGTTGCCGTAAGACATTGTTGTTGTTTTCTTTGACAGATACAATTATCTACATAGAAAATGTTTAGGTCATAAATAACTAACTAAATTAACTTAATCTTAAGCTCTTCCCCCAAAGCCCTTCTAAATCCACGTCACTATTAATAGTCAACCAGGACCACAGACGATTATTGGTAAAATGTTTCATCTTTGAACTTCCAGGTCTGATTGTTATAGTGTTGTCTATGAATTATTTTTAATAATTTTATTTTGGTGGAGACGACCGGGGCGGGGGGGGGGGGGGGAAGAAATCTTATGAGGGTCAAAACCGTCTTAAACAAATGATGCCAATTCTTCTTTCAACCCAATACGTCTGCAGGAAGATTTTTATTTCGAACATAATATAGGAGACAACCATTATGATGGTTAGTTGCAATTCGGTTAATTATTTATTTGAAGGTGCGTAATTCGAGGTTTGCATGTATATAGCTAAATAGAATGAGGCAATCGTCAGCACAGTCCTGCTGGAGTAACTAGGGCCGAATAATCTTTCCTGTCAATCAAACTTCAATCATCAGACGCCGCCCGTTTTGTTAAATAAAGTGTTTGTCTCTCTAGGCCCTAGCCAATAATTGCACGTCTAAGAGATGTCTATGTGCGATGAGATGACGCCGGGAGAACTAAGGACATGCCTATAAGCTGTACATGTTTGTGTAGTTAATGATATATGGAATGATAAGTGCTACTGACATGAAACATTAGAATACAATAGTTTGAACTAGCTGAACTTAAAGTCAATGGTTCTTAAACATATTAATCTCATTGACGTTTTTGGCAATCTAACAGAGAAGCTACAGCCCCCCCCCCCCGCCCCCCCCCCCCCCATTATTCAGTGTTACTTTGAGGCTGATGACGATAAAGGTGCAGAAAATCATGAAAACTCAAGGGAGCACTGAAATGTGAATCACCGAGTGTTAGGCGAACCTTAGCTCAAGAACTCTGAGATTCCCAAACACACTCTATGTTGATGAGCACTCGCAGGGGTTGAGGGGGGAAAAGCTGCAAGCCCCGGTGTGAACATCGTTGAAAGGGTCAAGTGTTTGTCGATGTGATGTCATCAGCAGTTCAGGTTTGGCTAACACAAACTCACACGTCACACGAGTGGTTGTTAGTGATCGCACAAAGTTAATACGACTCAGAAGCTGTATCTATTGATGTCTTCTGTTGTGTTCACAGTGTTTCAAGATTATAAACAGAGCAACAGAGTTTAAAATGATATTTAAAGAAGATATGTCATTGGTCATGATTTTAACTTTAACAAAAGTGTATCCTAAAAAGTGCTTAATAAAAACTAAGTTTGGAATCCCGACTAATGATCATCACTTTATTATTTTTCGAGTTCAGTTTTTTAATTTTTTAAAATGTTTATTTCACTATATATAGTTTAGATAATTACAGCTTAAACCGAAGTGATTCCATCTCAAAGCGGTTAGAGGAAGTTTCAGGAACATAATGAAGAAACTAATGCCGCATTGAACAAGAAACCAAGTAGTTTATTACAAAGTGTTTTGTGTACCGGAAACATCCTCTTTTAATACGTGCATTTACCATAGCCAACGTTTTCATCGTTAATAGTAACGCTTCCATAAAATGTGGATAAGTGAAGCATAAAACTATAGACATTTTGTACCAGCAGCATTATCCAGTAGCTGTTAAAAAGTTAATGATCGCCTTGCTCATTACCATCAAAACTTAGCTTGTATATAGCATAGTTGGACTAGTCACATTATTAAGCCAAAGCTGAGGGTAATGGTCAGGTTGTGTGGAGGCCCTATTCATTCAACACAAATACAACTCTCAAATTGAACCTCACCAAACCTCGCCGATCCCACACCGCACAGAAAAAAAGACAGTTGATGCTCCGTCCTTGACCTTAAGTTTCAGCTCAATCGATATCCCCTCATTTCATCGCAATATCGAAACAAGAGAGAGGGATGTGAGGACATGTGCGAGTTGGGTTAGGGGGGGGGGGGAACTATACACAAATTAGAAAGCGAATAGAGACATCTGCCAGCTGACAAGCGTTCCCTGCACTGATTTTCTACAGCACATGTGTTTTCTCATGGATACATTTACAGGATAAAATATGACTATAAATTATGATATACTCAACAGTACAAGTTTTGATTTGTCTTTTAAAGTACCCGGTACCCCGAGTTGGGATTGATTACTTTATTATTATACTTAAAAAATACAGCCATGGAAACAGGTGGATGGAGGTGGCATGTAAAAAATGATACTGAGAAGTAAAATTAACATAAGTAGATCAGCATAACGGGAGTGAGGTGAAAGGTTCACAATAGGATTCAAGGAAACGAATGATGGAAATGAACGTCTATAATGATTTATTGATTTATTTGGAGGCTTAAGAATCACGTCTCTTCGTCTGAAACACAATACAGGTGTTGTCGCGAGTTATGAGCCAGTGAACATTCAATAATTGCACATTCCTAACCAGCCAATAAACAAAATATGTCAAACATCCCCCCGGGCTAATCTCGAACACGCGTTTTACCTTGGCTGACAGCGCACAAATAAACGTACGGTGACGTCTAATCACCACGGGCGTGTAAGAAGGGTTTAGAGACGAGGTTCAACTCATTAGTTCTCAAATATAGAAACATTAAAGAAATATTATTTGAGATTTGGAACGCGATCACCACGTCTCTTAAAATAATACATCATATCTATATATAATTATTTTTTTAAACGCTCATCTGGATGCTGCGAGGTGCAATCTCAGTATCGTATGAATGGAATACCATGGGGTCGTTTAGTTATTTTCAAACAACTCTACACTAACAACGAACTGTCACAACACTCACACACCCATTAGTCACCGTTTTTCCACTTCAGTCATGCGCTTGTCGATGGAAATTGTGACATTTTATGGTAACATGAGTTACATGACCATGGGTCAGTTATATCAAGTGGCAGAAAGTGAGCCATGAGCACGTGTAATGAGCAGATGACATGTTGAAAAGATGCAAGATACATGTGCATTATGACATCGGAATTGTAATCGGTAACATTTGTTTTATACAGCTGTTTTGAATTAATAAATGTATGTTATTTTTTAATGTCATGATTATGTTTGCTAATATTTTTATGTGCAGCTCGGTGAACCCTAGCCTGCGGGGTATTGCGCTATATAAGTCCACTGTAAGAATAATAAATGCATAACATGCCATAGTATCAACAAGAATCTTTGAAGCATCCTTTATTTTCCCCTATAATAAAAGAATCGATGTAATAGATATTTAAGTGGGAAATAATGGGGAGATGGGTGGTATTTTTACCTACAATGTATAGGTAGAGTAGGGTAAGATAGCATCTACAACATAATCAATTTAATATATAATCTTAACATGACATTTAAGCCTCACGAATTCCAAGCGCAACAATTTAATTGTCCAATACACTAATAAACTAATAATAATTTATGTCATTATCTTTTTTTAAAATCCTTTATATTAACTTCGTTTTTGTTTTTGTGTTTCTGAGTTTAAGACACAATCTTCGGACGGCTAACTAACCCACTTCCCTTCAGCCTATCGATCTGAAACTTGGCACATAGACTCTTTGCCGATAACAACACATGCAATCAAATTTTCAGCACCATCCACACCCTCCAAAATCAGTTTTCACACTACCAGGTGTCATTGATTTTACGAAGTAAATTTCCCATTAACTGTGCTAAATAATAATTATTTTTTTTTAAATATCGCAAGTGCTTTAGGTGGGTAATATTGTCTTTTGTTTTAACGGAAATAGTTGGTGTAATAAACCTGCGGTGTAAAAGCGGGTAGGACATTAGAATATTAATATGGTTCAGGGGTGTGAAAAAATATGTGGTTGCGAGCCTTGGGGGATGGGAGCACTAATTGGGATTCTTAGGGCGCCACGAAAGGTGCAAAAGACAGGGCACCACCTAAAAAGCTTATAAAATAACGGAAAAATTAAGTGGTATAATTATATGGTATTTGTAAGGCGCCATCCGTGTTTCTGTAAATCTATTTGTTGGTCGAAGCTCATTTAGAACGTTTCCCCGGGCGTAATTGATCTAAACTGAAATAACTACTTAAAGAATATGTCTTTAATAATCAGTCATTTTTTAGAGATGCTAAAAAATGCGGATATTAATTATTTATAATATGCTACATGTAAGTTCACCAAGAAGCCCAACACATAACGTATCATTCTTCAACAGGATATATACCTAAGCTATGATAAGAAAATTTGAACGAAACAAGTTTGTTGCTAATGTTGCAAGGTTATCTTCTTTTAAAATATACGCCCTAGATATTCTCTTTGTCTTTGGTATATTCAGCTCATTTACATTCGGGATAAAACTAATTCAACTTCCGGCTCCGCATTAGTGTATTCAGATTCGTTACACTTCTTTCAAACCATTGTAATGAACACGATACGGCCGCTAGAGACATCTAAGTTACAGAGGAGAATGTTTTAGACACCTTAGCCCCATACCTTCCCTTTCTCCAGGAACGTGACATGACCTTTCCGGAGTTTACAATTACCGAGTTTGTCAGTGCGTTCACATCTGTCATTCATCTAACCAATAATATTTCTACAACCTAACCAGCATGCTCTCTTCTTTCTCTTCTTTATTCCTCTCCATCTCCCATCAAGCAACTCACTCTCTCGCACTATACCACCTCCTTATCAACGCCGCCCATCGATCAGGCATATCCCAGCTTCCCCCCGCCCCCAGGATAGCTACTTTCTCATGGCCTTAAAGTGACCAGAAAAACTAAGCAGAATTCCCTCCACAGTTGACACGCTCAGGGTCAAGGCCATGCTTTATTGAAACGTGCCCACAAATCGAAGAGAGCAAAACTTGCCTTGCTTACAGCTGGCATCGTGTGTTATGGCGTGATACGACGAAATTAGATTAGGGTTATTCCAAAAACGTTTGGTCACTTTTAGTTGGTCTATGCATAACTTTTGACTACATCATTTTGAAAGGCCCGTATCGTGTTTATATAGATGAATGGCACGTTATAGGCAAGGAAAAGAGAAAGGCTTAGTAAGACGTATTTTTACACAACATACAACAGGTTCAATGAATCCACTTTATTCATCTCAGGAATAAACTTTCCAAAAGTATTGGGTGACGGTAGGTCTGCATAAATGCTAGGGTCTCCAGTAGGCCAAAACTAAGAATTGGATTGAAACCTATAGCTTAGGAGTCGTATTTAGAACGAGATCCGATAATCAAAATTCTATTTGTATCACTATAAACAATTTCAGGTGAAATGCTGCGGTCGAACAATTAATAGTGAGTGCCAGCAGTTGGATATCGAGGTGGTCTGAAATTTTTTTTCAAAGAAAATTTTTGATGACGCTTTTTTAGTCTATAGTCCACCGGCTCTGTTGGGTGCATCATTATTTACGATATTTAAAACTACACCTTCTTTAGGCGCCACTAGATCTTTACACGCCACTACATCTTCTTTAGGCGCCACTACATCTTATTTAGGCGCCAATACATCTTCTTTAGGCGCCACTACATCTTTACACGCCACTACATCTTCTTTAGGCGCCACTACATCTTTACACGCCACTACATCTTATTTAGGCGCCACTACATCTTCTTTAGGCGCCACTACATCTTTAGACGCCACTACATCTTCTTTAGGCGCCACTACATCTTTAGACGCCACTACATCTTCGTTACACGCCACTACATCTTCTTTAGGCGCCACTACATCTTCTTTAGGCGCCACTACATCTTTAGGCGCCACTACATCTTCTTTAGGCGCCACTACATCTTCTTTAGGCGCCACTACATCTTCTTTAGGCGCCACTAAATCTTCTTTAGGCGCCACTACATCTTCTTTAGGCGCCACTACATCTTCTTTAGGCGCCACTACATCATCTTTAGGCACCACTACATCTTCTTTAGGGGCCACTACATCTTCTTTAGGCGCCACTACATCTTCTTTAGGCGCCACTACATCTTCTTTAGGCGCCACTACATCATCTTTAGGCGCCACTACATCTTCTTTAGGCGCCACTAAATTTTCTTTAGACGCCACTACATCTTCTTTAGGCGCCACTACATCTTCTTTAGGCGCCACTACATCTTCTTTAGGCGCCACTACATCTTCTTTAGGCGCCACTACATCTTCTTTAGGCGCCACTACATCTTCTTTAGACGCCACTACATCTTTAGCCGCCACTACATCTTCTTTACACGCCACTACATCATCTTTAGGCGCCAACATCTTTAGACGCCACTACATCTTCTTTACACGCCACTACATCTTCTTTAGGCGCCACTACATCTTTAGGCGCCACTACATCTTTAGGCGCCACTACATCTCCTTTAGGCGCCACTACATCTTCTTTAGGCGCCACTACATCTTCTTTAGGCGCCACTACTTCTTCTTTAGGCGCCACTAAATCCTCTTTAGGCGCCACTAAATCTTCTTTAGGCGCCACTACATCTTCTTTAGGCGCCACTACATCTTTAGGCGCCACTACATCTTCTTTAGCCGCCACTACATCTTCTTTAGACGCCACTACATCTTCTTTAGACGCCACTACATCTTTAGCCACCACTACATCTTCTTTAGACGCCACTACATCTTCTTTAGACGCCACTACATCTTCTTTAGACGCCACTACATCTTCTTTAGACGCCACTACAATTTTAGCCGCCACTACATCTTCTTTAGACGCCACTACATCTTCTTTAGGCGCCACTACATCTTCTTAAGACGCCACTATATCTTTAGGCGCCACTACATCTTCTTTAGGCGCCACTTCATCTTTAGGCGCCACTACATCTTCTTTAGGCGCCACTACATCTTCTTTAGGCGCCACTACATCTTCTTTAGGCGCCACTACATCTTTAGACGCCACTACATCTTCTTTAGGCGCCACTACATCTTCTTTAGCCGACACTACATCTTCTTTAGACGCCACTACATCTTTAGGAGCTACTACATTTTCTTTAGACGCCACTACATCTTCTTTAGGCGCCAACACATCTTCTTTAGCCGACACTACATCTTCTTTAGACGCCACTACATCTTTAGACGCCACTACATCTTCTTTAGACGCCACTACATCTTTAGGCGCCACTACATCTTTAGGCGCCACTACATCTTCTTTAGACGCCACTACATCTTTGGGCGCCACTACATCTTCTTTAGGCGCCACTACATCTTCTTTAGGCGCCACTACATCTTTAGGCGCCACTACACCTACTTTATAGGCCACTACATCTTTAGGCGCCACTACATCTTTAGGCGCCACTACATCTTTAGGCGCCACTACATCTTTAGGCGCCACTACATCTTTAGGCGCCACTACATCTTTAGGCGCCACTACACCTACTTTAGGCGCCACTACACCTACTTTAGCCGCCACTACACCTACTTTAGCCGCCACTACACCTACTTCAGACGCCACTACACCTACTTTAGCCGCCACTACACCTACTTTAGGCGCCATTACACCTACTTTAGCCGCCACTACACCTACTTTAGCCGCCACTACACCTACTTTAGCCGCCACTACACCTACTTTAGCCGCCACTACACCTACTTTAGGCGCCACTACATCTTCTTTGAAAAGACAACATCGCTTTAAACAATTGTTATGAAGGATGACGTATTTTTTAGCACGACTATCTCGCGTCCCACGTGCATGACCCCTCGTGAACTCTCGTGACCGCCTTTGAAGTGTGGCTAGAAAAACCTTATTTATTCTAGTCAGGAGAACTGTCGAAAATAATAGAATATTCTGGATAAAACGAGAAGGCAAAACAATGCATTAGACGGTTCTAGACATTAGTAGGAAATGCCTATAAAAAGGGCTGACCGATAGAGAGGAGAGAGATTTTGTTTTGATCACGAGATGCTATGTCATACTTTGTTGTGTGTAGAGATTTTTATTTCCTCGTACAATTTTGTGCTCATTGTATTTTTATATACAGTACCGGTACCAGAAAATCTGTAAGTTTATAATTTTAATTATATTTCTCTTACTGTTATTATTTACTTGAAGTTCACAAATTAAAAAGTTATTAATTGTAATTAGCTCTGGCCTTGATTGTCGTATTTTTTATTATTTTTAATTGTTGGTATCGTCCTTTATTATGGACCGTTTCTAGAACGAGCCATAGTCTAAAATTAAGAGATTAAATTCTCAATTCATAACGGTCCGTAATACAATGTTTTCGCTATTTGTACCTGCCCATATTCAGTTGATACAGCAAAAGCGAACCATATGCTGGCACCGGGTTAATCAGAGAAGTGAGTCTTAAGAAGATCCTCTTAAATCAATTTACATCGCCGCACAATTAGCACCATACTGCAGTTTTAAACAAGCAAACAATTTACAAACAAAACAAATATTAAACCTAGAAACAATTTACATCCACACACACTCCCGCAAATTCGGCCCAACATTTTAAAGAAAAATTTTAAGAAGCCGAGAGCAATGTATGTGCTTTAGCTCGTGGCAGAGTTTCAAAAGTGTGTATAATGAAAATCTCCATTTCGCCATTTGTTGCTACCTAACTGTGATGAGTTGAGTAAAAAATAATTACTATATATTGCATACTGCTTCAACTCAGTGCATATTAAAAATCATGTTTATTTGTATCCTCTAATTAGTTTTAAAAAAGGAACTTCAACTTTCATCTGACGTGGGCAAGTGAAATTGGCACGTGGAGTGTCCAGGAAGTAGCCTCTTACATAATATGACATAAGCTAATTGCTCACACCCGCATATTTAGTTGTGAGGTATAGATCACGACCACACTACCAGGAAGATGTTAGCTCAAACCGCTTCCATCACACAGGCCTGGAGAAATTAATGGAGAAAAAAAAATGGGGGGAAGGGGGGGGAGGTGTTATTAACGTTAGCGAATTATTTTATTTAAGACCATGTTGGTTGTTTTTTTCGGGGTGAACTCATTGTTGGACACAATAAAAAAATACAAAATAAAATAAACAATCCCTGTTTCTAATTATTCCCACCATGGCCATGGCACTGCTGGTTCACCTGAAGCCAGTTCACGACACGCACACGAAGTCCACTTGAACCCGTGCGGTCAGTTGGTGACGGCAAATATCCAGGTCGTTTAGTCAACAGAATGAGCCATCCAGATAAAGGACAGCTGAATAAATATATAGGTCATTGAGAAATACGGTCGATGTTTCCTAACATTAAATATAATGTAAGCGAGTAAATCCTTCCAATTTTACATCTGTTGCACTACAATTAACACTTGAGGCTATTACAGAAATATGGGCGGACTGCGTTCAGTTTGAATCAATAAGAAATATACACATGATAAAGGAAAACCAAATATCCCTTCAATGTTTGAAAGTATTCTTCTTATTATTTAAAGCCAGAATTGAAAACACGCTCATTCAGCCATACGGCCTTGATCCCAATATAACTCACTCGACGCACCCGGGCAGCAGTATATATATCTATTGTTATAGTATAGGCGTCTCGTTTACTTTCATTCATCTTTTCTGGTGAATGAACTTAGGCTGACCCCAAGTTCGGCTGCTCTATTAGTTGGGTGTGGCTTACTAAAAATAGTCTCCTTCGACCTCGGTTACAACTAACTAAAATCTATGGTCTGTATTATTGGTATTAGAATTTTGTAGAATTATGTAGGAGGTTTTAGAAACGATTACAATGCGTAGTCCTTCCAGAATTATCTATGAAACAGGCTTACAAAGCCGAGAGATTAAGCGGCAGAGGAGACGAGAGTTATTTTGAACGTGTGCTATTGTTTTGCTATGCGAGAGAGAGATTTGTTTACTTTGTGTGTGTGTAGATTCCTTGTCATCATTGTACTTTTTTTACAACATTGTATTTTCTTCAACATTGTAAAGGTACAAGCCAATTATTATATTGTAAGTCAATAGCTTTAATTATATTTCTTTTGATTTTGTAATTTATAATTAACATAATAAAATTATTAATTGTAATTAACCCTGGTTTGAGTATCGTATTCTTTGTTATTGTATTTAACTTATGGTATCGTCTTTTGTTGATGCTGTTTTAGAACGAGCCATATACTGATATAAGAGATTAATTTCTCCATACTGATAACAGTACGTAACAAAATATATTAAATGCATTTTTGTGATGGTAAGCTCCAGTAAATCGCATCGGCACCTTTCAAAAATTCATTTACTAATGAAGAAGTTTAAGAAAATTAAATAGTTTAATAGTTAAGATGGTTTAAATCAGTGCATTTTTTGGAACAATGTGTCGGTACTCATGTGTTGTTAATATTTTAGGGCTCAACCCTTATGACGCCCGCATTGAAAGTGTGTGTGGGGGGGGGGGGGTCAAGATGTAATGACGAATTATTACGAGGTTGTCTAAATTATGTGAAAAATGGGTGATGATGGCGTAGGTGGGGGCGCCGAAATACCGTGAAGTCATTTATTGATGGCCCCTTAATTCATTTCTTTTTATCCCAATCACAGGTCATTAAATGTGTAGCTTTGCTTTTCAAGATCAGATTCAGATATGTAAATATGTGTCGTTATTTTCCTGTGTTCTGTCGTGTGTTTTTATAATGTACATTTCACCAACAAATTATTCACCGTTCTCACTCAGTGGCGTAAATAGGGTTAGTGTCGCCCGGGGGGGGGGGGGGTAGCCAATAAAGCTTTTTGCCCCCCCCCCCTATCCCTTCCACGAAGCAGCCTGCATGCATCACAATAAAGATTTCCCCTCGACCTGCACGCTGAACAGAGATTCAAGTTGTCGTGTACCAAACATAAAATTGTGAAAAGGTACTTGGAAAATTCGTCGGGAAAAGGTACGATACCCTGCTCAGGTGCGTTCTTCGACCCAAAAAATGCCCTGGTTAAAATCAACATTATTATAAAACAACATTGGTATTTAGTAACGATAAAAAAATATAGCGTTTCTTAGTTGCTCTTCGATCAAGTGTAGATTGATGCAAAACTAAAGCCAGGTATGCGCCGAAATTAATTTACTTTTTCATTGATCAACATTTTTCAATGAGCCCCTTTCCTACCCCCATTTTGGTTTGGAAGCATTCGACGCTCTTGATTGCCTTCACCCCCACTCCCTACCGTTACGGGGGATTTGGCGCATATGCTAGGGACATCGATATATCAAAGTTCATAATTTCCAGGTTTCCCCTTTGACAAAAAGCAATATATAACTATATATAATTAATATTAAGTGTGTGTTGTTTTTTTTATTTGGGGGGGGGGGGGGAGGAACGGCAACTCTAAGTTCGTCCCAGGCGGCACAAAGTCTCACTCATACATTCCATGATATGCGTATATTGTACATTTTTCTACTAGAGGGTATTACAACATAGTGTTTTGTCTGCATTAGAGTTTCCTGACAACACTTTATAAAAGAAACCAAAAAAATGATATGATAGGATCATGGTGGTAAACTAAACAGAGCAAGTTACAGACTTCCAATGATAATAATTATCTACACCACGGCGATAACTAAAGGAGACTTTCCAGACTGCACATGTCATTCGTTTACAGAGGGAATACTCAAGGTATTCCAAAGGACATTTGTTAATGATCATGTAACTGAATCCACCCATATCAACATCTACAAAGGTATTCGCCATTTTTCTCCTTCACTTTCTCCGACCCGACGGAACCGATTGCTGTACTGAGTGAATCTACCTAAGACGTGGGCTTTTACCTTCACAATGCCCGCCCCACCCCCAATTCCCAAACGGCCGGTCTATACTTAACTGCCATGTTCTCGTTCTTTGTTCAAGAACATTTTTAGACACGTGATTTATTAGGGATGGGGTGGGGAAAAGCATTCGGTACATGTCTGTTTGATCTTCCCTGCCTTGTGTTTTATGCGTACGGACAGATGCGGGCTGGCCAGGGTGTCGGTTTGCCCGATGGCAAAACGGGACCCTGGTGGAGCGGATCATCCTTAGACTTTACAGTTTGTTAACAACGTTAATTAAATGAATGGCATTGCAGTTGTGTTGTGGGCCCCCTTTTACTCCCTGGCAACCAATATTTGTAAATTCAGTCCACACTGATTACCCACTGCAGGGGCGGTCAACATGTGTGCCTAAGCAATTTTCACTACACGCAACAATTCCCTTGCCTCTCCCATTTTCAACCTTTTTAAAATCCTTTACATTAACTTCGCTTTTGTTCGTGTGTTTCTGTGTTTAAGGCAAAATCTTCGGACGGCTAAATGACCCACTTCCCGTCATCCCATCAAACTGAAACTTGGCACATAGACTCGTTGCCGATGACAACACATTCTATCAAATTTTCTTCCCCACTCCAAAAATCAATTTTTACCCGTTGTTCAAGGGGAGATGAATCAAGCATGATTTTTTTTCAATGTTTGCGTGTTTTGGTGTAGAGATTAATTGTGTAGATGTTTCTGTGTGCTTTGGATTTGTGACGTATTTGGGTATGGCCTAAAAATAAAATGTGTTTTTGAAGGTGAAAATGAAGGAAATATGAATCGTGTTTTCGCCAGAAGTTGACCCATTTCCATTACCGATTCTTATTAAATCAATAAATATCGTACAATTACATAAATGTAAACAAATATGCACATTAAGGATTTATACGAAAAACTTAGTATTTATGGTTTGTGTGTATACTTAATCAAATCAATAAAAACAGAATTTATATACAGGGGGTTAAATCCAACACAAAATAACAGGAATTATATTATATTTGTAATTTGTAATTTGCATAGCTCTTTTTTAAAGTGCAGACAAATGGAGAATATGCATAATATTAATGAATATTATACAAAGATAAGACAACTACGGCAGCCAACAAAAATAGATTGAATAAATAACGTAGTGAGTGAGTGATGCCGGATATTCGGTATATAGAAATTATGTGTGTGTTTTGAAGTACAAAGAAGTGAAATAGTTTTCATGCAAACAGTAGTGACGTCATTCAACTTTCCGTCAAACATTGAAGTCACATGACCCTCCTAGTCCTCCAGAATGGGGCGCCTTAAATTGGAGAAGCATATTTGGACTAGGCAAAAGCAAATTACCGAGTGCTCGTTTGACTGGGCCGGATTCCCGTTTGACTGGGCGAGATTCGCGCTCTGTCAATGGCAGAGAAAGTAGTCAAACACCGGAGATGGTTGGCAAAGGGTCAGGGTAGGAACACTTTCAATCATGTAGCAGTTTAAAGTGAATGTGATCCATTGTTGTAGAAATGTCAACCCCAGGTGATACTCTACTTGAGGCAAGCAGACGGATATTGTTACAGCAAATTCCAACGAAATTATGTCCACTCGGTTTACGCGAGTCAAGTATGGAGACAGTGCGTATAATCACTAAACTTCTTTCTCGTTAAGTTTCTAATTGATTCCTCTATTATTATTTTCACTACAGTTATACATTATCAAATATTTCAATGCTGGCACAAGCCATAATGCAGACATATTTACCCTCAAACTCTTAAAATCGTACAATATCATCATAAAATCGTTCAATAAATTTTCTTAATAGTAAAAAAATAAACATACAGTATATATAATTTATATAATGTATGCACCTCAAAATCGTACATTGTACGCCAAAATCTTAAGAGTAAACAGGTATGATAATGTTTTAATTGCGAGCCATTAGGCTGTGAGCGTGAATTCGTTTTTCCTTCGAAATCAGTTTTATTTAACGTGGAAAACGCCATTTAACTAATTTTATCACTTGCTTGTATGGTTCACATGGAACACGCAATCTAATAGCACTATTATATGGTTTGATGGAAAGCAGACAAAAACTCGTAAACAAGATGTAATAGAGAGCAGTGCTTTCTTTTCAAGCCGCCGGTCAGCAAATGGTTAAAAATATAAAATAATGATTAATAAATTGGGCACCTGTCCCAGTGCAACGTGGATAATCCTGCAGCTATGGCGGTCTGACATATTGAATAAGTTTGAGAAGCACTGGTAGACTAATAGCATGTTTGTTTATACATTTATTTTTATATATCTGCTAAAGGTCTTTGATAGAACTTTCGTGCCTTTCAAAGTATATCTGAAACCTCACCAGACTGCCTTTTACGTTGCACTAGTTGTGTCTTCTGATTTTGTACGTGATCTACTATTTGAACAATCCTAAGGATAAGGCAACAACTCTCCATTCAGAACATCCCCCCACCACCACCACCACCACCAACTGGCCATATCCACTAAAGTTAAAGAAAACAGTGTAGGGAGCATAGTGAAGGAAGCCAGTTTTAATTAGTGGCAAGATCTAAATATCTAGTGATTGAGAAGATAGCTCACGCCCTGCTCAAGATTTTCTCTGCAGGGGGTTTCAAGTGAACCGGTGACGTCATGGTGGAGTCGCGAGTTCACTGGTAGCTGTCTGTTCAAATATTAACACAGGGCCAACAGGCGATCTCAGTGATTCTCGAGCTAATATAAAAGGAGACACACTAAATAAGTATCACCCAACGACATGCACTCATTATTACATAACATGTAGCATAACTCTGGAACACAACATCAGGGTTAGTGACCTAATGGAGGCGGGAATTAAACTTAGAATACTTCCTCTTTAGACTTATATAGAAACATTTAGAACTTTTAAACCCGATCCTTAGGTTGCTTAAACAATATAGAAGCGCACTTCATATGATCTCAAATATGATATATTTAATTTGAGCGACAATCACAACATGTCATGACATCTCCCTAACAAAACCCCCAAAATGAGAACCCTCTGGAATAAAAAGCCCAACCTGGTAGCTGCTAGGTACACAGTAGAAAGTTAGAGGGTAATTTGGTTTACATTTTGTATTACATTTACTAAACACTAGCGATGGCCTGTTGATAGACAGTACATGTAAGGCAGTCCTATTGTACTGGAGAGTGGGATGGATCAGATTAATTACCATCAGACTTTTGTCCCGACACCATTGTACACAAGACTTTTGCACCACAACTGTGTAGCTGTGAGTTGTGGTACCACAGCTGTGTAGTTGTGTTGCCACCACCACTGTGTAGCTGTGAGTTGTGGTACCACAGCTGTGTAGTTGTGTTTCCACCACCATTGTGTAGTTGTGCCACCACCACTGTGTAGCTATATGGTGAAACACGATAGATAAGCACATAGAGTTCCTTGACTTAAGTTATCCTATTTATCATGTCCTCATAAAAATTGCGTAACCTCATCCGCTTTCTCCTTGGCTGGGTATGGGATGTGTGCCATAAAACATGGCCAACAAGTAAACACATAACATACGAATGTTACACCATAGTGCATGACAGGCTTTCTTAGAGTTTTTTGTAATACAGCCCCCCACCCTCTTTGTCCAATGTGAAGGTGGCAAAAGACATAACTAACCCACCCCCACGCTTGGTTAGATGGTAGTCTTGGTGACACTAATGAAACTCGGGTCTTTTTAAGTGTTGGCTGAATGACAGTAAAAATTAGTCCGACTGTTTCCCATGTAGTCTATCCACACACGTGACACTCACTATATTTTTGTGTCAGTGGTTCCTAGATTAACAAGTCAGTCTGATTATTGGGCTTAGTTTAATTGGGGATGTGTTTAATTGATACAACTCTACAAACAACCATTACTACACTTAAGATACTTTATAACATGGTTGCTGGAGTATGATGATACCTTCTGATGCAGACATTATTTGCTAAAATTCCCTCAGTTGTTTATGACCAAAGTATTATGTCGCCCTGACATGTCCTTGGCACGAGTCACTCGAAATGATCACTGGTCGCTACTACAGTTTATAATATGGCTGTAGTTAAATATTGTCTTTTTGTTTCAGAAAGAGAAGAAAATGGACATGTTATGGCTCCCTTCTGCCATTGTTACAATCCCACTCTTTAACACATTGAAGGCCTTCAGTGCGCTACACCAATAACAACATCTTCTGACATACCATCTTCTTGCTACAGTATATCTGCCATTTCTTCTCAGCTGGAAGACCGTAGAGAGCATCTCTGTGAGCCTTGTCTAATCCAAGTTCAGCCTTTAGAGGAAAACAAGTAAAATTAACAGCAATATCAAATGTACGTGTGTATTTTAACACCAATCATATATATAGGCCTATTAAGGAACCGTTAATATGCAATTCTCTGTCCTCGTTAATGTACTTAAACTTTAGTTAATTTGTCTTATTTGTAAGGGAAGAGTTCTGTTAATATATTATTAGAGTTTAAAAAAAAAAAACAGGATAATGCATCTCGGTGTCAGCTGCCTGAAGATCCATTCCTTTGTCATACCTGAATCTGTTAAACTACCAAACAGGGATGTGAGGCGAAGAGAACATCTTAAGAGGGGGCCAAAAGCGTCATGTAGTATGCAAAATATGCTTGTTAATATTTATAGGCTACCTTTTTAGGAAGTTTGCACCTAAATTCAGTCTTTTGTTTTGCCAATGCCTTGTTGGGAACAGAACTATAACTGCAAACAGCTGTTTCACATTTGTAAATATTTAATAAATTCAAGCGTATTTGTATATATATAAACATAAACGTTTACTTACCACCAGCTCCTCAAATTTGGTGTTTAATTCTGTCTCGTCAGCTGGCATTGGAATGTCCAATAAAACGGGTTGTAAGGGGGCAGCAATGTCATGGGCATGTTTAATCTCTGGGGGCCGTGGACTGCCCCCTAGACACCAACACAAACCTTGGCGGGCTGGCATGGTTGATCCTGAAATACAACAAAATTATTAGTCCTGGGGCACAGTTGTATAGTCCTACTCAGTGGTGAAATAAGAAAGCTGTCTTGTCGGAACGGTAGCGGAATATCCGAATCGGTAATTTTTTAAAACGAAATACACAAATTAAAAGAAACTCAAAACAAAAAATGATATTATTATCAATCAACATTTACCTTTTAACACCGTACCACTCCTGTTATGGTTACCGGAAAGTTTCCACTTACTTAGACTCTTTTTACTATAACTTAGAATGTTGTCTGTAGTTATCTTCTTTAACTAGTGGATACCATCACAAAGCTTAAGTCCTTTGGTCCGCGTACTCACTAATGGTCCATGACTCACTACCCGCAGTCCGTCCGTAGATTTAACTTTTAACAGATATAGTAGTTAATATATCACTCACAGAGTATCTAATTACATGTATATGAACTTTTTTTCTACAGTTAAAATGTTAGTAGTATATCATTGAATGAATAGATACAGTGTGTTTTTTACTAGTCCATAATGGCACGTGGCAGCCGAAATATTCATTTAGTTGATATAGATATTATATTTTTTTTAAATGACTTCGCCCTCAAAAAATGGTTGCCAATTCCTTATTTAACTGTTATATCAGAAACTCTTTTGAGATTTTGGATTTTCAGCTCTAAAAAAAATCGCCCTTGACTAGATATTAATAGAATAGAACTGAGATATATCGGGCTTATAAATTCATCAACTTATACAGTACATTAAGTGCCATTAATTTAAAAAAAAATATATTTCTGTGATTGTCAACGCGTTGAAATGATAAAAAATACTCTTGTATACAGTTAATCTTTGATACAGACACATAATTTCTAAAAGTAATGTTGTTCAAATGTTGAAACGAATTATATATCTCCAGACCGCAGTCATCTGATACAAACACACACACACACATATAGTAAATTGAGATGACATACGACCAGATTATTGTGGTATGTAAGTGTACACAATTTTTTCAACAAACGGTATAGGTAACCCCTCAATTTGTCGCCCTATAAACAGTGGCTTGCTTTGACTAGATGCTACACGGGCGAAATCTTATAAGTGCACCACTTAACACACATGATTAATAATCTGTTTTATATTATATATAACCCCAAAAGGTGCCGCTCGGGGCAATCGTACCCTTTGCCACACATTCAGTTCGCCACCACTGCCTAATGTTCATATACAACCTTGACAGCCCCACTATCAGCGTATACTTTTTTGAAAGAAAACCGATGTCAAGATGGGGAGAATAGAGGTCGCGTGCGGGTAATTGCTGAAAAACCTAGATGGCACACATCAAAAGTGACAGATCAAATAAATATTCATAAAACGGGGCCTATTATTTAACCTAGTTCTACCTGAGCAAATAGTAGGCCTGCTGCTGAACCGGATTTGTTTGGTATGTGAACATAGGTATTGTACCTGGTTTGGTCCCAGTGATATATCAAGTGTGTCCTCTCTTGTGGCATTCATGCTTCAAGTGAAACATTGACAAAATTCCTCTCAGTTGTTAGAATGCCAAAAAAAGTAAGGAAAAAAAAAGGGAATACTTCTTTCTTACATTGCTGTAGCACATAGACCTAACTGTTCTTGCTAACTGGCACACTAGACTTAGATCATGGGAGGGCAAACTACGGCCAGCGGGTCACATGTGATCCGCAAGACCTTCCGGGAACTTCATTAATGTTTTAGAAAAATGTCCAAATTGTGAATGAGCTGCAAATGCCCTCTGCAAAAAAAAAATGTTTCCCACTCCTGACTTATATGATAGAAGTATTATCCACCTCTCGCAGATGATGAACATGGTGTCAATTGTAACTGAAATAATTGTCATAATTATTACTCTTAATACACTATTTCACTGACCCAAGAAATAGACCAAAAACGGGAATGTATATTAAATATATATATATGGACTTTGATAGTTCGTTTTTTGGAAACTAATGCCACTTTTTAACCCAGGCGCAAGCCAGACACGACAACCTTCGCCACAAAAATAAATGTAAATATAATTTGATGTAGTGGTTTTATCGTGACTTAATCAACCTTGCTTCGAGTCTATACCTCTACTAAATGTTGGCTTAATTGTTCTTTGATATGATTCTTTAGTTGCCGATTATTGCATTAAAGGAATTTTGAAAATCAATCACAACCCCTGAATTCTTGATCTATAAAGACTTTTTATTGTGTCTACTTTTTAAAAAGAAAAAGGAATGAAAAAAAAAATAATTCAGCAATGGAAAACAAAGATAACCGTGTCATTGATCAATGATAAGATCTCATAGTTAATGCTTCTCTAGGGTGACACCCCGGGCGGAAATTATTTTTCTTGAAACGGATGGCGCGGCATTTTCGGCCAAATGTCGATTTTTTTACGAGGAAACGGGCGGCAAAGCTCTTGCCCCCCCCCCCACCCCCCTCCGGGTGATTCTTACCCTATCTCATTCATTGTAATTAACCTTTGTTAAGGGTTGCGATTGTGTTGTGTGTACTAGATTAACTTGTTCATTTGCAAGATCTCTTAACACTCACACACCCTCTTTATAGACAAACCCAATCCCTATTAGCAAGGCCATTTTTGGTGATGCAATTAAGCCCGGTGTCATGATACGAGATAAGCACTGATTAAGAGAGTCATTAAGAGGGGACCATTCATTGAATGGATATCTAGAACAGAGTTGGAAATAGTTCCTGAGAAGTGTTGTGGTCAAACACTAACACCTAATGTTTGATAGCCATTTCCTAAACTTTGTATAGGTCTATGCCTTCAATAATATCTTTATTTATTGTTGATCAGTTTATTTTCATTTGATGGCATTTTTTTGTTAACTGCATTCTGAACTTAATTGTACAAAATCACTCCTCCACCAATCCTTTATTTAATCTTCCAAGAGATATGATATTGTTTTAATGCACTAACAAATCCAGCATGATTATTTATTGTATTATCACTGAAGTTTAAAGTCAACGCTCAACAGTAATGTTAGTTATAATACATTTCTGACCATGATAAAACCGTAACTTTAGACTCACTGCCCCGTTTCGTCCCGCTGGGAATGAGTAGAACATGAGAGGGATGTAAAGTACATTTTTATCTGCCTATTGTTTCTGTTTGCAATTCCAGACAAGACTCATGAAAATGCGTAGCGAAGGTTTGGGGGGGGGGGGGGGCGTGCTGCGGAAGTTAAGGTTAGTGGCCCGCACTCTCTCCCCTCCTCCCAAAAGTAGTGGGTACAGTGAAAAAAGATGAGGCCTTTCGATCCTTATTATTGTATCATTGTGATATTTTTTTACGCTCACGATATTTGTTGATGTGACGTGAGTCCAAACCATATTTATGGTGAGATACTTCCGAAATCCTATCATAAATAAAGATGTTTTTAAATCTTCAACAAAAGCTAACATGAAACAAAAGTAAACATTCATGAAACAAAAGTAAACATTCCTGAAACAAAAGTAAACATTCATTTGATGAACATAATTTAAGGACATAAGTAACACATGGTAAGGGGAACGTTTTTTTAAAAAGACAGAAAAAAGTAACGGCTTGATAAACAGACTTCAACAAATAAAAACTAGAAACGTGTATAAAGTTCGGTCATACTCATATGAGGAAGATGTAACTAATTTGGTCCAGAATGGAAAGTTCCAAATAACGGATTTACACTTGGTGAATGCACGACGATGAAAGCTTGACGGTTATCTTACCTTAACCTTAAATTTACTGACGTATTCACTTTGATGACCTGAACGTTAGATGTTCTTATGATTTTACTCACGATTGCTGAATGCTGACAATAACAGGGAGTAGGGAACAGTGTAAATTGTGTAAGATCAATGGGGAGCTGTTGAGTCCCTAAACAATCAACTTACTTTTAGTGGAGGTTACAAAAGTACCCCTCATCACTTACATTACTAAACGTTGAAAAAAAGGGTGGGGTAAAGAAAACAGTTTTGCTTCCTCGCCAACAATTCCACGCATCTTCATTTTCAGCTATGGGGGCTAAGACCACATTGAAGTTGTGGGCGAGGATAGGTTGGGTTTACGGACTGTGGGGGGGGGGGGGGGGGGGAGAGAGAGAGGCTGTTTCACCAAGCGTTTAATGCAAATGTTTACATTATACATCCCTTGTCCATAATGCCCCTCGCAGCACAGCATACGTACAGCTCTGGTATCATGCCACATGCGGCAATCACAACTTTTATATGCACAAGGTTTTAAAATGCAAATGTAATTCTAAGGTACCACCTATCAGCCACGCGTCGAATCTTAGAGCTCTGAACATATATGTACATGCAGAACAAGTCCTAGTATGTTTAACTCATGTATTTGGCTACGAAATACAGCATTTAACGTAGTATATAGATTTCATGCAACATTTTTTTTTCAAAATGTAGATAGAGGGTTAAAGATTATTCCCTTACACTGTTTACATTGTTATAACATGAACTGGAATTCGAATCGGCGTTGAATCTGTGATAGGCGTATATGTAAAACTAAGAATAAATTTATTGTATCCTTTCTGCCAAGCAAAACAGGACATAAACGCAGACCGTTTAGAGTAGAGTATATAAAGTGTAGAAGAAAAATACGGTATTGAAAATTGTCATTAACTCCTTCAACGTTGTACCCACACCTCCATTATAGCCATATCTATATAGACAATACATCCAACACAACACATACAACCACATATAGGCGTTCAAATCGTCATTGTGTACCACAGTAGCATAACCGTGACAGGTACTATGATATGACAGAGAAGTGAATTCCTCTCATTAGCCCCCACCCACACACCCCAAAAACACACACACACAAACAAATCTCCTCCAAGCCCTCTATATATATAAATATTTATCATTCCCAGAAGAAACATGCTTCCTCTTTCTCTGGTGGTTGTCCAAGCATGACACTTAAAACAGCCGTACAGTGTAACATATGCACACTGATGACACACGATATGACACTTTGGTTAAAAGCAAATTTGTCGGGGACATCATAAACATACAGATAAACATCTCTGCCGATAAGGGTATGTTTGGGGGCGAAGGATAGATAAAAGTTATCACAGTAAACCCTCTTTGACTTTGGTGGACCAGTTTATGTAAGCTACGCTGCACGCTCTGGCTGTGCTTACATCAGGAAGGCTGAACTGAAAAGGGTGACAGACAGTGAAAATGAATATAAGTAGGCCTACAAGGCTGCATGTATTTTAGCTCTTTTTTGTATGGCTTGTCAGTAGAAGTTCTTGGTCAAAGATTGTACAAGTCTTCAGTTTTGATTTTTTTTTAAATGCTAAAACATTTGCTGTATTTCACAGCCATAGTTAACAATAAAAAAGAGAAATAAATAGATTGCATTTATATGTACTGTACAATATCAATTGTGTGCTATCATTAGGTCTGAGAGACTTGACTAGCTCCGGACATATTAGTTAAGCTTTTTTTTCAACAAGACAAGAGGCATCAACACATTTTAAAAAATTAAATTAACAACAATAAAAGGCCCATCCCAATAGTATTAGTCTCAAAATAACCTCTCCCCCACCCCAATGACAGTACTCGGGAAATTAATAAATTTTGCATCTGCTATCCTCTGGGCGAGGACTGGCTAAACACAGCCAAGTCGACATGTGCTATAGATTTACACTAAAAAATTTGTTTATGTCGGTTTCATTTTTGTTTCCTTCTTATTAATAAAAAATATAGCCTGGTGATTATTTAGTTAAAGTAACTGAAAGAGCTAAAGGGAAGTGTTCAAGTCGGTATGCGATTGTCAGTATATAGTGTCACAGTGGTTCTAATAGTAAAATATCGATTTTTTTTTTTGGGGGGGGGTGGGGGGGGGGCTCTAAAATCTAGTCCTGTAAACCTGGGGTGACCAACCCCGTCAAGTATAGAGGCACGCGGATATCCGATTTTTCACAAATAAACGTATTTGTTCTTCGTTCAAATTACGAAAGAAATCGATTTTGAAAACATAAGTGAGAGAAAAGATACACTTACATCATTTTACCTTTGTTTTATTCTGTTTTGTTATTTAGTATTTCATTATGTGAATTAATGATTAAGAACAGTATAGATAAATAATTCTTTACAACATTTAGCTGATATGTATTTTAATATAAGGTGTAATGACAAACAAAGCGTTACAAAGCTTAGCGAGATTACTGAGAGATACAACTGAGTCAAGTGGCAGTGTAAGCAACGTGTTCAGTGTTTGTGCACGTGAACTGTCGTAACATTGAGTTAAAACAATAATAAATGAGTTTACAGGTCATTTCAAAATAAAACATTAATTTTTTTTTCTAAATTTTACTTATATATTTTTATTCGCTTGCTTGAGCTGGCCTTAATTGTTTAATGCATCAATCATTTTTTTAAAAAAAGCTTTTTTGATGAATGGGTTTGCATTTCCCTTCAATCATCACGTGTGTGCTTTGCCTTTATACCTCAATAAATGAAAATTTATCTTGGGGGTGTGGAATATGTATGAATTATTATTGTATGCCTTATGATTATGCCAGGTTGGCTAGTGCTTCTCGTACTGAAGAGGGACGGTCCGTGAGCTCAAACATAAATGAAATAATATTTTCAATTTTATCTTCAATTATTTGATCGCTGAGAAGGGTTTGGCCGGCACGTTGTTTCTTTTAGTGAGTCGTTTTCACATGACATCGTTGACATATAATATAGTGATATATCATGTGCTCCATATTTCGATCATCGAATGATCGTTTCCATACATTCTCTGCTAGTACATTATGATAGCTCAAACAGGCGTCGATCCCACCAGCGGCTAGTGATAGTGGAATTGCGCCAGCTAGAGATCAATAACGCAACTCAGCTCACTAAAATCAACCGGCATCAGAATAATAGCAGACGCCGACTTACTGCTTTAAAATAAGCCCTCTAATTTAAGAAAAAATCACTGAAAAATTAAGATAACAAAGGAACCGTATTTTCTTAAACTCACCTAGAATTATTTACGAAAACATAATCCGCTGTTAAAAAGAACCACAACAGAAAACGCACGTTTATAATCCTGCGCTCATGTTCCTGAATGTTTATCCCTTTCGTTGTTCCCGGTCCCAAGTCTGCCTGTCACGATACACTGGTTCCAGTGGCTTGAAGGGATCTAAATATAGCACATCAATTTCAACCAATCGTTGTTGAGTAGTTATTTTCACCGACCTTACTGTGATCTCCATCATGGAAGAATGCGGTGTAAACAACTTGTTACTGTTATTTTGAATTTGTAAATATAATGTTTGAGCAAAGAAATACGTTTCTTTTCTTTCAAAATTAAATGATTAAACAATAATGGTCAAACAGACAATACAAATTTTTGCCCGAATAAAACCTACCAAGCAAGCAAGAACAGGGGTAAGTGAATAGCTAAGTGTGTTGGCAAGGACGCCAAGCCCCAATCTGCCATGCATCATTACCAAATTATCGTTATCATAAATTAATATTTAATAATATCATATATTTAAAATCGTATTTAAATGCTAAAACACTACCAGTTTTACTACTTAATATAATATTAATAACATTAATTTCGATTTAATGTTAGACTTCAGTAATTACTTTTTTCAGTCAATTAGTCATTTGAAATCAATGAAAGTTAAGTGATATTAAGTGTCTTAGTCGTGAGTTAGTGAAGTGGCTAGTCTTAGTACTCTTTTAGACTTAATTTTAGAGTTAAATTAAGATGAGATGAATTACTTACTTTTTTCTTAATCTTATTTCTTAGTAATCTTATTGTTATTAGTTTTAGTCTAAGTTAAAGTCAAACTCATAAGAATAACTTTGAATAAGTATAAGACTAAAAAGTGACATCTAATTTTCCCCATACTCATACTAGTCATACTAACCCCTGCCTAGCCAAATACTAATAATATATTATAAAATTTTAAGGAAAACTTTATGCTAACATTTTTTGTGGACTAAATATTAATACAAATAATAACAATAACCCCACCATAATTTGAGATTTATGTCAATCGAATAGGAAAAATGAAACATCTGAATATTATTACAGTTATTACTTTTCCATTACAATGACTCATGAGTCTGAGTTGCTCAGTTACTCCCACCCTTCCTGTTTTTTTAATGCAATTGGAATTTTAAAAGTATTGAAAGAGTTAATTTCCACAACCTATGTAGGTTGTAGTTATATAGCCTATTCCTGCTTAAAAAACTGAGTGGCTCATTGATTCAGTAGCTTGGGGGGGGGGGGGGGGGGAGAGTCCACGCAGGGTGTTTTTTGTTCTTGATTTTAAGGGGCGGCATTTTTTGCCAGCTGTAGAGTTCTTTTTTTGTGGAGGGGGGGGATGACAAAATCGTTTGCTTGCCCCAGGTGACACTAAACCTAGTTACACCACTTTTCAGTGGTCAAAGTGATGGTGATGGCAGGTGGCATGCAACCAGGAGTTGGTAAATTACTAAAATCAGAAAAATAGGATCAGTCACATGTGACATTTATTATAACAAATACTTATATTTTATTTAATACTTTATGATAATTAAGTCAATTGATACTTTTCTAGATTTATGACGTTGATGAAGATGAAGATGGTCAGTCTCGTTTGCAAGTGGTTGTTCCTAGAGAATTGGCATCAGGCTTCATAAATAATAAAAAGGAAAATTACAAATTTCGGTTTGTCTTTATTTAATGATCATATAAAGTAATCATTTAAGTAAATAAATACTAATTAAGATCTTTCATTAGTTGGTTTTAAAAAAGAAACTAAAATTGCAATTATGTAGAATGAAGCTGATAAAACTAATTAAAAGTTTAAATTTTCATTTAAATGAAATGAATGGACTCTTTTGTTTCCTACCATTACAGATTTGTAAAAGTTTTTGATCAAAAGTCATCACAAGATGAAGTTTTTGACCATGTGGCAAAGCCTGTTATTGACAAGTAAACATTTTTATGCACCTATTATTCATTACATAATTAGGATCACCTTGCAGCTCAAAAGATTTAGTGTCCATTAAAACTAGATTACACAGCAGTGGCTTTCAAAAGTTTTTATACTTTGACCTGTATTTCAAAAAAAAAAAAAATTTGGTGACTCCTCTTTTTAAAACAAATTTTGGCAGCCACTTTAATCCATTAAATAATATAGAATAAAAGGATATTTAACTTTTTGTAACTTGTCTTGAATTACCTTGATAACCCCACTGAACACACACCCATCTCCATTGAGAGTGAGATGGCAGATAACTATGTATAAAAGACACATTAAATATTATTTATAATTATTATAACATATATTCCCATTTCAGAGTTTACGTTAAACTCTGAAATGTGAAAATTATATTGTTTGATGTAAATTTTTCATTTAATAAACTCGTGTCTATTTCAGTGCTGTTCAAGGTTATAACGGAACAATATTTGCATATGGTCAGGTAAAAATTTTAAGTAGGCCCCTATTTCTATAAAGGTTTAGAAAAACTTCACTAATGATTTAACAATTATACATTATTTATCAATATGTTAATAATGCATGAAATTAATAAAATGCTTATTTTTGTCTTAACAAATTTTTCTTAGACTGGAAGTGGAAAAACTTTTACAATTACTGGAGGAGCAGAGCGTTTTGTTGACAGGGGCATTATTCCAAGATCACTGTCTTATCTTTTTGACACAATTGAAAAGGTAAAAATTAAGATTCCAATGATTATTTTATATTGGTTAATTTTAATTAGAAAAGTTCAAAGAACTTGAGATTGTGTTTGATATTGGAGTATGTTTTTGTTATATGCTAACATTTAAACCTTTATATGTTTGACTGTGTCTGCTCTCACCTAGCACCCAGAAAAAGTGTTCACTGTTCACATTTCTTACCTTGAAATTTATAATGATAATGGATTTGACCTGCTTGATCCTAAACACGAAGCCACAAAACTGGAAGATTTACCGTAAGTTAAGAATCATGTTTTTGAATCACAATCTCACCATATGTATTCAATTTTATATAATAATCAAAGTGGCATCAAATTTCTAATTCTGTATATTGTAAGTGTTGAGATTTATCAGTTTTTGCGACCCATTTGATTATAAGGAATAATTTATGTGATGAAAGGAAAGTGTCCCTGATGGAAGATTCTGATCAAAACATTCATCTCAAGAATTTAACAGTGCATCCAGCAGGAACTGAAGAAGATGCCTTGAATCTATTGTTTATGGGAGACACAAACAGGATGATTGCTGAGGTAATTACAAAGAAAATGTAGACTTGTTCAATGTCACTGCTTTGACTTGACTGAATAATCTAAAAACCGATTTACAACACAATGAATATGCCAATCATGTGGGCTAGGTGTAAAGAATGAATAGGAAAAAACATTTATTGAACTTGTCATTATTTCAAAACCCCCATAAACTAGTTCTCCTCTTCATCTATTTCAGACTCCCATGAACCAAGCCTCATCACGTTCACATTGTATATTCACTATTCACTTAACATGTAAAGAGGAAGGTTCAGCAACAATCTGTCGCTCCAAACTTCATCTGGTTGACTTGGCTGGGTAAGTTCTTTTTTGAAGTCCAAGCAAAAATTGAATGCATCTTTTTTTCACAATACACAATAATTTTATTGATTGTTTCCAGAAAGATAAGTAGATCTAACATAGACCTTTACTCTGGTGAACTGAAGGACATTATTATTTTAAAAAAGATTTTCAGTGTTTACAATCTGTAAATAGTGTTTATTTTATTGAACGCCACCTTACCATCTGTGTTTATGAATTCATAAAAGCATGGTCTTCTCTCCAGATCTGAGAGAGTTTCAAAAACTGGTGTCAATGGCACCTTGCTAACTGAGGCAAAGTATATCAACTTATCATTACATTATTTAGAACAGGTCAGTTCAATAATGAAATAGGGGAAATAATTGTAGGCATTATTCAGTGAATGCACACACGTTTGTTCTCTGTTAAAATGTAAGATTATACAATATACATTACAAATAGGGTATTATATTCATTGCAGATCAATCAAATAACAACAGTCTTTTAATGATAACATGGTTCTGAGGACATAAATTAAGCTGATTTTATAATATTCAATTATAAATTTTTGTAAACAGTTATGTCTGTTGCACAGGTGATCATTGCCCTATCTGAGAAAAACCGCCAACATGTTCCATACCGCAATTCAATGATGACATCTGTGTTGAGGGACAGTCTTGGTGGGAACTGCATGACAACTATGATAGCTACTTGTTCTCTGGATAAAAGCAATATTGATGTAAGCAAGATAATCTTTAATGTAATTTATATGTATTTTTCTACACAGGAAATGGTACACCTAAAGATTATCACCATGAATGATATAGTTCAATTCAGCTAAGTAGTTATATTCTCACTGAACTTGAGAGTTTATATTCTTGTTGCTACAATCACACTCCCAAACCCAAAACAAATCTTTTAAATGTTTCTCTCATAATCAAAGCAAAATGGTTGTAACACTGTTCTTTTTTGTATTGCCCAAGACTAAATCATTATTGTGTTGAGATGGTTAGGCTGGACATCCGAAAACTAGATCAACATCACACCAAAATTACTGGAGACATCCACAAGACTTACAACATTTGAAAACATAACCAACAGAATATCATCCTAATGATACTGTAACTGACCCATGTTAATGAGACGAGTTAAAAAATCTCATGGTTTTACTTGTCAGGAATCTATCTCGACTTGTCGATTTGCCCAGCGGGTTGCCATGATCAAGAATGATGTCACACTCAATGAAGAGCTTGATCCCCGTTTGCTGATTGCCAAGCTGAAGAGAGAGAATGCAGAGCTGAGAGATCAACTTGCCCTAGCAACTGGTGAACAGCTTTCAGAGGATCTCAGTCAGGAAGACATTGACAGGTTTCAGTATTGACTGTTGCAAATGATCAAATTTATTGATATTTTATTGTTTAAGTCAACAATGGTCCGTCGATTGTTAATAGAAAACTTTGGCCAGTTGATAGTTATAGAAAAATTTGGCCAGTTGATCATTATAGATAACTTTGGCCAGTTGATTGTTATAGAAAACTTTGGCCAGTTGATTGTCATAGAAAACTTTGGCTAGTTGATTGTTATAGATAACTTAATATATCAAGAATTAAAATTATCTTGAGGATGTTCACATATTTAATGTCACCAGGTTCATCCCTTTATTTACCTCTAATTTTAGCTACATTATATTTTATAGCGAAATAATCATTCTTTTAGAAGGAAACACATTTTTTCTTCCTGTTATAAAGTATCTCATTTAAGCAATCCTGAAGAAAGATTAAAAAATGTTTAAAAGCCATTCAAAGTGATAAAAAAAATGTCAGTATCTTTAACACTTTACCTCATCCTTGAAGTTAATTTCTATTCTGTCATAAATAGAAAACAATTAATCATATGTTTAACATTTATTGGAACGCCTCCCATCATATGTTTTATTATCAGACTTGCACGCCACCACACAAATGTAACTCTTCTCAAAATTTAACATTTGACTTAATGCCAAGGATTTTTTTCAATTCATTTTCCCATCATCAGATGTGAAGATGCTGTGAAAATATACCTACAAGATGCAGATCCACAGTCCATTTTGTCTATTGGTCATGATCTCAGAAAAATTCAGAGGTGCTTTAGAATATTAAAGGTATCTTGTGAGATATTACAACGGAAATCATTGAACACATTTTTATAAAACTCCTTTTATTTGTGCACCCCTTTATTTCACAAGTATTGAAAACATTACTTTTCTTGAAAACATGTATTTTGTTCACTTGTTAAAAGTTCACTTGTAATGTGTAGTCCAATATAATCATTATTTCAACTTTCAGAGATACATTGTTGAAAAACCCAAGTCTGTTCCCTACACACCCAAACCACCATCCAGGGAGGTTGACATCAGCCCTTACAGAGATGCTGAGACAACAAAGTTGAAAGGTTTGATAGAACAGAGAGACCATGAAATCAGTATCCTTGAGTCAGAGAAATACAGTGGTCTGGATTTTCAAGAAGACAAAGTGCTGCATAAGTTTAATTTTTGGGTTTTGCACTGGGACCTTCAGTGATTTACACAAATTGTGGACTACTTTTATTATATTTTTTCCTTCATATTAAATACTGTCTGTGTCAAATATTTTAGTCCTATTTTGCATTACATTAAGAAACCGAGCAAAGAAGGGAAAAGAGGCAACAGTCGGTGCAACTATCCAATAAATCTTTTGTTACTGAGGTTAAGACTCATTTGGTATTTAATAGTACAACTTTTGATAGCATCAATATAAGAGATTGAAAGCCTCATGTGTACAAGTAAAGGGAAGCTTTCACCTAGACAAAAGAATACAAGGCAAAGTTTAACATTTGGTCTAAAATCAATAGATAAATCATTTCTAAATAAAGAATATTATTGTTCTTATGAACGCTTTACATTTGCATGTTATTTCCTTAAGGTTGCACCAGATATTCTAGTAAATATGCTTAAAAAAGAAAGGCAGAAAACAGCCGATGCCCAGATAAGGGAGGTCAATCAAGCACACCAAACCCCAAAGTCAAGTAGTCAACTGTCCTATGGTGGTAATGAACAAGGGCAGAGAAGCAGGAATGACAGTGAAGTAGGAAATAATCTCTATCAATCTCCCAATGACAGCAGTAAACTGAACCGTCAGAAGACTTTTGATGTCAAGACAGGTGCTTCTGTAACACAAGAGAGAGATGACAAGCTAAAATCTAAGATTTGTGAGTCTATTGATTTTTCTAAATAACGTCTGTATCTTAATTCTGAAGGCAAGCATTCATATGATAACTATCTTTCAGATTGTAGCTATAGCTTAATATTATAATTTCATTTACCTATAGAAGCAAATGATATTGAAAGAAATATTAATTCTGATTCAATTGCAATTTTTTTATTTTCTAGTGGGTAACATGTCGTTGGGTAGACAAGAAGCATTTGATATATTCATGAGAGACTACCACGAGAGAGAGAAAATTGAAGCCAACAAGAAAATCCTTAAACACAGATACAGTGAGGCTAAAACTCTTGGGGACAGACTCAATAAATCCAAGCAGAAAATGAGTAAGTTCTTCTTTGGAGTGTTAAGCCATAACTGAATGTCTTTTTGAATTTCATGGCACATTTAACTGGCAACAAGAGAATTTTTTGGGTTCACTGGAAGTGAGTGCGTAAATTATCTGAAGTTTGTTGAAAACAATACAAAGTATGTGACATCATATTTAAAACCAACAGTTAATTGTGTAACACAATTTGTGACATCATATTTAAAACCAACAGTTAATTGTGTAACGCAATATGTGATATCATATTTAAAACCAACAGTTGTTTTTGTAACACAATATGTGACATCATATTTAAAACCAACTGTTGATTGTGTAACACAATATGTGACATCATATTTAAAACCAACAGTTAATGTGTAACACAATATGTGACATCATATTTAAAACCAACAATTAATTGTGTAACACAATATGTGACATCATATTTAAAACCAACAATTAATTGTGTAACACAATATGTGACATCATATTTAAAACCAACAGTTAATTGTGTAACACAATATGTGACATCATATTTAAAACCAACAGTTGATTGTGTAACACAATATGTGACATCATATTTAAAACCAACAGTTAATTGTGTAACACAATATGTGACATCATATTTAAAACCAACAGTTAATTTTGTAACACAATATGTGACATCATATTTAAAACCAACAGTTAATTTTGTAACATAATATGTGACATCATATTTAAAACCAACAGTTGATTGTGTAATACAATATGTGACATCATATTTAAAACCAACAGTTAATTGTGTAACACAATATGTGACATCATATTTAAAACCAACAGTTGTTTTTGTAACACAATATGTGACATCATATTTAAAACCAACAGTTGATTGTGTAACACAATATGTGACATCATATTTAAAACCAACAGTTGATTGTGTAACACAATATGTGACATCATATTTAAAACCAACAGTTAATTGTGTAACACAATATGTGACATCATATTTAAAACCAACAGTTAATTGTGTAACACAATATGTGACATCATATTTAAAACCAACAGTTGTTTTTGTAACACAATATGTGACATCATATTTAAAACCAACAGTTGATTGTGTAACACAATATGTGACATCATATTTAAAACCAACAGTTGATTGTGTAACACAATATGTGACATCATATTTAAAACCAACAGTTGATTGTGTAACATAATATGTGACATCATATTTAAAACCAACAGTTGATTGTGTAACACAATATGTGACATCATATTTAAAACCAACAGTTGATTGTGTAACACAAACAGTGAAGTGAAGAAATCCTGGACTGGATGTTACAGATTAAAGAAAGAAGTCGTTGTAAATCTAGTCAACATCTAGGTTTGAGCCCCTTCATGGTGTGACATCATAACCTTGCCATGATAGTCTCGGACACAGTCTGAGGATTGTCTTGACATTCTTGGTTCTGTTGTGTCTGTGTTTTGTTAAAATTGTTTTACCAATAGCATAGAAGTCAGGGCCCAGTTTTTGCTGAGTGAAGATGGTCCACTTCGACCCCTTGAAAGACACAATACAGAAATGTGGCATTGCTTATAAATGGAAGCAGAGCGATTCTTATTGGACTTGATTTGTATCTATCCATAATCAAAATCTTCCCCCTTTAACTGTTGGCCAGATATTTGTGTGATATAACTGTTGTGATCGAATGTAAAAATATTCTATTTCTAAACCTCCATTTTTTCAGATCACTTAAAAACTTCCCTGGCACAATACAGAGCCCACAGCGACATGGGAGGTAACTGAGATTTCATTTCTTTCACGACTGTCTTGACATGAATTCACCTGTCTTGATTAGGTTGCCGTAGTCATTTTACCTCTGTTGAAGTCATATTGATAAGAGCTCACTTTATCAGATGGCTTTTTTTTTCCCTCAAATATTCCTGTTTGAATATTTCTAAATTTATAGAAACTGATGTAAAATAAAATATTATCATGAATCGTTGCTAAAGTAGTGTTTCATATTGTCATTTATCACCACTCTCCCATTCCATTCACCTCCCCTGCTTGGTGTGTTCTTAGGCTTTCCATGGCCTCTTGATCCATATTAGTGTCATGTCAGTGATCCTTGTTGGTGTCGTGTCAGTGATCCTTGTTAGTGTCATGTCAGTGATCCTTGTAAGTGTCATGTCAGTGATCCTTGTAAGTGTCATGTCAGTGATCCTTGTAAGTGTCATGTCAGTGATCCTTGTAAGTGTCATGTCAGTGATCCTTGTTAGTGTCATGTCAGTGATCCTTGTTAGTGTCATGTCAGTGATCCTTGTTAGTGTCATGTCAGTGATCCTTGTTAGTGTCATGTCAGTGATCCTTGTGTATTTTTGTTGACTGTCCTGTACTTATCCACTCCTTGTATTTCTCATAATTTATTTATAGTGTATATTCTATTTATAATGTATATTCTATTTATAGTGTATATTCTATTTATAGTGTATATTCTATTTATAGTGTATATTCTATTTATAGTGTATATTCTATTAATAGTGTACATTCTATTTTGTCCATGTTTATAATTCTTACCCAACACCAAGTTTTTTATTTTTCCAGGCACTGGTGATGGAGAGAGTCAAATGGAAAAAGAAATTAAGTCACAAATGGAAGAAGAGAAACATATGTAAGTATACAATTAAGTGGCCATCAAAACATTAAGTTTAATATTTATATTAAGAAAACTTTCATAATGGTTTTGTGGCAAAGGCTTACATTACCCTGGTGTCATTGAACCTCAATAGACAAAGGCTTACATTACCCTGGTGTCATTGAACCTCAGTAGACAAAGGCTTACATTACCCTGGTGTCATTGAACCTCAATAGACAAAGGCTTACATTACCCTGGTGTCATTGAACCTCAGTAGACAAAGGCTTACATTACCCTGGTGTCATTGAAACTCAATAGACACATGCTTACATTACCTAGGTGTCATTGAACCTCAATAGACAAAGGCTTACATTACCCTGGTGTCATTGAACCTCAATAGACACATGCTTACATTACCTAGGTGTTATTGAACCTCAATAGACAAAGGCTTACATTACCCTGGTGTCATTGAACCTCAATAGACACATGCTTACATTACCTAGGTGTCATTGAACCTCAATAGACAAAGGCTTACATTACCCTGGTGTCATTGAACCTCAATAGACACATGCTTACATTACCTAGGTGTCATTGAACCTCAATAGACACATGCTTACATTACCTAGGTGTCATTGAACCTCAATAGACACATGCTTACATTACCTAGGTGTTATTGAACCTCAATAGACAAAGGCTTACATTACCCTGGTGTCATTGAACCTCAATAGACACATGCTTACATTACCTAGGTGTCATTGAACCTCAATAGACAAAGGCTTACATTACCCTGGTGTCATTGAACCTCAATAGACACATGCTTACATTACCTAGGTGTCATTGAACCTCAATAGACACATGCTTACATTACCTAGGTGTCATTGAACCTCAATAGACACATGCTTACATTACCTAGGTGTTATTGAACCTCAATAGACAAAGGCTTACATTACCTAGGTGTTATTGAACCTCAATAGACACATGCTTACATTACCTAGGTGTCATTGAACCTCAGTAGACACAGGCTTACATTACCCTGGTTTCATTGAACCTCAATAGACAAAGGCTTACATTACCCTGGTGTCATTGAACCTCAATAGACACATGCTTACATTACCTAGGTGTCATTGAACCTCAGTAGACACAGGCTTACATTACCCTGGTGTCATTGAACCTCAATAGACAAAGGCTTACATTACCCTGGTGTCATTGAACCTCAATAGACACATGCTTACATTACCTAGGTGTCATTGAACCTCAGTAGACACAGGCTTACATTACCCTGGTGTTATTGAACCTCAATAGACAAAGGCTTAAATTACCCTGGTGTCATTGAACCTCAATAGACAAAGGCTTACATTACCCTGGTGTCATTGAACCTCAGTAGACAAAGGCTTACATTACCCTGGTGTCATTGAACCTCAATAGGCAAAGGTTTACATTACCCTGGTGTCATTGAAACTCAATAGACAAAGGCTTACATTACCCTGGTGTCATTGAACCTCAATAGGCAAAGGTTTACATTACCCTGGTGTCATTGAAACTCAATAGACACAGGCTTACATTACCCTGGTGTCATTGAACCTCAATAGACAAAGGCTTACATTACCCTGGTGTCATTAAACCTCAATAGACACAGGCTTACATTACCTAGGTGTCATTGAACCTCAATAGACAAAGGCTTACATTACCCTGGTGTCATTGAAACTCAATAGACACAGGCTTACATTACCCTGGTGTCATTGAACCTCAATAGACACAGGCTTACATTACCCTGGTGTCATTGAACCTCAATAGACACTTTGTGTGCAGATGTTGTCTCAACAGATGTGGTTACTTTTATAGAGATAGCCAAAATGTTTATAGATTGAAGTCATAGTTATAGAAAAAAAACCAATAAGATTGATAAATATTATCTACTAGGGCTTATGCGGGTGGGTCCAAGTGTTAGAAAAAAAAATAGTTAACTTATTCTTTGCTAAAATGTATGTTGGCCTTTAAACAATAGGCCTACAGACAGTCCTTCACCCTACCTGCCGGCCTTTAAACAATAGTCCTACAGACAGTTCTACTGATAGCCCTACAGTTAGTCCTACAGACAGTCCTACAGACAGTCCTACAGACAGTACTATACCATTCCTGTGGCTCTTTATTGATAACTATAATAGTCACCTCTGAAAAAATTCAACCTTTTTACTTGAGTTTAACAGTCAAACATGAATCTTGCTACTTGAAAGCTTTTTTTTTTTTTTTTCACTCGGTACACTTAATATAAAACACTTTGAGTAGGGGGAGGGCCACACCAGAAGCAAAATATATATAAGATATGTTTGGTTGTTCTAATTTCTCATTGTATTCAAATTCAAATGTATACGTAAGATGTACTTCGCCTTTGGCATCCTCACTCTTTCATGGGTTTTCTCCTAGAATAAATTCTGTGGATTTTTTATATTTCCATGGGATTTTTTAAATAATACTTTCATGATTTTCTTATATATATTTTTTCCTTTGGACTTCCCCAAATATTGCACCAAGTTTACTAAGTCATGAATGCGCTATGACACATTTCAGGTGGTGCAATAGATTGGTGCGAAGAATTGTTATGGACATAGGGCTGCAATTGTTTTTTTAAAGAAAGAGTGAGTGATTTGTTGCTCCCGGTGCTGGAAACTCCATTGTTTCACATGTGAAAAGTATTGTTGCTGGTTGGTTTGTTGTGCATTGTGTCTTGGCACATCACATGAACAATTAAAGTACCTTTATTTCAAACTATGTGGTGAAGTTCTTATCAGAGAGAAAGAAAAACGTAGGTTAGGCTCTGATTCGATAGTGTTGTTGTCTGTGGCTTTCGGAAGAGGGACCTACCCCTAGATGACATTCCACCACAGTGTATACTACTGTACTGTGAAGTGTTTAAGAGCATAAGTGTTTATAGGTGTTGTAAAGTTAATAAAATTGTGGGGAAGGTGTTTAACAGTGTGCTAAGAGTTAATTAAGCTTCAAGATAGGAATGAATCCTACTTCACAGTTTTTCACATATCACAATGGTGGGGGTGTCTCGGAACATAACCTTGTGATATTCAATGTATTACTGTAACTGCAATTGAGATCATTGTTCAACGTTGCATTTGCTGAGATAATATTCAACTATGTTCAGTTAATATATTTCTTGGTATTTTGTTCATCCTTATGCAAACAGATACAAAGACGTGTTTACCTCTCTAAGATCCATGAAAACAGAGATTGAACATCTGCAACATCTCCTAGAGAAGTCCAAGGTGAAACTGATGAAGGAATTTGAGCTGTGGTGGGCAGAGCAGTTGTCCAATAGCCGGCAGCAGGTAACCTTGGTTAGGCTGAATTGCTTTGTAGCTTTACAACTTCAACATTTGACAACAAAACTGATTCTTTTCATGAAAAAATATTCTCAGTTCTAAGAATTCTACTAGAGATCCATGGGTTGTTGTCTGCAAATATATTTTCTCACACATTCAGTAAATCTTTTTCTTCAGCAGCTTGGACACTTCTGTAGGCCGTAACCACCACCCTCATTTGCTCGGTTCTCTCACACTCTGAGCTGGAAAAGTATTAAACTTTATGTGCTTTCCTTGCCAAATAACCAATTTAGTATTCCCAGAACTATATCAAAAAACGACAACTCATATGCCCCTTGTAGCAAGCACCGTTTCAATTTTCAACAATCTTTATATGTGAGAATGTTCACTGTGCAGTATCACAGCATAGAGAATACCCTTCAAAAGGAAAATAATTTTGCAGAAGGTACTTTTCACCTGTGTTTTGGTTGGTTATTTTGTTTGCACACAATTTTTGGGAGCACTGGTCAATATACAGCAATAAACTACATAATTTTCTTTTATGAAATTCCTTCTTTCTGCATGCAAAGTCAAAGAGACTTTGACATGGTGTTTGTTTGGGAACTTACAGTAAGAAACATTTAGAGTAACTATGTATAAGGGTTGAATTCATTTCTTAATAAAAAAACAGAAATCGAAAGATGAAGCACCATCGGCAGTTCACAAAGTCTCATCAGCGTGGAAGACTCCACCTGTCACACCAGCAGTAGCTGCACCATTAGACGGACTCCCATCGAATCGTACATTTACCAGAGACTCCACACCATCAATTACAGACTCATTTCATCATAGACCACCAAGGTAATGTATTTACCTAGTAGCTACAAGTCTACCAGAGAATGTATGTAGACCACCAAGGTAATGTATTTACCTAGTAGCTACAAGTCTACCAAGGTAATGTATTTACCTAGTAGCTACAAGTCTACCAGAGAATATATGTCCCTAGTAGCAGTGGCGTAGCGAGCTTAACTCGCGCCCGGGGCACAATACCTTTTTAGCGCCCCCAATACCTTTTTAGCGCCACCCCCCCATATTCGAAAACCATACAATATTATAATAAAATATACCATTTGGCGCCCCTTTGTGAGTAGTTCCCGGGGCATGATGCCCCCCCTCACTACGCCACTGCCTAGTAGTTACAAGCTAGCAATTATTATTTTCCATTTCATCCCACTTCTTGCCTCACTACTTGCCTCACTGCTTGCCTCACTGCTTGCCTCACTGCTTGCCTCACTGCTTGCCTCACTGCTTGCCTCACTTCTTGCCTCACTGCACATATGGATGAATTATGTTTCCTAAAAACTTTTTTTTTCTGTAATAATTTTTTAAAATTCATTTTTACTTCCAACACCACTTGTTTATTTTTACATTATTTTAGGCTAATTTTTGTTTATTAAAGTGACAAAGCAAAATTATTATTTTTAAATGTATATTAGTGACATTTCTTTAAGATAAGATGCGATTTTGTATTGATCCAAATTGATGGAAATGTGTTTTTTTATATTGTACATTTTCATTTTCAGCACATAAATACATACATATTTATGTGTTTTATTTCAGGAAGATAATCAGGAAATTAATTTTGGTTAAATGTTGACTATGAATTTAGTCTTCAATGATATTACCAATGATATTTTAAAGAAAGTATTTTTTATTGCATGACTTGAGTTGCAAACTGCTATTGCTCTACTTGCCAGTTTGCCCCCACCTGCTACAACTGTGGGGGGTTTCATGTTGACTGGGGACAGTAAAGTTGATGCAGACATTCAAGCTTTTGTCAGAGCCAGGCAAACCATTCTGCAAAAAGGTATTTATACATATTTTTATCCTTAAACTTTCTTTAACTGTTCTACCTATAGCATTGAGATATTAAATTATAGTTGAACATAAAAACATGATGAATCCATTGTAAACATTTTGGAATAGATAAGTTATTTTTAAATTTCTTTTTCAGTCAATGCGAATCAGAGATGATACAGCGCAATATAGCAATATAGGGTATACTTAAGCTACAGAAATTGACATTGTAGGGAACAGGCAAAGATGTCGCCAGCAAAGAAGGTTGTCCACAAATGGTTTTCTGACCTATAAGTGAGCATAGTAATGTAAAGATTGAATATTTCTACAGAATCAATTCAAGGATCACAACTCAATAGATTTGTTTCAACTGACTTACTGAAAAAGTTTATTGACAATGTGGCTTTTTAGAATTAAATGTAGAGCAAGTAAATTTGCCCATGATAAAATTAAATATGAGCAAGGTAAGTGTATGATCATAATGGTGGAGACTGCAATCAGGTTAAGTAACAAGGAAATATGGAGAACAAAGTAAGGAAAAACCTGGAAAAGGGATGCAACAAACGTGTCAGCTAGAAGCCTTCTTCAGTGAACAGAGCATACAAAGATATGAAAATAAAAACTTTGCTGAAATGTTGTATCCAAGAGGACAGCAAGAGGAACGCAGTAGACCCATTTCCCTGTACCCTGTTTTACATATTTCTAAGGGACGTGTACAGGTTTCAACGAGTTGTGAATATTCTTGTGTGATTAATTCTTAGTTAGAAATTTGTGTAAATAAAGTTTAATGAAAATGTCACAGAAAATATATTTTAGAAAATTCTTAATTGGCAACATTTTTGTGTGATGGAAGTAATGCTATTGAAAACCACTGCTGTAATGTGCCATACAAAACTGGTAAATGTTATAATATGATACATAAAAATCATTTTGGACTTCTTTATTTCTAAATGTTGAATCAACAGAAAAATTGGCAACTAATAATTTCATAGATGTACTGGGTAAAGGGGGGGGGTGGGGGTGTAATCAGATTTTACTAACTGAACCGATTTTCTTTTTTGTGTTTCTTGAAAAAAAATTTGTTATTTTCACAACCTTAATCTTTCTTATAAATAAAATACTATTAGTGCTTCCATAGGTATATTTTTTTATCTTTACCAACTTGCATCAATTATTTTAGGATTTTCAATTAACTGAGCATTATTATCTGATTTCTTAATTTTTTTAAATATACGTCTGAATTGCTCTTGTTGGAAAGATTGATCATTCCAATTTTAAAGAACTACATCAATCTTATATTGAAATTTGACTTTTTAGGAGACAACTCTCTCTTGTAAAACAAGCGCGGTCACAACTGTGAGACTTCTGTAAGGTTTAAACAGATTTTTCTTTCTTTATTCCAAGCTAAAAAACAGTCCTATTGTAAAATTTGCAACTTTTGTGTGATATGTAACCTCTAATGCAAGGCTGCCCTGATAAGATCAGGGTGAGTTAATTACAAATGTACTTTGCCATGTGTAATTACGTAAATGTGGGGAATTGCATTTAAAATAAGTCTACAGCAGTTACTCTTACAGTATTTGGTTTTTTTTTAAAAAAACGTACACGTTGACTCTTGACATAATGGGTGTGCATGTAAGGCCAGACTTATTTTGTACATTCTGTGAAGCATTCATGACTTTGACTTGACTCAATTTAAAATTATTATACATTTGTTGGTTACAAAATTTAAAATTTTAATAGTCGTACAAATAATACTAATGTAAAACTTTGCTAAAAAACTTTTTTGTATCATTTTAAAATTTATATCTACAAAGTATAGTTTAAAAAAATATTATTTCTATGTACTTTGATGCAAATTTTTTTATCTTAATTAAAAAAAGAAATTGATGAACATTTTCTTAGTTGTTTTTCATTTTTAAGGGTGAATGTCTTCTTTTGTACAAAAAGCTTGTAGGAAGTCATTTATGATGATTAATAGCTATGACTTGGATTATTTAAATTGGTTACCGGAAATTTGATCGAATTTCTTTATCAACGCACTATACTATACAGTAAAACAAAAAAATGCGTTCTAAAAGAAATTTAACGAAAATTTTAACGTGTAAACTAAAAAAACAGATTCTACCAAATTTCCGTGCGATCAAATTTCCTTCAATCAATTTTCCATCTACGAAATTTCTTTCTATCAAATTGCTGGATACGATTTAAATTATTATGGTTCTATGTCAATCTGTTATTCAGTCAAACACCTATTACTCAAATGACCAAGTCCAATACCAAAATCCACACATCAAAAATTATTCAACTGAGCAAGCTGTAAGCAAACCTAAGAAATCCAAAAGTGATTTAAAGTATTGTTGATTATATTTGTACGTTTATACACTTGCAGAAGACATCATAAAAATAACATGAACATTTTTTTAAGAATTTGGTCAAACTTTATTAAAAGGAAACATTTTTAAAAATTCATCCAATAAAAAAAGAGAAGGAAATTTTGTGTAATCTATTTGACACCTAGTGAGACAACAGTACATCAATGAGTTGAATGCGACTGATGAATTGTGCTTGATGTTATCAAGTAGAATACGTAATCTATTTGACACCTAGTGAGACAACAGTACATCAATGAGTTGAATGTGACTGATGAATTGTGCTTGATGTTATCAAGTAGAAGAAAAAAGCTCATTATAATTTTTTCAAAAGCAGAACTGAAGAGTTTGATAACTGATTTGGGGAAAAACAACAATGTTTTGTTTTGTAGTTTAGGAAATTTATTTTTAGAATATGTATAAAGAAACAAAAAAAGCATTTCTTGTTCAATTTTTTGGGGTACTTAATATATTTGTATGTAACAAGGGAACTTTCGTGACTGGGTAAAAGAAAAATAATAGATACCAATGCATTATGATACGATTCATTCTTTTACAAAACATGAAGAGAAAAAGCCAAAATATAACTCTAACTTTAAACCCCTTTCAAAGGGGAATAATTTAGTTTTAGAAACTTTCAATTCCGTATATATGGTTGGTACGGCTATCTTCTGCTGTTATTGAGACAATCTTGATTGCAGGAAGTAAAAGGCAGACGTCTTTATTTATTATATCCCCCTCTATTCATTTCTCCAACCCCGAGCCAGTGTATACACAAACAAAATCTCCCATACATATATGGTGTATAACCACCAAAGTACCTAACCAACAAAATAACAAGTATAATACAAAACAAGTATAAACTAATATATTATGGTAATGTTATTGGACTACAATATTTAAAAATCTAAAAACTTTTGTTAGCACTTTTTAAGTAACTAATCCTGGCAACAAGAAATAATAGAAAGACAGCACCACATCCGTATAGAATTCAATAGCAGTTAAAAAATGTAAAGTGAAATATGTACAATTAAAAATCAACATAGCCAGCTCACAGCAAAAATCAAATGTTATAAAGTTTTAAGACAGCTGTTGGCCTGGTAATAATAAAGTAACACAAACTGGGGAAAATAATTCCTAATATTTCTTTCAACAAATATTGAGAACAGATTTTTTTTTTTAAATGTCATGTATCACAAAGATAAATGTTAAAAAAAAAACACATAAAATTTGTTCAAGTTTGTTTTTAATTAATGTTCACAGCTTGTTTTACAATAAATTTGCACTTTGTTAACTTAACCTTAATAAAATAAATTTTTATTGTTTTTTCTAACTAAAACAAAGTAATTTTTTTTTCTCTTTTTCTTTCTGTAAAGTCATTAATTTTTTTTTACATATTTTTAGTGACCATGTAACCCAAGACTTAATTATTTTTTATATTACATTTGCTTTAAGACTCATTTTCAAAAAGTTGTTTAATTATATTTCAGACTTATATTTCTTTGCTTTGATGTTATTTCTTTAATTTTTGCAAGACAATTTATGATATTAATAATTTGAATGCAATTTATGGAATAGCACTTTTTTAGCATTGTGTCAATCATAAAAAAATTAAAATTACACCGTCATTGAGTTACACGGTTAACATTTTCTTGACTTTTGAATGCTATGACAAGAACAGCTGGCACCACAGACTGTCCAACACTTACAGATAAATCAGATGTTATACCATTACCATTAATTATGATTAATATCAGCAACTCACCGGATGGCCCTATCTGTGGTGGTTTTCTCAGATCCCAATCAAGCGAATTTGATTTCTTTTCACCCTGATACAAATATGTTTTATAATCCTGACCAACCTTGGGCAGATATCTAAAGTTATTAACAGCATTCTATTCACAGGAGAAAAGTTACCTGATAAATCGTTTCATTATGAAGCCAGTCATAATTGTATCCCTTTTTTAAGGTGTCCATTTATAATTAATAATTATGATATGATTATATCACATGCTTTTTTATACAGATTTGATTATTTTGTAATGCCTGCACCTCATGGCTATTATAATGATTGCATAAATACAATTAAATATAAACTTATTTAGAGTGAACTGTTTCTCTGACCCTCTAGTGCATTAAATAATAGTGGCCCTCATATCCATCTTGCCTCAAAGTAAAAAGCTCAATGTCTCAGTCAAGGCAACAATACAGTTAATAAAATGGTTGATGTGCTGGGCGGTAAAATGGTAAACTGACCAGTAGCTACTAGTTGCCACTGGCTGAGCTGTTGGATGAAAATTGACATAGGGGATGAGGATGTTGGGTATTTGGTGAGCCACAATGCTTATCTCTAACATGAGGAATCAAAGTTAGCAGAACCGTATAAGAAAAATATCTCCTATTATTATTACTTGTTTTAAAAATTATGGTAGCATTAGATAATACTAATATTAATATAAATAGATTTAATGCTTGACTTTGTTTGCATCCAAACTTCACTTCAAGTTTTAATAATTCCTTTAAAACAAATTCCAACAAATTCCATATTTGCAATAGGCATAATTGGAATATTGCACTTTTTTTTCTTTTCTTTTTTTTTAAAAATCACCCACTGTACAAATTTGAACCATTCTTAAAATCAGGCATCCAGAATGGCTCAATGATATGCTTGGTCTGATAAATCTAAACACCGGTAATGATAGGGAAAAGGTCAAAGATCAGACGATGACTACAGAAATCTGGCTTTGATATAAAGAATGTGATCTATTGAGTAGGCGAATGCCTCTTACAATCCTCTCAATGACCCATGTCATTAGGCGGTCCCAGGCCAAGGGCCTTAACTCTCATAGTCTCAGTCAAGCTGAGAAAGTGTCGTTTTTTCTTTTTCACACTCTTTCCTAGTCAACGGTTGACCTCCTCCATGGGTGTGATTCTTACAACTTCCCCCATCCCCTTTGACCTCCCATCTCGGAACAGCAGTCTGGCACCTACTCGTATATGTTCTGGTTTGAATTTAAAACTGAAGGTCACTCTGGCTTTCTCATTTGTCTTGATGTGTTCCTGGAGAAACAAATATTTCCAAGTTGTATCATATCCATGGAATTACAACTATTGTACTTTGATGAAATCAAATTATCATATCCATGGAATTACAACTATTGTACTTTGATGAAATCAAATTATCATATCCATGGAATTACAACTATTGTACTTTGATGAAATCAAATTTGCTATCTCCACACACATTCATATTTTAAAAAAACTTTTAAATTTTAAATGGCTAAGAGAGCTCAACAAAAGCTAAAATGTATCACCAACATTTCTGTTGTTTTATCCTGCGGGCTTCATCATAAAGATCATAAAAACTCACCCTGTCTATTTTGGTTATATAACCAGTCTGGCACACTGTCCCTATGTGAATTGTCGTCTGGAAATTGGTTGTGATGTATTTACTGTGAAACAACACATAGATGTCAGCCTCGAACTCCATGCAACAATCTAACGGGGCGTCAGGACTGAGCAGCACCATGCCCTGAAATACAATCATTGACCAGTTAGAAGGCAACAGGATAGGCAACAGGATAGGCAACAGGATAGGCAACAGGATCACTACAAAAAAAGTCAAGCATTAAATGCCTGCTATTTACAATTTAACAGCAATTTTTATAATTATTTTAAATCAATTCATTTTTTTTATTGAAATCATAAATTACACTACTTTTTAAAAGTTCAACATTAAAGTAATAAATGTTTATAGTTTATAAGTTGAACATATTTTTGTACAATCCTATTGAGTTTTCTATCAGCATTCTTTATACAGAGTATGTCATCAAACATATTTTTGTACAATCCTATTGAGTTTTCTATCAGCATTCTTTATAGAGAGTATGCAAATCAAACATATTTTTAGATTGAGATAAAAAATAAATAATCTCTGATCAAGATCATAAATGTTACCTTTCTAAGCTCCTCCCTCTCCACATCTGTCAATGCCACACATGCGGCCTGTCCAGCCTGTATCAGTCTGCATGGTAAACGGTTTCTATGGACGGTTTTAACTTTGACTTCCTTAAAGTTTCCATCATCACTGGGGCCCAGCATAAGACGATCACCTTCCCGTATTGATCCTCTGTAGAAAAAGAAATATATGATCCATACTGCTTTCATTCAACAGCAAAATCTTGTATATAACCCAGTGTATATTGTCTTGTATAAAACTCAGTGTACATTGTCTTGCATAAAACTAAGTGTAGATTATCTAGTATACCGTGAACATTATTTTTCAGTAAATATGTATAACTCAAATGTTAGATCAGAGTCTTTTAAAACTTAATATTTGAATTGTTTCTGAGGTTCAGTTAAGTTCATGTGCATGTACATGACAGTGAGGTTCAGTTAAGTTCATGTGCATGTACATGACAGTGAGGTTCAGTTAAGTTCATGTGCATGTACATGACAGTGAGGTTCAGTTAAGATCATGTGCATGTACATGACAGTGAGGTTTAGTTAAGTTCATGCGCATGTACATGACAGTGAGGTTTAGTTAAGTTTATGCGCATGTACATGACAGTGAGGTTTAGTTAAGTTCATGCGCATGTACATGACAGTGAGGTTTAGTTAAGTTCATGTGCATGACTTTGCAGATTCACAGAAGTAACACAGCAACAGAAAACTATCTTGAAACAAGAAGCCATAATTGAAGCATCTGTGAAAAAGTCATAATTAAAGCATCTGTACTGACTCAAATATGAAATAGCAGAATTCTCCTTGACCAAGTAATACAAAGTTTCAGAATTGTTCTGTACATCAATATACCTTTGTGGAATTAGTACACTATGGTAAGTTGTATACATTGAGGTATTTTTTCTAATAAGAGTCTAAAACATGGATGGTTAAAAAATAATTATTCAATAATGAAACTATCAATTCTTTAAGATAAACATTGCAAATTGAACAGTGCGAACGGCTCTTAAAATCACCAACATTGTGAGAAATGCTCTTAAAATCACCACCATATCATTCTAAAATTTGTACCATACTTAAAAATATAACTGCCTGCAGCTACCTGAGGATGATGCCCCCTACCACTGTACCAACATCTGGCACAGTAAAAAGTTCATCGATCTGAAACTCTGTCATGTCCTGGGCCAACCTCTCCCTTTCACTGTGTGGTGTTACAGGTGGCAAAATGTTCAGAAACTGTTTTAATAGGTCAAGGTTTTCTCCAGTCACACATGACACCATAAAAATTGGTGTGGTGCTGCAAGGAGAGACATACAAAAGTTACAAGACACCATAAAAATTGGTGTGGAGCTGCAGGGAGAGACATACCAAAGTTACAAGACACCATAAAAATTGGTGTGGAGCTGCAGGGAGAGACATACAAAAGTTCTTTAGTTTATAGATTGTCAGTTAAAAATTCTTAATCACAGTGATAATTTTTTTTTTATAACACATTTATTCGATTTCTGGTATTCCTTTTAATTTGTACAAAAAAAAACTATAAATTAACCTTAAAATTTTGTTAACAAATTATGTACCACATAAATTTAAATGCTTAGAACTATAAAGGATTTATAATGTATAAAAAAAATCTCCATTAAATAATATTTCCGTTAAGTAAAATCTCCATTGAATAAAAAGCCTTTTAAACAAAATCTCCCACTACAAAGCTCCCTAAGCTCACTTTTTGGCCTCCAGGCTGCTCGCTGCAGTGATGGCATCGTCAGAGTTGTGTATGCGTATGGGTATCCGCTTGACCCCAGGTGACTTAAGAATCTGTTCAAGCTGGAGCAGTGTCTTCTCTAGAATCTCTGGACGACACATGTCCACCTTATTGACCACCACAAAAACGGGCACATCCAGAGCTAATGCATAGCCCAAATGTTCCCTTGTGGTGCCAGCTGGAGATCAAACAAACAGAATGTAGCTCTTAAATTAGGACAATTTATTGTCATCCTTAATGTTGAACACATAGGAAAAGAATTGCTAGTTTAAGAAAAGTGCACCACTTCAATCATAGTCCCCCTTCTTTATACCTTGCCTGCAAAAAATAAATGCACATCCAATTCATTGCACAGAGTCAAAATAGTAGAGAAACTCCTTCCTTACCTATTCCTGTATTTGCACTGACGACAAGCATGGCGAAATCAGGGCAGTTTCCAGTGAGTCCAAAAATAGTGGTCTTTAGATATTTATGGTGTCCTGCCAGATCTATTAATGTTATTAGTTTGCTGGATTTCTCACAGATTTCTTCAACACTGCGACAAGCACCGTAATTCACAACCTGTGACAGAAAGATATTTTATAAGAAATATTTAATTTCTTTAGAGCAGCAATTTTCAGTAGATCAATTCTATCAAATTTACTGTAACTACTAATTCAAATTGTCCTATTGTGAAGAAAATACCAAGGATGTTTAACTTGTATCTTGGTGAAAAACAAGATCACACAAAGCACTAAGACATTTACAGCAGTGAGACAGGCGTATTGCCATATACATAGTTATAAACACTGAACTAACAAAAGTGCTGGTATAGCGCTTGCATGACCGACCTACCTGGCCGTGACCATCAAATCCCAAGATCTCATAGCTGATACTGGAGGTCCTGCCAGATTGGATCTCATGTAAATGTCTGAACAAGTTAAGTCTTGCCCTCCCCCGTCCATTGTCCAACTCCCCCTGAGTGAGGACACCAAGTAATGTACTTTTGCCAACATCAACATTGCCGAGTACTGCAAGCTTCAGATCTATAAACTGCACAAGAGACATGAAAGATGCTGTGACAATTAGCATGTAACTAGATATGAAAAGTCAAATTGAAATAAAAACATTAGGGAAATTTAGTTGTGCATATTTTAACTTATTTAAATTAGTATCAATTTGTATGTCTTAGAATTTTTTTTTTTTATTAAGAGCAATTGATTACAATGATATGTTATGAGACCATGTGAAGAGTGAATATAATAAGAGTCAAGGTAGTGAGTCTACATGAGTCAGTGTAAATAAGTCTAATATGAGTACATGTTACAAGTCAATGTAGTACATGTCATCCTTATTTGTAATAAACTTATTATCATCCTGATGATCCAGTGGCCATTTAGCCATGTGCTCTTTATTCTGAAGAGATGGTGAAATATTTGTAGGTCTTTGTCAGCATTTAGCCTTTCATTTGAGCTAATGTTTTATGAGCTTTTCATTTGAGCTAAATTTTTATGAGCCATTCATATGAGCTAATGTTTTATGAGCCTTTCATATGAGCTTAAGTTTTATGAGCCTATAATATGAACTGATGTTAAAAGGCAAAAATGACCGCACTAAGACACTTTATCAGTACCTGCTGATCATCAGGCACCTTCCTGACTAACACTTCCATTGCTCTTTTTCTCTGGCCAACTTCTGTAACTTTCTCACGTAGGATCTCCAATGATGCACCCAATCTAGAGAAAGTACAAGTATATAAATGAATTCAAACTGAACTATGTGAGGTGGAACTGTGTAGAAGCTAAGCTCTAATCACATACATTACATGTGGGGTGTTAAGTTTTCATATTAATTTTTGAAGTTATTTTAATTAAAAAATGTTCCTTTGTGACTAACCCACAAATAGAAACAAATTAAATTAATTTTTCAAAACAAGGCATTGTATTAACATAACAAAGACATTATTAAGTCCTGTAGACTAGCATAAACATGTTTTTAAAACTACATGGCCATGTCTTCAAATACATTAAACACATGTTTAAAAATGATCAACAAATTTATTCCATAGTTAAGAACTATCACAATTCTGCTTTGTTTACCAACCTTTCAGCCATTTTACTGAGGGTCGCCAGTGAAGCATCAAGTTCTGTATCTGAAAGTCCTGCTAGAAATCCACTGTCCTCCACTCCGATTTCATAAATGGCCTCGCCATGTCCTTCCTCTAGCCTCCATTTCATTTGTGTCACAAGATGCTCCATTCTAAAGTCTGATGGTTTCACCAACTTAAGCTGCAAGAAGCAACAACAATAATAATGAATTTATAAATGACTTTTTATGCTTTTGATTTTTAACATTTTTTATTTTGAGTAAATCTGTAATAATAACAAGTTCAAACACATATATCTTTTGGCTTACCTTATACTCTATATTGCCTTCTTCCTCCTGGGAAAATAAACAAAAGAAAGAATGCATAAATTTGAAACAACTACAAAATAAATATTGAGAAATTGCTAAAAATATGTTTAAGTAAAGATGGAAGGAATTAATTTTCACTTCTGATTAAGCACTTGTGTCCAATTTAAATTTAATGCCAAGTAATTAATTTGTTTTAAACAGCATTTAGATGTGAAAAGTGTTATCCTCAAGATTGTAAGGAAAAGTTGAAAATGTTAAGAAATTGCATTGACCTCAGGGGGAAGATTGGATGGCAGTTCCTCCATCATACTCTGTAAATCCTGACTTTGATGATACTGAAGTCTGGTAGCTTGGATGTCACAGAAACTTTCGTCAGGGCCAAACATGTCAACAAGACACTCCATTCAGCCAGGTTGGTATCTGAATCCAATCATTTGGATAAAGAGTTTATAATTTTGGGTTCTAGTAGAAACAAATTATATCAAAATTCTTTCATAGACTCTCACGAGGAGGTTTACAACATCAAAAAATATTATTTACTGAAAGAAATTTCTATTATTCAACCCATTTTGGTCTTTGAAGGTTGTGCATCACCAACAACACAAACAAACTGCCCCTTTTTTATTTTTGTAGGGGAAGTAAACTTGAATACCCCTTAGCTGTACTTGTTAACAGGGATTCTTTTTATAAGTTTATATCTTTAGGCCTGTTTTAAAAAAATTCACAACTTTCTGTAACTAAAAATGTATATAAAGTTGGTATTAATATTTCTAAAAATATTTTTAACAATTTTAATTGACAGGTTTCATAACTTAAAGGATAGCCACACTCACATTGGTTTATCCTTGTAACAAACTAAGGCTTAACAGGGTGCAGTTTTTTACACTGGGTCTGGGTATTTTAAAAAAGTTTTTTTAAAAAAGAGTTAACTTCTCTTTTTCTATAATATATTCTAATCTTTAAATAATAGGCCTGCAGACAGTCCTACACCCTATCTGCCGGCCTTTAAACAATAGGCCTACAGACATTCCTACACCTTACCCGTGGCTCTTTAATGATTTATATAATAGTCAACTCCCCCTAATTAAAAAAATTCACTTTTTACCTGAGTTCAACCATCACGCATGATGCTTGCTGCGAGACAACTTTTTTTTTTTTACTCAGTACTATTAATATAAAAAATGTTGAGTTGGGGGAGAACCGATTGTGAAAAGAAAGCAGGACACACCAGAATCAATATTTAGACAAGAGATTATTTTCCCAAACTTTAATAAGTTTTATATTACTCATTTTACTGTCTGTCATACACTAGTTCCACAAGTTAGCTCAGTTTCCTATTATATAGTATGTAATTTTTAAAAGCGATGTAGATCTTTAAACTATTTTTCTAAATCTATCATCAAATGAAATAAAAGTCAGACACCCCCATGTTTTTTTAATCTATGTTCATACTCAGTATACTGTTACTGAGGCAGATACAACTAGCTAGCTTTTAGAAGGCAAATATCTATATAGTTGGTAATAATAAATAATGCAACCCAAAAGGCTAACAAATTTTGAAATATTTGAACTCTAAAGCCTTCCATTACTTTATAGAAACAACTTTAAAGAAGATTGGTTTAGATAATTATTTAAATAAAAATTTATAAATTATGATAAAACATTGATTAACAGTTCAAAATTGATGGCACATTGGTGTAAGCAGACATAGCACCTGCTACAAAATGACTAGCTAAATTTATCCACGCTGGTATTTAGGGCTCATCCATAAATGAAATCATGCTATTTTGGCAGATTACCCCCTCCCCCATATTGAAACAAATTTGTAAAACAAATTAGAAACTTTTATGCCCTACTAATACTAATAGTAAGCATAAATATTAACTTAAGACTTAATTAACTTAGCTAAGCATAAATATTAGGCCCTAGCCCTAATATTAATAGCAAGCATAAATATTCAGCCCATGCCATGACATATAGTATGTCCTGAACCTATTTAAAATACTCATATTATATAGGCCTAAAATTAACTTTAACTTATGAATGATTTAACATTGTATTAATTATTAATATTTGTTGGGGGTACTTTCAAAAATACTTACATTCTGTCAGAAGTATTTTGATAATCTGTCTGGTGTAGTTGTAGCCTACTAAATTGAAAATTGATTGAGGCTATACTATTTAGGTTTTCGGCTGCATTCACTAAACAAAATAAATCACTTCCTTGCTTGATAACAATTCCCTACACTATAATGAGCTGCAACTATGATTTATATTGAGTCATTGACATTGGGCAAATGTAAATAATCATTAATGAGTCTAAACGGTTAATTTTGAAACTAACACAAATTTAAAGTTTCAATTTTAGCCTTAAAAGACTCGTTGCTGTGTGTTAACTTTTATTGTAATTATGATTTTATTATGAAATAAATAATAAATCACGTCTTTTTTGCCGTCCAATTCATTGGTTGGTTGTACTTGATTTTTACAGTGTTGAAATATTGAAAGTAAAAAAAGACTTGCTCAGCTTGGAAATCTGTGAATCATCCGCATATTTATTGACTTTTAATTTTAGTCTGCTAGCACTAAGTTATAACTTGGTAACTATAACCATTGTTGTTGTTTTTATCGTGTGCTGTTTCAAGAAACACTTATGCAATGTTATTGGTCAGCTTATTTTATTCTATAAATAACGACGGTAAATGTTGCCAACTATTTCCGCCATCTTTCGTCAGTCTAATAACCCGGATGTACCATAATATTTTGTACTAAAAACTACATAGGAATTTTCCGTTTCAACCAAGGGGATTTTCCCAGTGTTTCTTTTCAAATACTAGAGACAGCACAGTTGCGGACAAATAAATATCTGTAACTTGTCGAAAGAAAGACGCTGTGCTCTTATATATCACTTGTAATCGAAGAAAGACGACACTTTTTCAAAAAAATCATTGATATAATCCACGCCTGTATTACCCCCCCCCCCCACACACACCGACATACCAAATTAAAAAAATAAATTGCTCAGACTCAGGATAGTAGTTTGTACAACCCATCGAAACGACAGATAATAAGGCGTAAAAATGTAAAGGCCTAACATATGATTGAACATATAATTAAAATAAACTTTGAAATACATTTTACTTAACTTCTTCTTCTATATTTTGAGGGCCCACGATCAATGTATTGATCATTCTGGCTCCTATGTCGTTTCAGAGGGGTTCGCGATGTAACTGTGCGTGGTTATTAAGGGGATACTTCACTGGTTACAAGGGCTACTCAGCAAACTGGGGGTTGGAAGACAGAAAGCAATAGATGCAAATGTGTCAAGTGTAGTCGTCTCAAATGTTGCTTTTGGAAGCTTGTTCCAGTCCCTTATTGTCTTTGACGGGAATGAGGACACTCCTCCCACTCTTTAATTCTAATCAATTCAGTAATAAACCGATTAACGAGATCCATCAATCACACGACATCTTTTTCAAGTTGGATATTAATTATTAATACAGATTCTGAGATAAATTATTACACTTCGTTAGTAATAGTAACTAAAAAAAAGATTTGGACTTCTGTGAATTATCTGGATATTTTTTACTTGTAATCTTAGTCTGCTTTCACTATGGTATAACTTGGTAACATTTTTGTTGTTTTTATCATTTATTTTTCATATTATCGTATTGGCAACTTACTTTTTCACCGCTAAAATCTTCGCAATGCTTTGGCTGTAAAGTGTTACATTTTTATCAACGTCTTGTTTAAGTTAACTGAACAAGACTCTTAACTCAACAACTTCAAACATCTAAAGTATATTTCTTTGTTTGTAGTAAACCAAAACAACGTTGGACTATAGGAAATACAATACACTCAAGCATCAAAAGTTTATTTCTTGGCTTGGGGTGAACCAAAACAATGTTCCACCAAATAAGATGTGAGAAAAACAGCAAAGGATCTTCGTTACCACCCTCTATAGCGCATGGAAGTGAAATCATGGTTGATCATGAGTGACGTGAAATGTATTTTCTTTTGGAGCCAAAACGAATCCTCAATTTTTGGCTTCCACTCGATATCCTGAATTAACCTCTTATCAAAAATATCAAATGCTGCAAAAAATATTTCTCACACAATCTGAAATTTCAAAGAAGATCCTGTTCAGATTTTGTTACCATATTTAAATAGTCTCAGGATGCTTGAAGGTCATTTTGTTACCCATTTTTTCTTTGAGCTCTCACGAGCTTGGACATTGACCAATATCGCTCACGAGCTTGGACATTGACCAATATCGCTCACGAGCTTGGACATTGACCAATATCGCTCACGAGCTTGGACATTGACCAATATCGCTCACGAGCTTGGACATTGACCAATATCGCTCACGAGCTTGGACATTGACCAATATCGCTCACGAGCTTGGACATTGACCAATATCGCTCACGAGCTTGGACATTGACCAATATCGCTCATGAGCGGAGTTAATTTTTTTTTTTTAAAACTAGAGATTATTTATTTGTTTTTAATAAGATAGATCCCATCTCCCTGCAACTGTAAATTAGTATTGTTACACATTGCACTAGTCATCACAGAGACTTAAAGGTGAAAAAAAAAAAGGCCTGATGAGCTGAAACATGTTCCCATTGAAGTGATTACAGAAGTGAACTTGATGATTACAGCAGTGAACTTCAATAGTGAATGCACTCAACTCTCGTTTGTGTTCTGAGCTATGAAAAGAGCAGTGGTTCCAGATTGAGAATCTCTGGTTGCAATCCCACGTGAGGTAGCTTCCCAAAAGGAAAAGTTTGAGGATAGTTCTCGTACTACTTGAAGAAATGCAGTAGTTTTTGCAAGACGCTATATAAACCATACACGAGCCCAAAATTCTCTGTCAGTTTTCTTATATTTATATCCCTGTCACTTGTGGTAGACATATTTGAATCCTTGATTTCCACCAATCTGGGGCTGCAAGGAAAAGACATCTCAGTGCACAATTGTCATGAAAAATTGATTGACAGTGACATCTTTTAAAGGGAAGCGCGAACTAAGGGATGCACAGTTAGAGAAGAAGAACTTGGCCCCGTGTTCCACAGCTTAACTCATATGATGATGAAAAGGAGCTTACGGGCGATTACAATATCATTGAGGTGATGGAACAACTTGTATCAATTCTTACTGAAGAAATTTCTCATTATTTTCCTGACCTACAAAAATTTGCAAATTACTTTTAATTTATCTACAACTGTTTTACTCTCAATTAGTGATATCATCCGGAGGAGAATCTAATTCAAGAACAGTTTATTGATTTGATTAGTGATTGGGGTGAAAAATATCTTTACTGTGAAATGTATTGTAATTATGTTTGGGTTGAAATGGCGTAGTCCTATCCCGGTGTTGCAAAGGGTCACCGGAAATTTGTTTGAAAGAAATTTCGTCGACAGAAAATTGATCGACGGAAGTTTGATCGAACGGAAGTTTGATCGAACGGAAGTTTGATCGAACGGAAGTTTGGTCAATTTTTTTTTTCACATTAGCTCCTCAACTTAATTTTAGTAGTGCGATGCTGTTTGTTATAAGTGGTGAGATGTCGGTAATTTTAAAGATGTTGTGAAAAGTTTTTTGATAGATATGTCCACTGAGACTGTTTCGGGAGGGGGTGCATTTTTGCCCACGGGAAACGTTTGGATCCGAAGAGTGAGGTGGTCCAAGGAAAGTGTTTGGGATGTGAAAAGGTTTAAATATTAATTAGTGGTGCTCGTTGTTTGTGTTCCGTCGGCAATTCACCGAGACACACTTTACACATCATTAGTCAGAAGATGGACGCACAACGGCACGGCCCTGCGCTGGGACATACGGTGCAACTACTGCACACCCATTCAAATATGTGTCTGCTCTTACAAAAGGGCTTCAGCTTTGGATGTCAAATTTCCCAGACTGCTCTCTTAGGTTCTTATGTTGCCAACTTGACGCCCTATGAGAGTTACACAGACGGCAAACAGCCCCTTCTTAATATGCCCGTGGCATCCAGTATATATATGTGATAATTAATATGGCCGCGGCTCTTCTATTAAAGTTCATTTAATAAGGGTTATGCTCATTTCACCTAGTTGGCTGGCTCCTCTATTAAAGTGCATTCACCAAGGGTTATGCTCATTTCGCCTCACTAAGAACTTGAAGTTAAAATGTCGGTTTTCTATGAGGTAAAATAAAAAGAGTATTTCAATTATTTTTTTTTCAATCATTTTAACATTTTGATTTTCAAAAATCTTTTCTGGGATACGACCCTACACCCCACGACCTCCTTTAGGTGGTCCCACCCCACCACCCCTAAATCTATTAAGTGTTTTACCACCAACTTTGATAACCAGTAGCATTTACTTGATGATTGATGTTGAATTTAAAAAATTTAATCAAACAAAAGATAGGCTAAAATAGTAATGAAGTAGGTATATTATATATACTAATAATATAGATAAATATATCAAAATGGAGGCTAACATTTATATAAGATTGTTTTATTTATCATATTTTGGAAATTTTTATATGATTACACAGTTGATACGGTACATCATTCAAGTAGTTTAAATTTTGATTTCAGCACCTCTAATAGATCACAGGTAATCACAATCCAATGAATGACAACACCATTGTCAACATTCTAGGACATAGGCCTACAGTAAAAGAATTACTATTTTTAACTTAAGACACTAAAATATTTTTAAAAAGATTTTCAAACACTAGGATGTGTCTTGTTAAACCAAATACTGACTTGAACTTAAAACAGACAGAACCATGCACTACCGTATGTTAGTACTTGTAAAACAAAAGAATAGGTTAGGATCATATACTAAATATGCAGTAACAATGTTATTTTTAAAGGTTTATACTACAGGAAGCTATAGGAAGCTGTATAGAGGTAAACACACTGATGATTTGAAATTAAAATATTGCACTAAAAATGAATGTTAGTTAATTGTAACATTGTAATAGAACTTTGAATTGGAATTAAACTAGAAGAAAAACAAGTTTGCATGACATTTGGATGATCATAATTTGACATTTTATTCCTGAGGTTTGATTGTTAACTCTGAGATGGAAGGTATATATTTTGTACACCTCAAGCCCATGCATGCATCACTAAGGTCCTCAGTCAGCAGATTTCTACTTCTGTTGTCCACTTTGATGTTGTTTAAAGCTGAGAATAAGGTTTCGCAAGAATAAGTAGAGGGAAAAATAGTGAGTAAAGCCATTGCTAAAACTTTAAGGGCACTAAAACTGTCTGGGATTCTGCTCCATGCATTCAATATTTCTTGTTCAGAGTAGCTCTCCTCATTCAGCTGGCAATTTCTTTCCAAGTCCTCAAGTTGAGATCTCAGGTCAACAAAGACTGTTGTCCAATTGCTGGACTGGAACTCTGCTAGCTGAAGCTCTAATTCTTCAATTGGTAGCCATTGAAAATCATTAAGGTCCATAGTAGTATAGACAACTACATCAGGGTATTTAATTATTTTAAATGTCTGCTCCAAGCTTCTGAATTTATTGAATCTTTCACCAAACTGATCAATTATTGAGTTAAAAATGTGCAGGTATTTCATAAGCAAGGGCTCCATTTCCTTTTGCACATCTGAACTTAACTCATCAAAATACTTCTTTAGTCGAGGGAAGTATTTATAGGTTTTAGTCTCCACATCTCGTTTGAATATTTGAAGTTTAGTTTCAAAGGCTTTTACATAACCTAATGTAATATCAATACTTTTACCAAAACCTTGTAACTTTAAATTCAGTTCATTCATATGAACCGAGAGGTCTGTAAAGAACATGAGGTTGCTGGCCCATTCAACATCATTGAGCTGAGGAAACTGTTCAACATTTTTATTCTCAATGAATGACTTTATTTCTTCATAGCAGTGCACAAATATTTCAAGAACTTTTCCTCTACTTAGCCACCTTAAATTGTTGTGCATTAGTCGCCCACTGTATGTTAATTCAACCTCTTGCAATAGTACAACAAATTCTTGTTTCTGAAAAGGCCTGGAAGCTATTAAATTGACTATTTTTGTTACAGTTGTCAGCACATCTTGTAGTTCATTCACCCCTACATTGGCACATAGCACTTCCTGATGGATATTGCAATGAAAGGGCACAATTGGGTGTCCGATAGCTTCCATAAATAATTTCACAAATCCTGCATTTTTTCCTGCCATATTTGGTGCTCCATTTGTCAGCACAGACACAACCTTGGAAATATCAATGCCTAGGTCATTGAATATTTTTATAACAAGGTTGCATATTTCATACCCTGATGTACTTATTGGCATTTTTTCTAGTTTTACCAGCTCCTCTCTCATTGTCTGACCATTATAAAATCTGGTAATGACAGCCAATCGAGCTGATGAGGTGATATCAGCGGTTTCGTCAAGACAAATGGAAAAAAACTGACATTGATTTAAGTCTCCGATTAATTGTTGTTGTACATCAAAGATCATTGTCATCATATTGTCTTTAATGGTATTTCTGCCGACTGGTAAATCAGAAATACGCTGAATGATTGCATCTTTATTTATCATATCTTGAAATAGAAGAGGTGCACATTTCAGTAGAGTTTCTTTAATAAATTCCCCTTCATTGAGGGCCTTTCCATGCTGAGCTATGGAGTGAGCTATGCAGAAACTTGCTGAAGTTAAATTTGTAGGAACTTTTAAGAATTTCAAAAAAATATTTGGTTCATGCTTTTTTTCTTGCAGCTGATGATAAATGTATTCCTTCCTTTCTTCTTCATTTTTTTCCAAAAGCCACCGATGATTAGTTTCAAAATGTCTTTTCACATTCCATGTTCTGCTCACTACTGTTACATGGCACAATAGACACAATGCTTTGCCGCTGCTTTCAACAACTCCATACTTCTCAGTCCAGACATCTTGAAAGCTTCTTCCACTTCCTTGTTCACTCAATCTGGATTTCTTTATTTGTGGTTCAGCCATGACAAGGCTGAAATATTAAAGAAATGAAATCTTTCATTTTCATAATTTAATCGTTGATTTAAAAAATTAAATTTTCATGCAGTGAGATATACTTTATATTTAAAATAGTAAGTCCACAATTACATCAAATGAATACCAGTAATTGATTTTATTGATTTTGATCGCTTTTTGATAACTACATATTTTTTGCAAATCAAAGAAAAATGGTTGGCTGTTATATTTAATTATATTTGTTTGGCTAGAACAAAGCCCACATGAGGGCAAATTTTCAAATGACAAAATATTTCTTGCAGAATATTCTCACAAAAAAAGGGAACTATTAAATATTATTACTTTCTTTCTTTTGTTGAAGCATAAGGGAAACCTTTTTTCAATTAATTAAAAATCAATCTCAAATGTTTTTTATATCTAGTCTAGATAGTACGAGCTATAACTAGTATCATATATTTTTTTTTATTAATCTTGCAAGTTAATGTCAGAATCATATTGTTTAATTTATTAGTCATTATTTTTAGGGTTTTTTTTCTTGTTTTTAAAGTTTGAGTAAAATGGAATAAAATAAAATGTAAAGTAGCGTGATCAAATTTTAAGATGAAAGGCAAAGCCTGCAAAAGTTAATAATAATGATAGATCTAGACCAATCTAGTACCTTTAGACTTTAGCAAAAAGTTGAAAGAACTCTTGCTAATACTATTTGTTGGCCATCTTTATATTTTATTTGAATTTGAGGCAAAGCCATTCTTCACCCAAGCAGCATTGTTGTTACATGTAATGAGTAATGTAATGAATAAAACTAAATAAAATTATGCTATGACTATACTTATACTATGATAAACGCTTTAAAAACACAAATAAAAGTTAAAACAACCCTACCTTAAACTTATGACATTACTTTGATAATTCTTAAAATATATGCATCTTCTTTTTAAAAAAAAATTTAAGCCCTGAATTTCACGTGTCAGAAAAATTTCACTGGCGTGTCACATTGGGCACGCATACCACTTTTGGCGTATGACACGGCCATCTATATGAAATAATTGACATTGTTCCCTGTTTGTCTTTCTATTTTCTTACCTTTGCGGAAACTTTTTAAAAAACTGGCACTAGTAGCTTCGAAGCACATCTGACAAAAGTAGTGAAAAAGACAATTAAAAACATTAGTATTCTCGGTAGTTGTTCACAGTAAAGTTGATTAGGTTCACAAGTTTTGACACACTTTTTTACCGATATGCTGCAAGCACACAGTTAACATAAAATAGTTTCTCAGAAAATGGTTAAATAAGGAGACTTCTAGGTCGCATATTTCCTAGATTTTTATTAATTAAGTTTATATGGGTGGAATCATTGTTATCGGATGTTTTTATTTACACTGAAGTTTAATCATTAATCACAAAGTGTCAACATTGACACGCGTGTAGTAGGCTAGCCATAACTGCAAATGAAAAACAGCGCATGAATCACACGCACTACTTTCTTGCTAGAAATAACTTCGTAATCCAGCGAGCATAGTGAAGACCTAATGATGTATCAGATAGTAAAGAATGGTATTACAAGGGGCTCATTCGTAACCTATAATGAGATCATTTCCAAGGCATTTAAAGCTTTCTTTGTTATTTGTTGTTTAAAACACTAAACAGCTCAAATTTGCGGTTAAAAAGGGGAGAAAACCCAGTATAAGCATAATATGCGGCCTAACCATTTTAGGGACCGGGCATACATTACATTATACTAGCGAATATACCATTGCTTCACTGTGCGGGGAAAAAAAAAGGGGGGGGGGCGCTCATTTTATTGATTGATTTTACAAAATGTGTAGATTTCTGTGCATATTATCTCCATTTAAATTGAGTAATAGACCATGAAAGTAAACATCTAATTCGGCAGGGAAAATGTGTTGGTGGGAGGGTTAATGGTTCATTGGAAGTCTCGCGTGATCTTTCATGTTTATGAATTGATGGCACACACATGTTTCATCCCTTCTGATATGTTACCATTATGTAACGCTTTTTTGCTACAGTCATTATAATATGTCTTATTTATCCCCCAAATAGTCTTTCATTTACTACTGCTTCTAAGCCCATGACTTAAACCCATCCCTCCATCTACAAAACAAAATTCCAAAACGCAACCTCAAACCCCGCTGTCAAATATCATCCCAATTGTCAATTGTTCTTTCAGCCTCTTTTTTTTTTAAAACAAACCAAAAACAAATAATTACAAATAATAAAATTAAAAAATCCACCACTCCATACTCTATTCCGTTTCTGCCGTTCCTCAATACACTACTAAAACACTGTCCCTTCCCTTATAAACTACGATCATAGTTGTTCTTCTTCCATCCCATCTATGCCACAATATATTATTATAGTAAATGCCAGGATAAATTAATACATACGGTAGTCTCTTGGATATTTGTCTTGGCGTTTCATTATTCCAAAGTATATACCATTTTTCCAACCTATCCGTACTATCTCCTTCATCTTATGTTCCACATTTCCACCCAGTCCCCAACCATTCCATCTCTTTTACCTCACCTTCACAGAAATCACCGATACATCCCTCCCAATCAATATCTTAGTTCTACGCCAAAAAAATGAAACATCTCCCCACTATCGCGCTCCCCTAAGGGGCCATCCATAAATGACGTCACGCAAATTTTGCCGATTTTTGACCCCCTCCTCTCCCCCATCGTCACAAATCGTCACAAAAAGTTAGACCCCCCCCTAAAATATAACGTCACAAATCTCTACACCACCCTCCCCTCTTTTAAAAAGTCCACTACTGTCCTTTACAAACCTTTTAAGAAATTCACCTCCCGTGGATATCAAATTACTGCACCTGTGTCAGGTACATTTCACTAGAACAGTGGTTCTTATCCAGCAGTAAAAGTACCTCCCCAGCACTGAGGTGTGGAAGACCAGAAAAGTGTATTCAGTAGCGTAGCTATGGGGCTACGGACCGCACAGGGGTGATACCATCTCAGGGAGTGACATCAAATTGAAAAATTGCGTATTTACAGAGCAAACACTGCTCAGTCTAACCAAAATCCACAAAAGGATTACAGATGACACTTATATTTTCCACTCATGGAACCAATTAAAATGCGTTTTTGTTAAAATTTCAAAGGTGATGCGTCAGCAATTATGTTACCATTATTTGGTCAGAAACACATCGTTTAGACCATTTTTCAAAGCCACATGAAGTGTTCGGTAACTTTTGTATGTGACAGGAAGCTATAATTATCTAAATTCTGAGAAGTAAAACTATCTTTTGACAACATTATAATAACAATAAGCGATTCTAAGTACATGTCACAGTTCTTAAATACATTTACCTCCTGACCTTCAATACCGTGGATTAAGTTAAACAAGAAGAATTACATCGTGGAAGTCGAGGGGGGGGGGGGGGGTTGACACCACGAGCTTACTGGACCGGGTGACACCAACCCTAGCTACGCCACTGATTGTAATTGCTGCCATTGCTAGCTGTTGCTGCTTTAAAAAAAAATTAGTTTGCATGCATTTTGATTAGCAGCAGTAAATGTCTTTCTTGTGAATTTTGTTGGCGCATTGCTTTTATTGGTTAATTTTTTCCCTTGCTTATAAAGTTAATGAAAGAAATAAAACTACGATAACTAAATTTTTTAATTACTTTTAATTTTACTACAATATAATTTATACGTGTTTGGGGGGGGGGGGGGGGTTAAAAGGGAGTGGGCCAATAGGGCTGCAAACCATGTTAAGAATCCCTGCCCTAGAGCATGTAGTAAGATACCACCCCACCCCCGGTCCCTGTCCTAGAGCATTTACCACCACCCACCCACCCCCAAGGTCAACCATTGTTATCGTTCAATCCCACTTCGCCTGGTCGAATTCGATGACTCCTGTGTCCACATTTAGCCATAAATTCTCAAAACTGGCATTGCAACAACACCCCCAGTCCACTCCCCCTTGGTGTCTTGTAACTTGATCGGACCTCACATACATGTACTGTTTCTCTCAGAGATAGTAGTTTAAAAATAAAATAATGATTGTAGTATAAAAGAATATGTAAAAAATGTCTGTAATTTAGGGCTATTAAGTGCAATTCTTTACTACAATACTCTACTTTTCATGTGACGTCACATTGCTTAATACCCCCCGTCCCCCTCGTCACAAAAATCTGACCCCCCCCCCCACTTTCTAGACGCGTGACGTCATTTATGGATAGCCCCCTAACCTTACCGTTTCCTACACCCTTGGACCACTGAGCAATCACATAAACCAAGTACTCTCCTCAAACCAAAACTGTTTTTGTAAACAACACAACCATCTCTAATATCCATTTAATAGTGAACGGCAGTGTTTTCCAACCTTTTGACCACACGCTCCTTCGGAGCTAAAAAGGGGGGTCATGGGCCACCCACCTTCTGACAATGGTAGAGTTTTTAAAAAAAAGAAGTCACCAAGATGACGCCAAATGACACCACAAGGCATTAACGTCATGTTCTCATTCACGTGTTAAACGTTTTCTCCGCCCTCCTTGTTACGACCAACCGCAGTGGAGTTACTTTTCCCATTTTCCGTCCCATTTTGCCTGTATTAACTCTTTCACTCACTTATGTTCTATCACATTTCTCTTTCTGTCCTCTCGAATACTACATTGTAACTAAGTGTTAATATTTCTTTCACTTAAAAAAATGTTCTTTGTTCGCCCAAGAAGCTTTTTTGTCGACGCATTCATTGTTTTATTATGGCATTTAATATTGGCTATTGCATGGACATAACATTTTAAAATTTCCTACACCCAATTGGAATGGTCTAGAAAATTTTAAAATATTATTTAAATCGTATTTCATAACATTTGAGGACATTCATGGACATTTATAGAAACAAGAAACATGCAAAAATGTATTTACGAAATTTACATTCGAAATTATTCCATATTATTAAAAACTAAAATGTATTTTTCCTTGCATTAATTATCATATTAAAGAAATAAGAAATAATTTTTGACGTTTGTTTATATTACGGACCGTTATAAATGGAGAATTTAATCTCTTAATTTTTAGTCTATGGCTCGTTCTAAAAACAGTCCATAATAAAGAACGATACCCAAAGTTTAAAAATAATAACAAATAAAACGACAATCAAGGCCAGAGCTAATTACAATTAATAACTTTTTAATTTGTGAACTTCAATTAAATAATAACAGCAAGAGAAATATGATTAAAATTATAAACTTACATATTTGCTGGTACCGGTACTGTATATAAAAATACAATGAGCACAAAATTGTACGAGGAAATAAAAATCTCTACACACAACAAAGTACTGAATAATGACACAGAGCACATCTCATAATCAAGGAAAGGAAAATATCTCTCCCGTCATTTATTCTTATCCCTTTTATACACATTTTCAGATGATCATTCTGGAAATGGAATACGCAGTCTTAAGGGCCATCCATAAATGACGTCACGCAATTTTTGCCGATTTTTGACCCCCCCCCTCCCCCCATCGTCACAAATCGTCACAAAAAGTTAGACACCCCCCCCCCTAAAATATAACGTCACAAATCTCTACCCCCCTCTATAAAAAGTCCCTGTGTCCACTATTGTCCTTTACAAACCCTTAAGAGAGTCACCTCCAGTGGATATCAAATTACAGCACCTGTGTAAAAAACACTTCACTAGAACAGTGGTACTTATCCAGTGGTAAAAGTAACTCCCCAGCACTGAGGTGTGGTAGACCAGAAAAGTACATTCAGTGGCGTAGCTAGAGGGGTGCAGACCGCACGGGGGTGAAACCATCTCAGGGGGTGACATCAAATTGAAAAATTGCGTATTTCCAGAGTACACACTGCTCGGTCTAATCGAAATCCACAAAAGGATTACAGATGACGCGTACATTTTCCACCCATGTAACCAATAAAAATGCGTTTTTAATTAAAAGTTCAAAGTTGATGCGTCAGCAATTAGGTTACCTTAGTATTAAGTCAGAAACACGTCGTTTTGACCATGTTTCAACGCCGAATGGAGTGTTCATTAACTTTTGTAAGTGACATTAATCTATACCGGTATTCATCTAAATTCTGAGAAATAAAACTATCCTTTGATAACAATGAGTGATTCTAAGTACATGTCACAGTTCTTAAATACAATTACCTCAAGGCCTTCAATTAATTTTTTTTGTTCTTGTATTTGTTATACTGTGGACTAAGTTTAACAAGAATAATTCCATCGTGGAAAGGGTGTGTGTGTGTGGAGGGGGTGGGGTGACACTATGAGCTTACCGGACCGTATGACACCAACCCTAGCTACGCCACTGATTGTAATTGCTGCAATTGTTAACTGTTGCTGCTTTCTTTTTAATTAGTTTGTGTGCATTTTGAGTACAGCAGTAAATGTTTTTCTTGTGAATTTTGTCGGCGCATTGCTTTTAATGGTACTTTTTACATTGTCTATAAAGTTAATTAAAGAAATAAATCTAAGATAACTAAATTGTTTAATTATTGTTAATTTTATTACAATATAACTTATACGTTGGGGTGTGTGTTTAAAACGGAGTGGGCCTGTATCCCTGTAAAAAATGTTAAGAATCCCTGCCCTAGAGCATTTACTAAGATACCACCACCTCTCTCCCCCACCCTGTCACGGTCAACCATTTGTTATCCTTCTACCCCACTTCCTGTGGTTGCCGTGGAATGCAAATTCTATGACTCCAGTGTCCATCTTTAGCCATAAATTCTCACAGATGTCATTGCAACTACACCCAGAGTTTCCTCCTATTTGGCGTCTTGTAATATGATCTGAGTCTGCTTGGACCTCGCATACCTGCACTGATTCTCTCAGTGATAGCAGTTTAAAAATAAAATGATGGTTGTTGTATAAATGAATATGTTAAAAATGTATGTAATTTAGCGTTATTAAGTGCATTTATTTACTACAATATTCTACTTTTCATGTGACGTCACATTGCTTGAGGGTCCCCCCCTCCCCCTCGTCACACATCGTCACAAAAATCGGAACCCCCTCCCCCCCCCCCTTAGACGCGTGACGTCATTTATGGATGGCCCCTTACTGCTTTCCGCATTCTCTAGATCGTTCTATCATGTTCGACAGAAACGGACGATAGTAAACAAAAATGTCAACAAAGGTATATTTTTTCTAGCCGCCCCAACACGGGACCGACTTGAAAGAGGTCATGCACGTGGAAGGCGTGCCAAGCGTGTATCAAAACACGTCATCCCTCATAACAGTTTACTTTAAGTTTGCGTGTTTCGTATTTTTTTAATTTGTTTTTTACTTTGTTTTTTACTTTGTTTTTTTACTTTGTTTTTTTACTTTGTTTTTTACTTTGTTTTTTACTTTGCTTTTTTACTTTGTTTTTTACTTTTTTTTTTACTTTGCTTTTTTTACTTTGTTTTTTACTTTGCTTTGTTTACTTTGTTTTTTACTTTTTTTTTTACTTTGCTTTTTTTACTTTGTTTTTTACTTTGTTTTTTTACTTTGTTTTTTTACTTTGTTTTTTACTTTGTTTTTTACTTTGTTTTGTTTACTTTGTTTTTTACTTTGTTTTTTACTTTGCTTTGTTTACTTTGTTTTTTACTTTGCTTTGTTTACTTTGTTTTTTACTTTTTTTTTTACTTTGCTTTTTTTACTTTGTTTTTTACTTTGTTTTTTTACTTTGTTTTTTTACTTTGTTTTTTACTTTGTTTTTTACTTTGTTTTTTTTACTTTGTTTTTTACTTTTTTTTTTACTTTGCTTTTTTTACTTTGTTTTTTACTTTGCTTTGTTTACTTTGTTTTTTACTTTTTTTTTTACTTTGCTTTTTTTACTTTGTTTTTTACTTTGCTTTGTTTACTTTGTTTTTTACTTTGTTTTTTACTTTGCTTTGTTTACTTTGTTTTTTACTTTGCTTTGTTTACTTTGTTTTTTACTTGTTTTTTACTTTGTTTTTTACTTTGTTTTTTACTTTGTTTTTTACTTTGCTTTGTTTACTTTGTTTTTTACTTTGTTTTTTACTTTGCTTTTTTTACTTTATTTTTTACTTTGTTTTTTACTTTGTTTTTTACTTTGTTTTTTACTTTGTTTTTTTTACTTTGTTTTTTACTTTGTTTTTTACTTTGCTTTTTTTACTTTGTTTTTTACTTTGCTTTGTTTACTTTGTTTTTTACTTTGTTTTTTACTTTGCTTTGTTTACTTTGTTTTTTACTTTGTTTTGTACTTTGTTTTTTTACTTTGCTTTTTTTACTTTGTTTTTTACTTTGTTTTTTACTTTGTTTTTTATTTTTGCTTTGTTTACTTTGTTTTTTACTTTGTTTTTTACTTTGCTTTTTTTACTTTGTTTTTTACTTTGTTTTTTACTTTGTTTTTTACTTGTTTTTTTTACTTTGTTTTTTACTTTGTTTTTTACTTTGTTTTTTACTTTGTTTTTTACTTTGTTTTTTACTTTGTTTTTTACTTATTTTTTTTTACTTTGTGTTTTACTTAGTTTTTTTTACTTTGTTTTTTACTTAGTTTTTTTTACTTTGTGTTTTACTTAGTTTTTTTTACTTTGTTTTTTACTTTATTTTTTACTTTGTTTTTTACTTTGTTTTTTACTTTGCTTTGTTTACTTTGTTTTTTACTTTGTTTTTTACTTAGTTTTTTACTTAGTTTTTTTTACTTTGTGTTTTACTTAGTTTTTTTTACTTTGTTTTTTACTTAGTTTTTTTTACTTTGTGTTTTACTTAGTTTTTTTTACTTTGTTTTTTACTTTGTTTTTTACTTTGTTTTTTACTTTGTTTTTTACTTTGCTTTGTTTACTTTGTTTTTTACTTTGTTTTTTACTTAGTTTTTTTACTTAGTTTTTTTTACTTTGTTTTTTACTTTGTTTTTTACTTTGTTTTTTACTTTGTTTTTTACTTTGTTTTTTACTTTGTTTTTTTTACTTAGTTTTTTTACTTTGTTTTTTTACTTAGTTTTTTTACTTTGTTTTTTACTTTGTTTTTTACTTTGTTTTTTCCTTTGCTTTTTTTACTTTGTTTTTTACTTTGTTTTTTACTTTGTTTTTTTACTTTGTTTTTACATTGTTTTTAACTTTGTTTTTTACTTTGCTTTGTTTACTTTGTTTTTTACTTTGCTTTGTTTACTTTGTTTTTTACTTGTTTTTTACTTTTTTTTTTACTTGTTTTTTTACTTAGTTTTTACTTTGTTTTTTACTTAGTTTTTTACTTTGTTTTTTACTTTGTTTTTACATTGTTTTTTACTTTGCTTTTTTTACTTTGCTTTTTACTTTGTTTTTTTACTTTGTTTTTTACTTAGTTTTTTACTTTGTTTTTTACTTGTTTTTTACTTTGTTTTTTACTTAGTTTTTTACTTTGTTTTTTACTTGTTTTTTACTTTGTTTTTTACTTGTTTTTTACTTTGTTTTTTACTTAGTTTTTTACTTTGCTTTTTACTTAGTTTTTTACTTTGTTTTTTACTTTGTTTTTTACTTGTTTTTTACTTAGTTTTTTTACTTTGTTTTTTACTTGTTTTTTACTTAGTTTTTACTTTGTTATTTACTTTGTTTTTTTTACTTTGTTTTTTACTTTGCTTTTTTTACTTTGTTTTTTACTTTGTTTTTTACTTAGTTTTTTACTTTGTTTTTTACTTAGTTTTTTACTTTGTTTTTTACTTTGTTTTTTACTTTGTTTTTTACTTGTTTTTTACTTAGTTTTTACTTTGTTTTTTACTTTGTTTTTTACTTGTTTTTTACTTAGTTTTTACTTTGTTTTTTACTTAGTTTTTTACTTTGCTTTTTACTTTGTTTTTTTTACTTTGTTTTTTACTTTGTTTTTTACTTTGTTTTTTTTACTTTGTTTTTTACTTTGTTTTTTTTACTTTGTTTTTTTACTTTTCTTTTTTTTACCTTGTTTTTTTAAACTTAATTCCTTTTTATCGGAAAAGTGTGTGTGTGGGGGCGGTATGCGCTAGAGCTTTTCCCACCTAAAATAACACAATATAGCAAAATGAACACAGAAAAAAGTCGTACGGAGTGCGCTCTGTGGAAGCGGTAGCGCCAAAGTTATGGAATATTTTACCTCCATCTTTGAGGAGTACTGACAAGGACAGAAAATTATTTAGAAAAAATTTAAAGACTTATTTGTTTAATAGATTTGATCACACCTGAGCGCAGTGAGCATGCTAAAGTAGCATGGATACAAGCGCTAATAGAAGTATCCAATCAATCAATCAATCAATCAAACCCCCTTCATTTTATCTACTATATAAACCTCAGTGTGGCTATGTTTGTATGTACGCCATGCTAGGAAATTAAACCACTTTTATCCAACACACATTGTGAACTTGAAATATGATTTAGAAACATTTGTTGGAAATCATACATACTTATAGCAACATAATAAGCATAAAGAGGTATTCTTCAACTCCACCGAGTCAATATCTGATGTCAGTAAACAATATTTACACCAACTTTTTGTGTTTGGAATTTAAGAAGCTTTTACTGAATGTACGGAATGTAAATAATTTAATTTAAAAAGTGAAATCTACTGTGGACTGAAAGTGTTTCCTTTCTTGTATTTTGTGCTCTGCAGCCGCTGTTCTGTTAGCCTCATGTTGCACTGAGCCCATGTGTATGGAGAAGCGCCACAAGTTGTTCATTCTTTGGGGGCTTTTCCCCACATCTGTGGGTCAATGTGAAGGGCTTTGAAAAATCTACAGTTGTAGAGCTGAATCTTCATTTTAAAAAAATGTGTGCTTTTCCATATCCCTCAAGTTCCCCCGTTTTGCAATTGCTTGGCGTGATTCTATTTGCAGTATTATTCGGACTAAATGTTTTGTCCGTATTTATGGCCTTCTTCATAGTTTTATTTTTGCCTATCGCCCAAGTTTGTCAGCATCGCCTTTGCTTGGCGTGATATTTTGTAAAGACTTTGCCCAAGTTTGCCAGCATCGCGTTTGCTTGGCGTGATATTTTGTAAAGACTTTGCCCAAGTTTGCCAGCATCGCCCTTGCTTGGCGTGATCAGTGTTTCTTTCAGGCATACCTCCGGGGGGGCAGTGCCCCCCCGGAGCAAGTCAAGTGCCCCCCGGGGGAAAATGTGTAAGAAAAAATAATTAAAAAAAAAAAAAACTACTCTAAATTTCATTTTTATAAAAATTTTCAAAGTTATTGAAATATGTGCCTTTAATCGTTTACAATTATTGGAACAAATAAAATATCGCTTTGTTCGAAATATATTGATGATCCATAGCGTTCAGGTTAATCTTGTTACAGGCTCGCAGAAATCGATTATAAATATGGTATTGTTTTGAAAATTGGCCGCTCCTGATCATAAGCTAAATCTTACTTTTTCTGATTCGCAGATATCGGTATCTTTTATTTAATTACATTTTGCAGCTGCAAAAGTTGAAAGACTTTTCAATAACCCTGTATTAAACTACCTTTTCATCGATATAAATGTCTGTAAATTAAATATACCGGTAGTTCTTGCTAAGAAATAAACATGTGCAATCTTTTTTCAAATTATATTGTAAAATGGCATCATGCTTTAAAAAATCATTTTTAGCAAACATTGTTAATGTAGTAGATTCCATAGATGTATGCTGACATAGATAAAATGAAAATTTAAAATAATAATAATAATAATTTTAAAACAAAAAATTAGGAATTTACCGGTTACATACAAATAGTGGACATTTCATCATAATTATTAAATCGAGTGTTTCTAATTTTTTAACACAGTTTCGGGAACAGAGTAAAATGATTTTAAAAAATATTCTTTATTTATTAAATCCCCAATGACTTTTCTCTGTTAATATAATAATAATAATAAACAATCTTCCCCAGCTTTTTGAACTATTTAAAAAAAAAAATTTAAGATGATAATCCAGTAGAAAGAATATAATATATATTTAAACAACGAATAAAAAGAATCGAGTATTCGATTATCTTGTAAATGCCATTTTTGGTAGTAGTTAAAAAAATATATTTGGAATTGGTAAAAAAATGTTTTCAAGTATAATATCGAAGAGGCAAGTTGTAATGATCTGAAGCAAATTATAGTAGTCTAAATTTCTTAATTAACATTTCAATCAACTGAATATTGAGATTGAGAATTGAAACATTATTTTAAACGGAAAAAAATCACACATTAATAAATATATGAGTCTTTTGTAAACAATTCTTGACTTCTGAACAATTATGTCGGTTACATATGATTTATAAATAAATACCAATTTTGAAAACCCATAAAGATATAGTCTTTAGCCCTTTGTACAGAAAAGCTTTTTTTCTTTTTGACTTTGGTGAAACTTGGAAATATTTTGAAATAAACGTATGTTTTTGGTTTTTCTTTTTCGTTCAAAATGTAAAACTATTTTAGCATTTCTTTTTTGTGATGGATACCTTTTTTGGAAGGAATTCTTTTTTCTTAATTTTAAAAATATTTTGTAGTAAATTAATTATTTGTATGAAGTTGATACCAACAATATTTTAAAATAATAACTTTAAAAATACATTACTTTTCAATTTAAAAAAAAATGTTTGCACACCACACTTAGTCAAGCAGAGACGTCGCTTGACTTTTTATGGCACCCGTGCTACTTTTCGGTTTTTTCCTTCCCTACCTAGCAGTAAAAGTTGATAATTTAATGTAATTACAGCCCAACTTTAAGCCCCTAAAATATACGAGGCCCCATGTAGCTATGTGGGTTGCAGACCTCACACGATGGCTCTTAGGTCAAATGACGCATAAAATCTTAACTAGCATCTCTCCCGTTGCTCTACAGTTAAGTGTTTAATGATGCGAAACTAAATTTAACTACGGTATGTAACAAAAATGCATTCTTGCATTTTGAATTTATCAAAAAATTTCCGGGGCCTATAAAGTTTTAAGGGGCGAGTCTAAGCTAAGGAGTATCTCTCGATAAAAAACATACCCTAAGGGCTCCCAATTGGACTGAATTTATTTAATATTGTGCTGGTGGAAGAGTTAGTGATGTTCTGTTATTATCGTTATTTCTAGCGCTTCCCACCCAAATATCTGAAATGTTTACATCAGTGACGCTTCATCCCATTTAGGGTTCTGGCCTGCTCCACCCCATTCTTCCATTGGGATCGATCCATCGCTTTACAACTCCATGTGCGAACCCCGACCTTTGTAAGCCCTTCTCTACATCGTCAATCCATCTCAGTCTTGGTCGACCGGTGAGCCGTCTGCCCCTAGGTTTCTGCCTGTAGATCGTTTTTGTTGCACCAGAATCCGGCATCCTTTCAATGTGTCCTGCCTAGGGCAGTCTGCCTTTTTTGTTATATTGTTGTGACTATGGATGGGTATTTGTACAATTGATATAGCTCTTAGTTTGTACGGATTCCCAAAACAAAATTGTCTATCATCGGGTCATATATTTAGCAGGTTCTCTGCTTTTCTGGTAGGAACCAAGTCTCACTTGCGTAAGTTACTACTGGTCTTGTGATAGTGGTGTATACTGCCTTCTTTGTTCCCTTAGCGAGATTTTTACTTTGAAGTAGCTTTTGTAAATTGAAATAAGAACGGTTGCATGCTGTTATTCTTTCTTGCACCTCCGATTGTATTTCCTCTTGCTTATTTAGTCACCCCTAGATATTTGAAAGTAGCTACCCTCTCAAAGGCGTAGATGTTCATATTGATGAAGTCATCAATGCGTATTTCCTGACATTATCATAAATATTGCCTTCGCTTTATTTACATCAAGACCAGCTTTGACCGTCACATCTTCAAGTTCCCTGAAATGCTGTTTCTACCAAGTAGCGCTATATCGTCTGTGTAGGCCAGGTATTGCAGTGGCTGGCTTTATAAAGTTCCTTATGGTTGTTCTGTACCACCTCTCAGGTGCTCACACGTATGTTTCTAATGCTTTTTTCTAAAGTGATGTTGAAAATGATACACGGATTTCCTTGTCTGAGGCCCAGATTGATTGGGAAGGCCCTCAAGTACTCCCTCTGTACTTTGATTCTACTTTTGTAGTTATCCATCGTCATATGTATGAGTCGGGTAAGTTTGTTAAGGACTCCAAGTTCCAGCACAGCATCGTTCATGTATTTCCTGTCTATGCTATCATAACCTGATTTGTAGTCCAGATATAGTTGGTGTATGTTGATGTATTCTTAGCATTTTTCTACGAGACATCTAACAGTAAATATATGAACGTTTGAAATGCCCCTTCAAAAACAGTCTTAAAGATACATCGAATACAGTGCATGATACCCTCACTAGGTAACTCTTTTTACCAGTCAAATATCCGCATCAACACCAGGCACAGAAACATTGCAAATCCCATCTACATTCATAGGAGCCATAATGATCAATAAATTGATCGTGGGCCCTTAATAGACAGAAAAAGAAGAAGAAATTTAGTTTGTGTCTGGCACTGGTCGCCATAATGCCTCCCCCGACTCTTGAAAAATTATTTCCCCCGATCAAATGAAAGTCTTATCAAAACATTCGAATCATGTATACTCCAAAATGCACCTTTTGATTGTTAAACAATCACACATTTTCTGCTGCCCTACTTCCCGATAAAATTACTTGCCATGACAGCCAAATTTGGTGCTGATATATACTGCCCAGCGGCGTGCCTAGTGTTAGCGCCACCCTAGGTGGGTTAACTTTTTTGCTACGCTACCTTTCTCGATAGAAACTCTGCAGATGTCCGTAAAATCCCGCCGCTCTATCTAAAGAAAAAATGACACCTGGGAAGACCAAATGTTCGCCCCTCACACTGCTACGTCAATGACGTGAGTCTTTGATGACAGGGGACAAGATTCATTTTTACGCCCCCCCCCCCCCCCCCCCGCTAAACTCTGAAACCTATTATTTTCATCCATTAACACTATGCAAATTAGATGCCCCCGCTAATCTGGCGCCCGGGGACATATTTCCCATCTGCCACCCCTTAGCTACGCCTCTGGCCACTGAAAAACTGGCACTGCCCCCCCCCCCCCCGAACGTCAAAAGTGCCCCCTCGGGGGAAAATTTCTGAAAGAAACACTGGGCGTGATATTTTGTAAAGACTTTGCCCAAGTTTGCCAGCATCACCCTTGCTTGGCGTGATATTTTGTAAAGACTTTGCCCAAGTTTGCCAGCATCGCGTTTGCTTGGCGTGATATTTTGTAAAGACTTTGCCCAAGTTTGCCAGTATCGCGTTTGCTTGGCGTGATATTTTGTAAAGACTTTGCCCAAGTTTGCCAGTATCGCGTTTGCTTGGCGTGATATTTTGTAAAGACTTTGCCCAAGTTTGCCAGCATCACCCTTGCTTGGCGTGATATTTTGTAAAGACTTTGCCCAAGTTTGCCAGCATCGCGTTTGCTTGGCGTGATATTTTGTAAAGACTTTGCCCAAGTTTGCCAGTATCGCCTTTGCTTGGCGTGATATTTTGTAAAGACTTTGCCCAAGTTTGTCAGCATCGCCTTTGCTTGGCGTGATATTTTGTGATGACTTATTTAATTTTGGATATTTGCAAGTGTTAGTAGTATTTGTCATCGGTCCTGCGTTCCCACGTCTCCGCCATCTTGCAGTCTGGCTCTCTCCCTACCCACCTTGGCTGAAACAGCCCAGAAAAAATCCGATCGCCGCTCAGCATTTTGGCTAAGATCAGGATGTAGTGTCTGTTTTTATCCCACCGGGTTACCAAAACGGCGGGGTGGGGGGGGGGCGACGACGACGTGATATCTCTCTTGGTTATCAGCCGGGTTCAGGACGCTCGGTAGAACAAATGTGAGAGACGCAAGGTAAAGAGACCTGCAACGGCAGACTTTGAAGAGAGATTACCCCAGTATTGCAGCACTTCTGGGGGAAAACCTTACAAAACAACAACAAAAACTCCATAAAACGAACAAACAAAAAAGACAGAGTATAGCTAAGAATATAATGGTAAATAAAGGATAAATTATGTTTAAAAATTGTAATAATATGTCTATGTTTTTGTAAAAGCCTGTTTTTTTTAAAAAAATACACGATCTAAGGGAGTTAAGCAGTAAATACTCTGTGATTGAACAATATTAAGATTTTTAACACTTTGGCATCAATTTTTTTATTCAATCAGCGGCTTAAAAGTGGGGTGTGTGATATTTTAAGTTTCGTCGAATAAAGAGGTTAGAGGACTATCCGAATTTTACACAATTAACGCTACAAAATTAAATGTGGTACTGACGTAAAAGGGAGATAATACCATAATAAATGTTTAAATCACTATTATAAAATAAATGAAGTAAACGACATAATTAAAGATATTAAGATATGATAAGATTCTTTGATATATGCAAATAAATGGAAAAAAACGATATTTAAATTACATTGAACATATTCATTTTCAGCACATACATCCCTCCCTTAATGAAAATCAAATTGCCCTCAAATTTCTTTTTGAACACACTATTTTGTTTTACTAAACAGCGCATTCAAAATGAAATTCGAAACAAATTTGGCAAACATTTGATCGTGTGACCTGGGCTTTAATGTTGACATTTAACGTCAGTTCACACGATCAAATTTCGCGTCAAATTATTCATCATCATCATCATCAGGTCCCGTAGTCCGACCGTTGGAGTGCCACAGATGACATGTACACTATTCTTCTCCATTCCTCTCGGTCTTCTGCCCTACGCATAGCATCGCCTAGTTTTATCCCGTCCATTTTTTTATGTTATCTTCTAATCTTTTTCTTTGTCTTCCTCTTCTTCTTCCTCCTCTAGTAGTGCCCTGCAAGATCTCTTTGGCGAGCCCTTGTTTTCTGGTCACGTGGCCATACCACTCAAGTTTGCGCTTTTTAACAGACGTCAGGAGGTCATCGTAATGCCCAATTGCTTGACGAATCCTTTCTTTCACTTGTTCATTGGTGATATGGTCTCTATAGCAGATGCCAAGAATGCCTCTGTAATTATTGTATGAACGCAATATTTTGTGCGTGTTTTCTTTTTGGGGGAAATTGATCAAATAGTAATTTGAAAGTTGTGACAAGGCTTCATACACGAATTGCATCAAATGCTTGATGAAAAAGTTGATCGTGTGAACCGACCCTACACGAGTGCTTATTTAGATCATGCAACAGCCGGGGGGGGGGGGAGCACGCTGGTAAATTCTGATAGATTGCGGAACAAATGAAATTTTTAGATCTTTCGGTCCTAACTCTGAGGGAAAGAATTCGCCTTGATCAAGCTGATCTTAGGTGTCTGTGAGGAAGAGGGTGGGGGTGTATCCTCAAATTTTAGTTTTAGTTTTACAAATGCACGTTGCTTCAAATAGTTCTTATGCGGCATCTTAATGCAATAACATAAGCTTAAATAAACAGTGAACATGTGAATTATCTCAAATAAATAGTGTCTTAAAAATAATAATTCTATGTGTTCGCAGCGTTTTAAGGTCGTCATTGTTTCATGACAATATATGAAGCTTTGAAATCGGAGGGAACATGAGGGTGGGGTGAAAGGGGAGAGAGGGTGGCAGGTACGGAGGGAGAGAGCCAAACAGCGGGACCCGCCGAGCCCAACCTAAAAACCAAAATCGAATCACAAAATAGGCCAACAAATAAAAACCCAAATAGACACCAACAAGAACGCCGCATTACAAGTAAAATCCACATAACTCATCAACCGGCACGTCCTTAAGAACCTAAGACGAACCGTTACATCGATCTGGTGACACATACTGCAACAACCTTATCCTACCAGCGAATATACTTGATAACTTATTGGTAAATATCCTGCCATATGCACATAAATAAATTCTCACATGGAGAATAGCGTGTACGTATCGGCTACTACTAACAGCTGTATCAATAGGCCTGTAGTTGGACACAATGCAATGCGCTCTTGTCTTAAAAACACACAGCGATTGATTGATTGATTGATTGAGGTTTCAAACTAACGGTTAACATTATGTTGTACTTTAAACCGTTGTAGTGTAGAAACCTTCCGGCTATGTGTGCATCTTACATAGACACCATACACGGACGATAGATACTACATTAGTACTTTCAGGACCTGTATGTTAGCCCTCACATCTTACACCTGTATGTTAGCCCTCACATCCTAATGTCATACTGAATGAAAGACGGTGTATGTGCTACAAGGCAAACCCCCACCACAAGAATTTTTTTTTTTATAAACTTCCTAATGCCGCGACACTTTAATACAGTTCCTCGTGTTGTGATGACGCCTAACCATAAAATTATTCTCGTTGTTACTTCATAAATATATGTTTTCCGATGGTCGTATGCGACCTTTATTCGACCCCCAAAGGGGTCACTGCCAACAGGCTGGTAACCACTGATTTGAACATGTTTAAACGAATAATTTCAATTGCCATTTGTATAACAGGCACTATATGGTCAACATGCAGCTGTATTGTTAGTCAAGTATATTTTTCATAAACTGTAAATACTGAGTTATATAAGATGTTTTCAAATGTTAGTCAGTGCATTGTAAACCTGTACTATTTGTATCATATTGTACACTTGTACTATTTGTATCTCATTGTACACTTGTACTATTTGTATCACATTGTAAATCTGTTCTATTTGTATCACAATGGGTAATAATAGGGGAGACTGCAATAAGGTTAGCACAATAGGAAATTAGTAAAACACAGTAAGGTTAAACCTGATAAAAGGAACGCAACAAAACAACGAACGTGTCGGCAGGAAGCCTTCATCAGCGAACAAACAGAAAAACGAATAAAATTAAAAAATGTATAAAAAATTATAATGTATACAGCACTTAGCTTAGAAGTAGTGTCCAAGAGGGCAGCAAATCTTTTACTAATTTCCTATTGTAACACAATGTAAACCTGTACTATTTGTATCACATTGTATCACATTGTAAACCTGTACTATTTGTATCACATTGTAAACATGTACTATTTGTATCTTTTCAGATATTGCAGGTATTGTCACTGAGATGTCACAGCTCACCGAAACGTCACAGCCCACCGAGGCGTCACAGCCCACCGAGACGTCACAGCCCACCGAAACGTCACAGCCCACCGAGACGTCACAGCTCACCGAGGCGTCACAGCCCACCGAGACGTCACAGCTCACCGAGGCGTCACAGCCCACCGAGACGTCACAGCCCACCGAGGCGTCACAGCCCACAGAGGCGTCACAGCCCACCGAGACGTCACAGCTCACCGATGCGTCACAGCTCACTGAGGCGTCACAGCCCACCGAGACGTCACAGCTCACCGAGGCGTCACAGCTCAATGAGACGTCACAACTCACTGAGACGTCACAGCTCACTGAGACGTCACAGCTCACTGAGACGTCACAGCTCACTGAGACGTTACAGCTCACTGAGACGTCACAGCTCACTGAGACGTCACAGCTCACCGAGACGACACAGCTCACCGAGGCGTCACAGCTCAATGAGACGTCACAACTCACTGAGACGTCACAGCTCACTGAGACGTCACAACTCACTAAGATGTCACAGCCCACAGAGGCATCACAGCCCACCGAGGCGTCACAGCCCACCGAGATGTCACAGCTCAATGAGACGTCACAGCACACCGAGGCGTCACAACTCACTGAGACAAACATGAGCAGCGCTGCCAATACTTCGTTTTCACTTTTTGACTATGTAATAACAATACTGTTTGCACATATAAACAATGCTCTCAGCTTCACTTCGAACTCAAAACATCAAACTTGCAAATAAACAAACCCAACATATGATTGAACAAACGAACATATGACTGAAAAAACCCCAACAAATGAATGAAGTCCATGACATTGGACATTGAGATTTTTTTTAAACAATTTTTTTACCATTGGAATAGACAGAATGCTGACCCAAGTCTACTTGCCAGTGGCGTCACAAGAGTTGATGTCATCCAGTGCGGTAAACTCATGGTGTCATCCCTTTCAGACTTTCCCAAGATCCCACAAGACTGGTTTCTTTGATGACAACCTGCTCTGGTGACCACGGCCGGCCAGATGGTTGCTGGCGCCCCGGGCAAGCTTAACTTTGGCGCCCCTATTAAGGGTAAGCATAAAAATATGTGCAAGGAAAACTGGGGATTATGTAATGAGTTGATTACTAACAATGAACTCTAAAATTGTTTTTCTTAACTTGCATTTGGACAGTATGAACCATTATCCTAACGTGGGCAGTATGAACCATTATCCTACCGTGGGCAGTATGAACAATTATCTTACCTTGGGCAGTATGAACAATTAGCCTACCATGGGCAGTATGAACAATTATCCTTCCGTGGGCAGTATGAACAATTATCCTACCGTGGGCAGTATGAACAATTATCTTACCTTGGGCAGTATGAACAATTATCCTACCGTGGGCAGTATGAACAATTATCCTACCGTGGGCAGTATGAACAATTATCTTACCTTGGGCAGTATGAACAATTATCCTACCGTGGGCAGTATAAACAATTAGTCTACCGTGGGCAGTACGAACAATTATCTTACCTTGGGCAGTATGAACAATTATCCTACCGTGGGCAGTATGAACAATTATCCTACCGTGGGCAGTATGAACAATTATCTTACCTTGGGCAGTATGAACAATTATCCTACCGTGGGCAGTATGAACAATTATCCTACCGTGGGCAGTATGAACAATTATCTTACCGTGGGCAGTATGAACAATTATCCTACCGTGGGCAGTATGAACAATTAGCCTACAGTGGGATGTACGAACAATTAGTTTAAAGATGACATTTTTTCTAGCCTTTAGATCAGCAAATCTTTCTATTACATTTTCTATTTTTCTTCCATGGCGCCAACATTTTGGAAGATCGTTGATGGCGCCCTAAGCATGTGGCGCCTCGGGCAGCTGCCCGAGTTGCCGGTACCTTGAGCCGGCCCTGCTGGTGACACTCTGCTCTAGTGGCAACCTTTTCTGGTGACACCCTGCTCTGGTGGCAACCTGCTCTGGAGGCAATCTTTTCTTGCTTTTAACTATTATTTAACTATTGTGACACCGTAATATCAAGCAAACTAAGTTAAATTTGCCCGTCCACATCTGTGATCGTTGAGCTGTGTCGTCCGCACCCCCCTAATGAGGCCAATGCATACTATTATATTGTTTATAGCTTTCTGGGGTAAAATCTGCTAAGCCATGAACCGTTCCGGGCGTCAAAAACTCTAAGTACGCCATTGATCCATATGAAAAACACACCAGACTCTCTGGTGACACCCTGCTTTAATGACACACTTTTCTGGTGACACCCTCTTTTAATGACAGACATTTCATTTGGCACCCTGTTTTAATGACACCCTTTTCTGGTGACACCCTTTTTAATTACAGACATTTCATTTGGCACCCTGTTTTAGAGACACCCTTTTCTGGTGGCACACTGTTTTAATGACACCCTTTTCTGGTGGCACACTGTTTTAAATGACACCCTTTTCTGGTGACACACTGTTTTAAATGACACCCTTTTCTGGTGGCACACTGTTTTAATGTCACCCTTTTCTGGTGGCACACTGTTTTAAATGACACCCTTTTCTGGTGGCACACTGATCTTGTATTTAATTAGAACCAAGTATATATATAAATATATATATATTTATTTATTATATTGTGTTGTTACAGGGATTTTAGCGTGGGTTGGTGGTTCGAGCAGAACTAACCCTCTTGCTACGCCACTGAATGTATGTGCTGGCGGTTCGAGCAGAACTAACCCTCTTGCTACGCCACTGAATGTATGTGCTGATACCCTGTGAACTTAATCAGCTCCTGGCAAATAAGATTTTGTTGTTAAACTTGGTTGTGGTTATCTGATAACACCACCAGTACTTATCATGACGTGTCGACATTTTAAAGGTGTTGTCCATGCACGTGACGCACCCCCACACCATCTCTTGTATTGAAGTGTAGCAACATTGAACGAGTACCCACACCACACAACCCCACACCACACCACCCCACACAACACCCATAAACACACACATAAGTACACTTTCCCCACTCCAGTTGATCTAATGATTGTAAGGGGTTGAGGCTATATCCAACTTTAGTTTTGTAACATTTAGGATGTACATTGCCACTTGACACAATGTGAATCAACAAGCAAAAACTGTATCCATTCTTTCAGTCATGCTTTTTTTTTTTTTTGATGAGCCAGAGAGAAATTCCCGCAATCTTTTTATAGAACAAGGTGAGGAGCAAGGCTTTGGGGCACATTCTTGGGCACCTGCCCACTGTCTCTTAAATGGTCTGCAAAGTCTGCAGTTTATCGGACTGATAACAAAGCTAGACGGTGGGCGGGTTACTTGTATAAAACAGGCCGACAAGACGGATTGAATCCTTCTTTACTTCAGTCGTCTGCTGTCAGTTGGTGGGTGCACACAATCTGGCTTCATTCTACAGACGTGTTCTTGGTGAGTAATGTGTGGACCGGGGGAAACAGAAAAAAAAGGGGGGGGTGGAGAGCTTTTCATTATGTGTTGACAATATCAGCCTGAATGAACATGCATGTATGCAAGAATATGCGTGAGTATCTATTAATAATTGGCCCACTATGAGTGTGAGGGTTATCCGCATGTATTCGTGTATGTTAGTAATTATCAGGACTAAATGTTTACTGCGTTTAAACACATCAGAAGCGGTGTAGATTTCATTTCGACCTACGAATGTAAGGCATCCAAATAAGACACTTACCTCTCAAACTGAAGTAACTCAAGAAAATAAGCGCACAATCGGGGAAGTTGTCGGTCTTATGCCGGTGAGCAGTAATCTCATAGAAGAGAACGAAGTTTAAAACGGGTTGTATGACTATGAGACACTGGCATAACAACATCTAAATATATTTTTGAGGTGCTCCCAATTTTGAGCTTTCTTGGAGCAGAACTAATATTTATGAGTCCAATTTTGTAAACTTATTAAAGCTGAGAACAATACAAAATTGTGTTGTCATTCGGTTGTTGAACTTCAGGAGCAGATCTCTATGAACTTTGACCTATATTTTCAAAACCAAATGGATCGTGTGACATGATTTAATGAAATTGAGGCTATTTGCACATCCATTATTTGTATACAACCTCTAACGACCATGCAAAAAGCTGCTATACACAAGCATATATTTAATAAAGTTGAAGCTATTTGCACATCCATTATTTGTATACAACCTTTAACGACCATGCAAAAAGCTGCTATACACAAGCATATATTTAATAAAGTTGAAGCTATTTGCACATCCATTATTTGTATACAACCTTTAACGACCATGCAAAAAGCTGCTATACACAAGCATATATTTAATGAAGTTGAAGCTATTTGCACATCCATTACTTTAACGACCATGCAAAAAGCTGCTATACACAAACATGTATTTAATGAAGTTGAAGCTATTTGCACATCCATTATTTGTAAGCCACCTTTAACGACCATGCAAAAAGCTGCTATACACAAAAGGAACGAATGGAAAGTCGTGAGTGATCTAAATAAACATAAACTAAAATGGCTAGGGCCCCAGTTGTGTTTTCAAACAACCCACGTTTAACACTAAAAACGACCAGTCGTCATTTAAATGGTGGACTTAAAAATGCAATGCAAAACTGTTAAACTATAATTAGCCTACTTGCATGGAATAAATTTATACATTTAAAAAAATGAAATATACACAATTTTAAATTTAAAAGTTTTAAAAAAAATTAATTAATTAAACGTTTTGTTGGACATCCTGCAAGTGGCATCACAGAGCTATAATATATCTCTATGTCTATGAATGGCGCGGGGAAATTAAATGAACGAAATCCTTAATGGCAGAACAGGAAGTCCAACTATGACGTGTTTTGTTTTGTTTTAAATTTCTTTGATTAAATCTCTGATGGTGCCTTAACCTTTGCACTCCAGTATTGAATCTGTTCATGATAGCCGACTACCTCAGGGGTGGGCGAGATTCGTGTGCAGTAGGCCTCAAGGATTTTCAAAAAATTGTATTTTTATTGTTTTATTATTTTATTTTTTTTAATCTTTTTTTTTTTTTTTTTTTGTGGCGAGCCACATGGATGGGTAATTTATATTATATTAAACTAAAAGCCGGTAGCGTCCCCAAATATTATTTCCACTACTAGTGGCACTACTATTTCAGTTTCAGATTGATGACTCCTTATTCTGAATACACAGAGACGTGTAAATTTAAAATTAAAAAAAATTAATAGAAATTTATTAAAGTATTTTAAAATTCGAATCAGGACCGTCACTTACTAGTCATGACTGTCACTATCGGTTCATGACTGTCACGGTCGGTTCATGGCTGTCACTGTCGGTTCATGACTGTCACTGTCGGTTGATGACTGTCACTGTCGGTTCATGATTGTCACTGTCGGTTCATGATTGTCACTGTCGGTTCATGACTGTCACTATCGGTTCATGACTGTCACTGACTTCCCCAGTTTACACACATTTGAACGTTTGGGGATCATAACCACACTAGTAATTTTATTATCCCAGTTGTTGTAAAAATGGTTTACATTACTAAATAATGGTTTATCTTTCTACATAATGTTTTATCTTAATTCATAATAGTTTACCTTTTTTATTACTATTATTATTAGTTGTTTTATATAGCGCAGTACCCCAGCCTAGGGCTGGGCTCACCGCGCTGTACATAAAAATATCAGCAAAAGGGACATAATCGTGACAATAAAATAAAATTACATTTATGTAATAAAGAACAGCTGTATAGAAACAAAACAAAAAGAAATGCATATTCACCCCACCCACTCCAGAACTTTTACATGACAAGCCATGGACGGCAGCCAGCAGCATCGTTTATCGATCAGAAAGGGGGGGGGGGGGGTAATCAGTCGGGGTAGTAGAGCTTAAAGAGGTGTGTTTTGAGTGCAGTTTTTAAGGCCTGGGTGGTTGGAATATTGCGGACAGGGCCGGCCTTAGGCCACTGCAACCTATGCGGCCGCAGTGGGCCTCGCACTTTCATGGGCCCCGCCCCGAATTTATTTTGTAATACAAAATCTTAATTTTCACTTATTATCCTTATTCCTACCCAGACTGGGCCCGCGCAATCCGTTTCACATAGGGCCCCGCAATTGTTAGGGTCGGCCCTGATTGCGGATGTGTAGTGGCAGAGAATTCCATTGTTTGGGGGTGCAGAAAGAGAAAGATCTTTCCCCATATGTTTTAGTGCGTGTCTTGTGAGTGGACAGAATACGCGTGTCTGCGGAGGAGCGAAGCTGTCGAAGGGGTGAATAGATAGAAAGAAGTTCGTTAAGATAAGAAGGGCAGGAATCTGAGAAAAAGTTGTTACAGAGAACAGACAGCTTGTAATCAATCCGTGCTTGTACAGGGAGCCAACGAAGTGAGTGAAGTAGCAGCTGAGTTTTGAACCTTTTGTAGTTTTTCTATGAAGTGTTTTGGTGAACCTGACAGAAGAGAGTTGCAATAAGTCAAGCCGAGAGAGAACAAGAGCACAGACTATGATTTTTGTTGCGCTAACTGTGAGGTAGTCACGGATGGAGCTGATCTGAATGAGATCGGTATGTGCAGAACGACAAATGTGAGAGATATGTTTATCGAGAGACATGTTGTTAGGAAAAAAATAACCAAGATCCCTAGCAGAGGATGTTAACTGTATTTCGGTGTTACCTACTTGAAATGTGTTGGGGAGAGTTGAGGTAGAGGATGATTTGTGATTGTGAATGAGAGGTGATTCCGTTTCGTCATCATTTAGCTTCAACTTGCTGAGTGTCATACATGACTTGACATAATCATTGCTCCCCCGCAAAGTCTGGACAGCGGAATCGACAAGAGAGGGATGGGTATGCTTGAATAGCTGCGTGTCATCTGCGAATGACTGGCTCTCCACAGCATGCCTCCCAAGCAAGACGAGCAGTGGCCTGGTATACATTGTGAATAGAACCGGGCCCAAAACTGACCCCTGTGGCAAATCGTACAACAAAATCAACACTGCCGGAGAGACAGTCATCGACAGCGTTCGCCTGCGTTCTATCGGAGAGGTAGGACCTAAACCCAGCCAAAACCGAACAAGAAATAAAAAAATAATTTTCAAGGGGTTTGTAAATGGTTCCATGGTCACCAGTGTCAAAGGCCGCACTGAGATCTAAGAAAATCAGGATGGAGACATTACCGCTGTCCAATGCGAGCAAGAGGTCATTGCTGACTCACAAGAGAGCTGTCTCTGTGCTGTGGAAAGGTCTAAATGCTGACTGATTGTAGGACTGAGAGGAGAGTGGTCGTTTAAGTAAGCAAAAAGTTGTTTTAGAACTAGTTTGTCAATGACTTTAGATAACAATGATAAGTTAGATACAGGTCTATAGTTGTTGTTTTTTTATTATTTACTTCAAAACCAGGCTTCTTAAGCAATGGTTTGATGACAGCTGTCTTACAAATAGATGGAACAGTGCCAGAAGACAAGCTTTCTTTGATTATGTGGGTTATCGTTGGGAGCAAATGATCTAACGACTCAACCAACAGGGGGGTGGGGATGGGGTCCACAGAAAATGACGTAGGTTTAGATTTTAGAATAATATTTGTAACCTCTAGTTCTGAAACGCGTTTAAAAACATCGAAATGTGAACTAACACAAGAAGAAGAAGAAGGCAAATCTAGGGGGGGGGGGGAATATGTCAAGACAATCAAGCTCAGCGCCAATGTCAGCAACTTTGCTTGTAAAGAAATCACAGGAAATATCTGGTTGCTGGGGCGATGGAAATACTGAAGGAAGAGCAGTTCCTTTGTTACTCTGAGGTTGCTACAAACATCAAACTGCCTGCTGGTTTTACCCATAATTATCTTTTGGCTAAAATACAAAGTCTTAACACGGCAAACATTGTGAATGACACGCAGAGGAATGGATCTGCTTAAAAAAACCTTTACTACATAATGGTTTAACTTCATTACATAATGCAAACCCAAATACACGAATTTTAATTTTGAACTAATACTAATATAAATATAATAAATTACCTTCATTTTTTATTTCAATCTGAACATGCATAATAATCTGCAGGCCAAAATAATCGGTGATCGGACCATTGGCTTATCCGTGAAACTATATAGTCTAAGCCCTGTCATATAGTTCAACGCTGCCATATATAGCCAAACCCTGTCAAGGTCCAATCCTACCATATAACAACCCTGCCATAGTCCGACCTGGGCATAGACAAACCAAAGCCAACCTATTTGCATGATGGTTTCGATAAATTAATTTCAAAGGTGAACCGTCTCTCTAAACACCGCCCGTCATTCTAGCGCCTTGTCGGCTGCTGTTGTGTGGACGGAAGTGTTGATCTGCGCGTTTAAATTAAAACAGTCGCATCATTGCAAAGTTATTGGTATGAAAAAAACAAAGGGATCTTTTCTATAATTAATATTGAATGAATCACAATATTATCCGCACCCAGTCCACGCCCACAATGTTTGAGTTTAGTGACTACGTGTTTATCAGTTGGCCCTTATCACACAAGGGCAGTATCAGTGACAGTGACAGGTCAGATCCGGGTGGATTGTGAGAACAAAAGATTGCTGACTCAGTCCCAACTGGGCAGGTACAGGTAAATACCGTGATCCGGTAGTGATATTGAATTTGACGTTGGAAGTACACGTATTGGTATTTCATTTCCCCAAAATTTTGTCTGCTAAATTAAAGTCAATGGCGTAGCTAAGGTTAATACCACCTAGACGGGACAAGTATTTTGACGCCCCCTTCCACGAAAAAATATGTAAATGGCAGAAAATACCGTACTTCCATACTGCATGTAAAGAAAATAAAAGTGCCACCCCGGTGAACCGTTCAACTCCCAACCCCTTCCTACGCCACTGATTCAAGCTTGATTAAAATGCTCTGAAAAGACAGCATTGAAGTTGAAAGATTCGGAAAACCGAATTTTCTTTTCTCCCAAACATGGAATAATGTTCGCTATAATTATTGTACCAGGTGCCGTGTACAAAATATTAAATGTATGTAATAAATAATAATTTCGAAGTTTACACAACTCCGACAAGAGAGTTGAAGTTGCATGTGGGAAATCTGTAATAACAATTGCAAGTCGTCTAACTAAAAAATACAAAGTTCAGAAAAAGTTGGGGGGTTTTAAATATTAAATTCACGTACCAGTACGTTGTTTATTCTTGGCCCTTGAAGTAGGGTTGACCTAGGTAACTGGATTAACCTTATCAAAAATTTGTTTTTCTTCCCCCAAGTTATAGTTCCTGTTTCTTATCAAACTTTTTATGTTGATTCCTCTGTTAAACAATGGTGTGTACCTTTAAAATTAATATTATTAAAAGAAAACATAATTTTATTTTTAAAAAGCAAGTTGGAAAAAAAAGGGGGGGAGGGGTGAGGATTTAGCTTTCGGGGGTGGGGTGGGTTGGTGGTCCAACAGTTTTAAATATAACCAATATTGTTTTCTTAGCACTACAAATGGTTTTGCCATGTTGTACTAAGTACGCCTCAAAATGCGGCAGTGGCATTAGGTGACAGTTGGGTACCATTCATTGGCAGTAGGTGACGGGTGGGTACCATTCAGTGGCAGTAGGTGACAGTTGGATACCATTCAGTGGCAGTAGGTGACAGTTGGGTACCATTCAGTGGCAGTAGGTTACAGTTGGGTACCATTCAGTGGCAGTAGGTTACAGTTGGGTACCATTCAGTGGCGGTAGGGGACAGTTGGGTACCATTCAGTGGTACCAGGTGACAGTTGGGTACCATTCAGTGGTACCAGGTGACAGCTGGGTACCATTCAGTGGTGACAGTTGGTTACCATTCAGTGGCAGTAAGTGACAGTTGGATACCATTCAGTGGCAGTTACGATGTTCAGGACCCCTTTAATGTTTTTATCCACTATTATTTGTGTAATCCATAATAATTGATTGACTGCATTTAATCCAGTCGTCCAACTGTTTGAAACTTATGTCTGGTCCAGGGCTGCCACTCACTTTTTTAAAATTTCCCAAGATTTTGTCAAGATATTTCCCAAGATCATAAAAATATATAAGAGTTTGTTTTTTTAAAGGGTTTTTCTATGTAATTAATGCAATTATAGATTGAATTAATGTCTCTGAAATACATGGTACAGTAATTGACTGAAATTTATTTAATAAGGTATTTTTAAAAAAAAATTATCACATAGAAGAAATAAACAATTTGTTTGTGGGAATTTTTAAAATAAATTTATGATGCAAAATGTTAATACACACTGGATTTAGGCTACTAAATGTTTTCTAAACTCTTTATTTATGCATTTCAATAATTATTTCGTCTGATATTATAAAGATTTACTATGAACTAAATTCTTCTTCTTCTTCAATCTCTGCGGACAGGGGGAGAGTTTCATTTATTTCTTTTAGAGTACTAACCCTTTTCTTATATCTTTTGTGAACTGACCCATCTCCAACACTTCTTATTAAAGTTTCCTTTGGGATACAGTTAGTAGGACTGCAAGTCATGCTACATCTATTTGGATGCTTTTTTGCAAGAATTCTATCTCAAACTGAGTTTGTTTTTAAAGAATTAGTTATTTTTGTTTTAAGGCAATTAATCTGTGAGAAGATTGTTTCTACCCATGCGGAGGAATGTGGTAAAACTGTCAAGTGTTTCATGAAATGAAATAATATTTTTTTTAATCTTTTGATTTAGACCGTCGCTGTTTGTTCATCTTCTTTGGTTTTTTTTTAAATTTGAATAAACTGACTTATGCTATGTGTAGACTTGCAATTTCAAAATTATGTTTATGTTTCATGAGTGTTTATGATTCATTAATGACCTCAGGAGCTATTTGCATTTCACATTGTGAATTTGCAACATTAGCAAAAGCTAGAATCCGCATTGTCCTTGTCCTGCTGTAGCCAGTTCTTGAATTCAGGATCTTTAAGCCATTCTAAGTTAAAACTTTGATTATAACATTTAACTTTTTGCTTTGATTTTTCCAGTTCTGGTGAATCCATACCTCACGTTCACTCTTCGGCTCGTAAATGTTTCGTATGGTTGTTAATGTCTAATACCCTAATGATAAAGTTTCCGAGCCTACTGCCCCCACCCCCCACAAATTTTATATTAATTGGCTATATTGATTTCCTTTGAGATTTTAACATTTATAATCAGTTTATTTATTGTTGAGACTGTCCTATGCATATGGTGTACACGGGTAATTTGATCAACATTCAACACATGGATATAATTTGTAAATCTTCAACGCAAAAAAAATATTAAAAATGTAATTGTATTTCTTTAATTATTAACTTTTTAATACTTTACAATATTAACTTTAATTTCGGAAGATTTCTTTTTTTTTTATTTATGAGTGGTTTTAAAAAGTAAAACCATTCGTTATGCAGAAAAGAATTAAAACAATTAATTTTTTCCTTGTTACTTTAAAAATAATTTTGCTTAATTTTTAACTTTAATTTTTATCACATAAATTGTTTACGTTTTTTCCAGATATTTAAATAAAAATCTTCCCCTGTTAAGATTTCCCAAGGTTTTGCCTGATTTTCAAAATTATTCCCCATATCCCAATGGGGGTCGTGAATTCCCAAGATCTTGGGAAATTTCCCAAGGTGTGGTAGCCTCTGGTCACCATCATACAGACGAACATTGACTTTATGTTCTAGGTCGTCGTGACTGTGGACACCAGTAATTGATGAAATATCTGTCGTTAAGGCTGACCTTAACATTCTTTCCAATAACACAGGAGGTGGTACAACACGGGAGGTGGTACAACACAGGATGTGCTACATCATAGGAGGGGGTACGATTTAAAAAGTAAAAAAACAAACAATTATTGGACTTTGAATCAAGACCATCCCTAAATAAATTAATTGTGTAAGCGCGTGTCACTGCGTGTGTGTCAGTGTTAATCTATCAGTGTTTGAGTTGTTCCTAAAATCTGAGTTATGTTTCCTGTTGCACGGATCTGTGTTGTATTTCACCATCTAGCCTCCCCCCCCCCCTTTCCCCCTTTCCCGATTGCACACACACATGACGCATGTTTTCGGGTAACTCCACTAAAGTATGTAAATAACCCCCTTTAATTAACTGTCTCATTTCCTTGAAAGTTTTTTTTTTTTTTTTTATTAAACTGAACTTTTCATTGTCATTTCTTGCTTTTCTTCCCCTAACTAATTTTCCACGTATGGGATCACGTGACTCACACCAAAGACCCCTTAAAACAATAATCAATTATTTTAAAAAAAACTATTAACAACGAAACAATATTCAAACATTTATGATTAACACCGTGCACAGAGGTTATACTCAGTGAAGGCGTTTGAACGCTAGCCAACCACAATCGATAAGTCCAGGTCTTATTAAGTTTGAACGCTAGCCAACCACAATCGATAAGTCCAGGTCTTATCGAGCACATTGGACATATTTTTTCATGTTTGAAGCTGATAATATTTTATATAGCCAACCTCATGTACTTGAATTTTTCATTTGTGTAATCAGGGCTGGCGTTTGGCGGGTACGATGTGTGACCGTCATTCAAGTGCAAAATTGGACTGATATAGATATCTCCTTTTGAGATATCTCCTTTTGAGATATCTCCTTTTGAGATATCCTTTTGAGATATCTCCTTTTGAGATATCTCCTTTTGAGATATCTCCTTTTGAGATATCTCCTTTTCTCCTCAATCATCATTCTAGTTTAAGTGACAATAAGAATTTGTTCACACACCATTCATACGAACCCCTAGCGCCCAGTCCAGTGTGTAGTCAATTGGAGGGTTTCATAAAAAATAAAGAACATCCACATACTGTATAAAATGCCAACAAATGTAATGTTCTTGGCGTATGAATTTGAAAATTAAACATCATTCCACCCACACAACCCCCCCCCCCCCAGTGGCGTAGCGAGCTTAACTCGCGCCCGGGGCACAATACCTTTTTAGCGCCCCCTATTCGAAAACCATACAATATTATAGTAAAATATACCATTTGGCGCCCCTTTGTGAGTAGCGCCCGGGGCATGATGCCCCCCTCACTACGCCACTGCCCCCCCCCCCAAAAAAAAAACACAAAAAACCTTATCGTGAAGAGTTTAGCTATATTCCCCCCACCCCACATTACCAAAAAAAAAAAAAATAATAAAAATCGTATTATTCCTTTGTACCATGTCCATCTAGCTTTATCATTAACTCAAGTCGTGTCTTCTCTAACGCACATTATAAAGTATAGGGCTCTACAGCTATATGGCTCTACAGGTATAGTGTTTTACAGTTATAGGGTTCTACAGCTATAGGGTTCTACAGCTATAGGGTTCTACAGCTATAGGTTTCTACAGCTATAGGGTTCTACAGCTATATGGTTCTACAGCTATAGGTTTCTACAGCTATAGGATTCTACAGTTAATTAAACCGACAAAATGAGACAGGCGCGTACGGTCATTGAGAGGCTCCATATCTGCACAAATGTAGTGACCACATCGATGTGACATCACCATGGTCATTCATACGTTTTATTGGTATTCATCCCATGAAACATTTTCTAATAACACCCCAAGTTTTATCACGTGACTACTGCTTGGTCACTCTGTTCGATCTACAGCAAGACTGGGTCAGGAAATCACAAAACCTCTAATTTAATAAATTTGCTTGCTACACGGGAAAGGGGTGCGGCCAAAACAGCCAAATAAAATGCATGCGGTTAATTAAGTATTCCAAAGAGGTACAATAAGAATATCTATTTCCCGATTCTATCCAAAAAGAGCTCTCCCGTTGCCATGACAACAGAAAGTTTAAAATTTTGTTTGAAATACTCGGCAGTGCTCACGATTAATTTCATGATTGTTATTTTTTTTTTCTGTTAAACTTTCACATTACAAAATGTATTCTGATAGCAAGATAAAAACACACACACACAAACCCACCTTCAGGCGCCAAGGTGAAGGTTACGATTGTCCCAATTGGCCAAAAAGACAAATAACTATCAACTTAATTCACTAAGTGCGCTGACTATTGTATTGGAATTATTTCCTTTTGTACCAGTAAAATAGATATGAGATATAGACTATGTGAGATATAGACTATGAGATAAATACTATATGAAATATAGACTATATGAGATATAGACTATATGAGATATAGACTTTATGAGATATAGAATTTATGAGATATAGACTATATGAGATATAGACTTTATGAGATATAGACTATATGAGATATAGACTATGTGAGATATAGACTATAAGATAAATAATATATGAGATAAAGACTATATGAGATATAGACTTTATGAGATAGACTATATGAGATATAGACTATAAGAGATATAGACTATATGAGATATAGACTTTATGAAATATAGACTTGATATAGAATTTATGAGACATAGACTATTTGAGATATAGACTATATGAGATATAGACTATTTAAGATATAGACTATATGAGATGTAGACTAGATATAGAATTTATGAGATATAGACTTGATATAGAATTTATGAGATATAGACTATTTGAGATATAGACTATTTAAGATATAGTCTATATGAGATATAAACTATAAGAGATATAAACTAGATTTCATATATCTAATAGAAAATTATAACTTGTTTTTTCATGCCAAGAAAGTAGTTGTCCTTGACACTGTTTTGTCTGGCTGAGATTTGGTGGAGAAACCTTCTTACAGACCTATTATTCCCTTCTATTTACAAGCTTTATCGCCCAAGTCTGTGTCTCTGCGTAGATCAATGTGAAGGCTTTTCCCCAGTGTTATCTCCAAATGAATATCTGAATGTTATCAAACCGTTCTACAAGGAATACATTTATCAAACGTGTCTACTATAGCATTACATATCTGCATTATACTCAAGGGAAATTGATTTGGTGAGAACACAATGGCACCTACAACACGTGTTAAGTACACGGCACTGAGTTCATGTACAGTTACATCTTATAAAGCCTATATAAATATATTGGTCAGTTTGGATGAAATGGGTTAAATAGTGGATTAATCAACATACATTTGTTAAATAATAGAAAATGGAAGACCATGAAATTTAATTACGAGTTTTATTAACAGTTTAATTTTCTCTTTTATATATCATCACTCTTTAGTCTTTGGTGTGTTCTTACTCCTTTATGTATTAACATCCTCTTATGTATCAACATTCTCTTTTGTATCCACATTCTCTTATGTATCCACATCCTCTTATGTATCAACATTCTCTTATGTATCCACATTCTCTTATGTATCCATATTCTCTTATGTATCAACATTCTCTTATGTATCCACATTCTCTTATGTATCCACATTCTCTTATGTATCCACATTCTCTTATGTATCCATATTCTCTTATGTATCAACATTCTCTTATGTATCCACATTCTCTTATGTATCCACATTCTCTTATGTATCCACATTCTCTTATGTATCAACATTCTCTTATGTATCAACATTCTCTTATGTATCCACATTCTCTTATGTATCCATATTCTCTTATGTATCAACATTCTCTTATGTATCCACATTCTCTTATGTATCCATATTCTCTTATGTATCCACATTCTCTGATACAGGTTACCCTTACTCAGGTATGTATTTCCACTCATTAATACATTCAAGCTCTCTTCGTTATCCACATCTACGCTCGCATGTATCCATGACAGTTTCTCTTGTATCCATGACATTGGCTCTTTTGTCCATAACATTGACTCTTGTATCCATAGCATTGGCCTTTGTATCCATATCATTGGCTCTTGTATCCATAACATTGGCTCTTGTATCCATAGCATTGGCCTTTGTATCCATATCATTGGCTCTTGTATCCACTAAATTGGCTCTTGTATCCATATCATTGGCTCTTGTGTATGTTCGCACTTGTTTGTATCCATGTGTCTATTAGTAATAGTTGTCCAGCACAGTATTTGTTTAACGTACCAGTCAGTCACCGCACCAACACACACACACACACACACACACACACACATCGTATCACATATGCTACATCCTTGTGTTTATAATGAGTGGACATGTGTCACGAACACCATTCAACCCTTACCCCCCCCCCCCCACACACTACCTACCTCTCCCCTTTTCCGTTGAGATTTAGTCAATGATAAACTTTCAGTTGAGCTAACTGCTGACATATTCTCTTCTGCTCCTACCACTTCAGACTAAAAGACACCGGCTCTCAGCATGGCGTACAGGAAAACAAAACTGGTGAGTTGATTTCTGATCTCATGGTTACGATAAAATCTCATTGTTACAATAAAATCTCATGGTCACAAAAAATCTCATTGCTACAATAAAATATCAATAAAATATCATTGCTACAATAAAATCTCATTGTTACAATAAAATCTCATGGTTACAATAAATCTCATTGCTACAATAAAATATCATTGTTACAATAAAATATCATTGTTACAATAAAATATCATTGTTACAATAAAATATCATTGTTACAATAAAATATCATTGTTACAATAAAATATCATTGTTACAATAAAATATCATTGCTACAATAAAATATCATTGTTACAATAAAATATCATTGCTACAATAAAATATCATTGTTACAATAAAATATCATTGCTACAATAAAATATCATTGTTACAATAAAATATCATTGTTACAATAAAATATCATTGTTACAATAAAGCCGACCATAAGAAGATCGACAGGATTAAAATATCAATAATTATTCACAATGTAATCTGCATATGGGGGGGGGGGGGGGATCATTAAATACAGTAAGAAACAACACTTATGTGTTGTGTGGGATGTTCAATTGTAGCGTGCTCGGTAACACAAACGTTTTCTTCACGGTGGAGGCGATGTTTGGTTTTTATATACTCGCTAAGAAACAATTAATAAAAGTAAAAGATAATTATCATAGGTCATGGAGTGATAGGTTGATCCAAGCAGTGCTATAAGCTGGGGGCAAATGGGCACTAGCCCCGGGCGCCAACGTCAGGGGGGGGGGGGGTGTCATAATCGTATTTAGTTAATTAAACGATAAAAGTCCCTGTACTTCACAAAATAAGAAGCGCCAAAATCGTCTTTTTACTGGTCCGCCTCCGAGTGACACTTTTTTCTGTGTATTGAGGGGTGCCATTTTTTTCTAGGCTCGGTCCTGGATCCAAGGATAGTAAAGTCAATAGAGTAACATGAACAATGTCCAGCCGGCACGTATATTATTAACCTTGAGAAGATTACACCGAGTAATGTCCCATATACTGTTGTTTTATCTGTTAAAGATGGATTCACATAACTTCTATGCAGACAAACTATACATAAAGATTAAAATTTGTTTAAACCAATGACTGATTTAAATTTAAAAAGCAGATAATGACGTTACCAAATGTGGAAGTGACGGAGATGACTCACTGCCCAGTAGGCCATTTGCAATTTTAAATCTAGGATGATATTTCAAGGTTGTTTGATTTGTTTTGTTGTTTGTTTTGTTTGTTTGATAGTTGTTGTTTTTTTTTAATGTTTTTTTTTTGTGTGGTAAGAACACGTTCGTAATACAGGGCCAAATCAACTCGTCACTTGATTATTTATAGTTATTGATCTTTCTTTTTTTTTGTTTTTTTTTTGTTTTTGTTTTTTTAAAAATCAGATGATGCCTGATTGGCTCAACGATCTGAATCTTATGGACGTATTGTTTACAATGAAAATAACTTGCTAGTCGGTGATTGAAGAAGATAGTAGGCATCATTAACACTGTTTTATCATGAAACCGAAAGTATGTCAGGATTTATCCTAGTTGTATCATGACTTTTAATAATTAAATTATCAAGCAAGCAGACGATACCAAAAAAAGATATATAATAATCTTATTAATCAATTAATGTGAATGTGTTTTCCAGTGTATCTGGCTTATTTTATAAGATCTACCTTCCCGAGTTTTGAAATGTGTCGTGGTGGATATTTTGATTAAATATTAAAACTAGAGTGACACAACTTAAGAACAATTTACGATTTTGGCGCCCTATGCCGCTGGTGTTCGCCCCATTCTCCCCATCCCTTTTTTCGCACGGTCCAGGTTACATTGTATATAGTATAGGCTATAAATGGCTATATGGTGAAATACATAGAAGCATTCTCGTGATTCTGTGTGCGTGATGTCCAGTGCGTGGCTGTGACAATACTCTCACAATAGGCTAAGTTAATATGTGTCTTTGTAGACTGTCTGTAGTCACTCTCTGTCGACATTTAAATCACATTTGTCCGAAACTGAAAATCAACCAAAAGTTCACTTTTCTGTTTCAACTAAAACGACGCTGAAAATGGTCATATGGCAAATTTCGGTCCCGAAATTCGGTCTGCCTCTAAATTAAAATATACGATCCCTATCTCCCACACGACAGAACCCTTAATCTCATGTATTCAAGTGCATTTTATTTTAATAAAACAATAAGTACTTAAATGTGTGTTGCAATTTTTGTCTTCAGAGTGTCCCTGATTACACCTTCATTCCAGGTGGTCTGAATATTGGTTCTCAAATTGTAGTGAGGGGCAGAGTAGGTTATGACCAAGAAAGGTAAAGATAAAAAAAATTCATTTCTGGTTGCTGTAGTTTTTTTATTGATAAACAGAGGTCAAAATTGAAAACATAGATGAAATTTGTTTTTGAAACTCAAAGTGGTGGTCACGGGTAAGCAAGCAATCAACCTCTGGTCTTCAGAGGGTAAAAAAAATGTTTTTAAAAGATAGCAAAAAAAATATAATTTAAAAAGTGGGAACCAGTCTCTGCTACATGCACCATCTGGATAATTCCTACCAGAAAAGTTTTTGAATCCATGATGTAAAGCGCTTTGTATTATAATATTTAAAAAGTTAATTCATATTGGAGAAAGAAAAATCAGAAAAATTCTTTATTTAGAAACTGCTTACTTTTTAAAGACTTTCTTTCTACTCTAGTTTGTCCAGTTTAATTTTGTTGTTGACACATGTGACCCTCTCGTTCGTTCAATTCAATCTTCCTTGTGCTGACCTGTAAGGTCGCATATGAGTTAATGACACAGATTACCAGCTCAGTATGCTGTATCGAGGGGGGTGGGGTGGTGAGAGATGGGTAAATTGGGGAAAAAAAAGGTAATTTAAAAGTAAACAACCCCACCCTTTCCCCACCACCGATAACTACGAGTTTGGGGGGGAGGAGGTGTTAGGGCATTTTGACATTAGACTCTGATCAACGGACGGCAAGCAGTCGTTAAATTCTACTTTTTAGTTCTGGTAAAGAGCTAAGTCACTATACCCAGGATTTGTAAGCATTCAATGTTTTAAAAAAATCCTATTTAGTAGATAATTTACCGAAGAAAATTTTCATACCGGTATTGAAAAGTAGAACATTAAAAAGACTTTCTTTTGAGGATGAGTTTAAATGCCTTTAAAAGTAACAAAAAAAATGTTGTTTATTTAATTTCTTAAAATTTATTACACAAAGAAAGTTTGTGCATAAAATGTTTTCAATTTTTGTTTTTAAAAAATTTAAGTTTAGTCTACAATTAATTGGAATCCTTTGACTTCTTAGAGTGCCTTACTACACTTCTGCAATACTTTCTTTGGGTAATGAATTTTACAAAACTTTAAGAAAATTATTTTTAACTTTTTGAGACGTTTAAACTCGTCTTTGGAAAAAACATTTTTCAAAAGTTTTTTAATATTATTTTATTGTAAATGCTCCACTGATTTCAATGTTTTCTTATTTTAAGAATTGTTAGAATAATTTTATCATCAATGTGCTACAAATCAACTTTGCATTTCAAGATTTCACATCAACCTCCAAAATGAGCAAGAGGATGGGTGTGATGTGGCATTCCATTTCAACCCTCGAACAGATTCGCAAACTGTTGTCCGTAACTCCCACCAGGGTGGATGGCAAGTGGAGGAACTTGACATTCCCTTCTTCCCCTTCTCACAAGGCTCAAAATTCACCATCAGGATCTATGTTGCTCCTAATGCATACGTCATATTGGTTAATGGACGCTACTTTATCGAGTTTAACCATCGATTGTCTTACCAGGCAGTCAGATACCTGAAACTCAGCGAAGGGGCAGAGTATTATGAATCCACCATTCAGAACTCTTGTGTAAGTTAATTGAAAAATCTAAATCATTAATGAAAATCGGTGGTAGATCTATATATGACCCATTTATAACAATTCTTCTCCATAAATTATAAAATTTTTGAGAGAATTTAAGTTATTGTTTTAAATGAATTATTTTTTTTAATTGCTGTTTGTTATTTCTCAAACCATTTTTAGACCTTTGTATATGACCAATCTACTGATATATGTGGGGTAGAAAACATTTTAAAAGGCTTCCTAAAAGTTCCTAATTCATGTAGGTTGAGTTTCGTTTTGTTTAAATCTTGACCTAATCTCTGTGCATAAATAACTTGATGGAGCTCAGATTAATTCTTCTCCATACAAAACAGCATGTCCCGTACCGAGGTGAGTTCCCGGGAGGACTGAAAATGGGTAAAGCCCTTAGAGTCAGGGGATTTGTCAATGACAATGCTGATAGGTAAGTACAATTTTTTATCAAATGTTCTGGGTAAAAATAAAATAAGATGTGCCCTGTACAATAGCTCTTACCACCAAATGGCAGAAATAGGGTTATGACAAAATCTGTGGCTACAAATGATGAACATTTATCAATGTTAAATTTTGAAATTATCATTGCCCACTTGTATCAAATTTTAAAACTACTTTACACTTGATGTGAGTTGTGTTTAGCTGATTGAAAAATAGTTTTATTAAGTTGAATGGTTTTAACATCTGCTTATAAGAGAAAACTAAAATTTAGTCCCCAGCTAAAATTGGAAACAAAATTTCTTTCAATCTAATCTAAGAAGAACAGAGTTACTCATATATTTGTACAAGATAAACACACTTCTGAGAATGTTTGTTTATAATGGTTTTGTTTAAACCTTTATATAATAATTGACCACTAAATATTTACACATATCTTTATTTTGTGTGTTTATTCAGTTTTGTGTTTGAATGTTTTATACAGGTTTGAAATTAACTTTAATGCTGATTATGATGGAGAAACTGTTGGCATTCATTTCAATCCACGACAAGACCAGGAGGATGTTGTTCTGAACTCAAAAGTTGGAGATTGGCAAGGAGAGGAGAGAGGGCAGGGGTGGTTTCCCTTCCAGAGGAGTCAGTTCTTTGACGTTCTTTTTATTGCATGGGATGGAAAGTTTAATGTAAGTTGTTTGTGATGGAAAGTTTAAAGTTATTTGTGCCCAAGACTTGTTGTATACCCATTACTAATAAACATGCATTAGTGCATCCATGAAAATAAAAGGTTGGAAATGGGATTAAAAAACATGATTTAAACAGGCTTATAATCTAAAAATAAAAAAACTATTGTAGGGCAGGGACATCTTGGTGCTCCTGACCTGGCCTTAATTATCCAACACTTAAATTAAGTCATGCATATTAACTTTTCTTCTACTATCTACTCTGGATGTGTTGAAGTGACTAAAACAAAAATCAAATTATTTATTATTTTAAATTACAATCTTCAGAGTTACTGCCCTTGAATTTTTACAATAATTATTTACTTTCTTGTTAATAATAAATTCTATGCAACCTTGATTATTACTTTTTACATGGCATGATCTGGACAAAAGTGGACAGAACTAACTAGATACTCAAAGTGGCACGGATTGTGTAAATTGACCATAACTTTATTTCTTTTTTAATAAGGAATAAAAAGTTCTTATTATATGTCTTTTAGATTTATGTGAATGAGAAATTCTTCACTTCATATGCTTTCCGCATTCCACCTGAGGACATTTTCTTCCTAGATATCAAGGGGGATGTTACTCTAATGGATGTAGAGTTTACAGATCCATTGGTAACTGAAGTTATTTTTCTGATAATTATGTCTTCTTAAGAATATTTTTTGGTAAATACATTGTTTACTTAAGGATTAAATGTTCATTTCATAGCATGTAAAAGTTGTCAGTCTTAGGGTTGGATAATTTTAAACAGATGTCAGCTTTATTGTAATTTATAAAATAATTTGTATTGTTTTGTTTTTAATTGCTTTGAATCTGAAAAATAGCAAAGGAGCAAAAAATTGTTTATAATCTAGAACTGTAATGTCACTGTTCCTGTCTTTGTGGCATTTATTTTTATGAAATTATTATAAATGGTAGCACTATTATCTAATGGTTCTTTGACATCACAATTAGTATCAATGACTTTTAATGGCTTAATTAGTCTTTTGTACAGGCATTGTGCAAATGATATTGAAAGGTTTATCTTGTGACCAAGGGCATTTTCTCAGATTAATACCAATAACACTTTTATAAAAATTAGATGGGGCAACGCAACCATGTTGTGTGTGTAATTATGGGAAGAGGTGCATAATCTATAAAAATTGTGCGCTTGGTCATGTATGCACCAAAAGAATACATTTGTAACCCACCATGCTGTGTTCCAACTTGTAGTTGTTTTACTAAGCATTTTTGGATATATTGAGTGCCATCTGGATTCCCCCCCCCCCCCCCCCCCCCCCCCCCCCTGGATATTGCTAACACTAATTGTACATTGCAAAATAGAGGATAATTTGATTTTAAAAATTTGAAATAATAAAATGTACCATATTATTTTTACAAAAGCTGCAAAGCCTTAGTTGAGGGAGTTAGCATGTAAAAATTATTTAAAAGTGGTTAAACTGTATTACCTTTCTTGAGCAGGGCAAACAACGTCCACCCTGGAATTATTATAATTATAGATGATGAAGTGATTACTAAAAACGTTTAAATAAGTTACTGCTTCTGGATCAAAATAGTTTGAGCTTTCTGTTAGTCAATAAAATATTTTGTGTTGGTCTTTCAGCCAAATGACTACATCAAACACATTCCATCTGGCCTGGAAAAGAGTGATCTCATTGTTGTGAAAGGTTTCTTTTATCCAGAAGGCCAGAGGTAACTTTGAACTTATGTGACCAGAATTTATTGAATAGAAAAAATCCATGCCTACCTAAACCAATCAAACTCAAACTGTCTCAGCTCATTTTGCAGAATGTAACAATGTATATTTAGTTATGAACAATAGAAATATGACCTTATATCCAGCTCATTTTGCAGAATGTAACAATGTATATTTAGATATGAACAATAGAAATATGGCCTTATATCCAGCTCATTTGCAGAACGTAACATTGTACATTTAGTTATGAACAATAGAAATATGGCCTTATATCCATTTCAGTCAAGTTAAAGAATCTGAATTTGACCTTTTTTTATAAAATGAGAAATTTCTTTATACACATATATTTGGTATAAAATAAGATGGCTCTGTTTCCATAACTGTTCAGTTAATCTACTGTTTCAATCTTCTTTTTTTTTTTTAAAATATACAATTTTCGTTTTCAGATTTTCCCTTAATCTCCTCTATGGCACCACACTGGATGATGATATTGCTCTTCACTTCAACCCCCGTCGCGATCAAGGGGAAGTTGTCCTCAACAGTCGAGAGGGAGGTAACTGGGAAGAAGAAGAACGACACAGCCTTCCCAACCCCATGGTTGAGATGTTGCCCTTCGAGGTGGAGATTGTCAACAAAAGCAAGAAGTTCAAGGTTAAAAAATAACTTATTCTTTAAAAAATATATAAAATAACAAATATATTCAATCTATGCTACACTCCAGATACTGAATTAGTCTGCATATGTTAGATGAAATATGTAGTTTATTGTGGGGTATATAGAAAACTGCATTTTCCAAAGCTCCCTATGAGACAGGACAAAAAATTAAAACCTTTCTTTTTTTAATATTCAAGAGTTTCATTATAATGTTATATTTTATTAGTTTCTCAGATGGAATTCTATGAGGAATATATTCTAAAATAATGACATGATTATTTCCTTCCTTGCATTTCATTTGGATAGTATTATGTTTATCTGATTAATTGCTTCTTTCACTCAGATTTACATCAATGGTAAAAAATTCACCAGCTTCAAAGCAAGAGGTGCTGTGGACAACATCAAAGGAATTAATGTGAATGGAGAGGCATTCATTTATGAAGTTAAACTGCTAAGAAGAGTTGTAAGTTAACAAGTGCACAAATGGATCAACTTTTGGTTCACAGAATATTACATTTATAATTTATAGGCCTTCATGTGGACAAAATCTATTCTTGAAAAAAAAAATGTTAAGAAGTTTTTGACAGTATTTTTTATGAGGTAAACTTGATTACATGGGACCAGGTAGCAATACTTAAAATACGTTTGGTTCACGCTTCTAAAATCTATATTTTTTTTACCATTTCATGTATTTGTTAAGCTTTTATTTTTAGGTCTGACTCTAATTGGTCATATTGACGTCGATGTAATGACCCACTGTAAATTTAGATTTTTTACAATAAGATATAAATAATGTGATTATATAACTTGTATTATAATTATGTTATAATATATATATCTTTTTTTTTTTTTTTTTTTCGCTATGAAAAATATGTTTTTATCTCTTTTCCTAGGAAAAGCCATTTGTGGACAGGCTCCCTGGAGTTCTGGAACCTGGCTCATGGATCTCCATCATTGGTACACCAAAAAAGAAAGCTGAACGCTTTGCTATCAATCTCCAATGTGGGGATGATGCTGATTACGGCAATGATGTTGCTTTCCACTTCAACCCCCGCTTTGCTGGGGAGGACTCTATCAGAAACACTTTGGAGAATGGTTCGTGGGGAGAAGAAGAGAAGGAACAACCCAGTTTCCCATTTGAACCAGAAGATAAATTTGAGATCAACATTTTGAGATTGTCTGATGTCTTCAGAGTAAGTTGTTTTGTCTGATGTCTTCAGAGTAAGTTGTTTTGTCTGATGTCTTCAGAGTAAGTTGTTTTGTGTGATGTCTTCAGAGTAAGTTGTTTTGTCTAATGTCTTCAGAGTAAGTTGTTTTGTCTGATGTCTTCAGAGTAAGTTGTTTTGTCTGATGTCTTCAGAGTAAGTTGTTTTGTCTGATGTCTTCAGAGTAAGTTGTTTTGTGTGATGTCTTCAGAGTAAGTTGTTTTGTCTAATGTCTTCAGAGTAAGTTGTTTTGTCTGATGTCTTCAGAGTAAGTTGTTTTGTCTGATGTCTTCAGAGTAAGTTGTTTTGTCTGATGTCTTCAGAGTAAGTTGTTTTGTGTGATGTCTTCAGAGTAAGTTGTTTTGTCTAATGTCTTCAGAGTAAGTTGTTTTGTCTGATGTCTTCAGAGTAAGTTGTTTTATCTGATGTCTTCAGAGTAAGTTGTTTTGTCTGATGTTTTCAGAGTAAGTTGTTTTGTCTGATGTCTTCAGAGTAAGTTGTTTTGTCTGATGTCTTCAGAGTAAGTTGTTTACACATTTATTTATTGATCTGTTTTCATCAGTGAAGTGAACATTTCTTAGAGGTGACTGATATTAACTATTTAAAATAAATGTTAAAATGATTCATTTTCCAGAATTACTAAAACTTTAAATAAGTTATTAATGAACTTAAATGATTATTTGCTTTCTACATTTCAGGTTTTTGTCAATCGTCAGTTTTACATTGACTATGCCCACAGAATCGATCCAAGCCGTATTTGCCACATAATGTTGAATGGCGACTGCAATTTCTTTGAGCCTGAATTTTATTAAAAACCAAAACTGAAAGTTGTGATGCTTTTTTTTCTATGTGATTATAATGTAACCTGAGGCTTTCATAATTTCTTTGCTAAATTTATATAAGAGAATCATTTAAAAATTGTTTCTCCATATCTTCTTTTCACTATTTCCAAATGTAGATGTAGATGTTTATGGAGGCTTCCAATTCCAATGATAAATTCAAATACCTGTACTTTTATGATAGTGCTTACTTTATTGAATATATTTACTCTTATTGAACATTAATTATTAAAAATGCTTTGTTGGTTTGGCTTGTCAAAGGTACAACTAAATTAGTTAATAATTCCCAATTGACATGATGTTTATCAGTCTTTATTGAATTATGTCACTCCTCTTCAACATTGTACGTTTAAAGTGCCTTTCCATTTTAAAATATTCCTTTCATTGACTTATATGAGCATTCTTCAATATATCCAAAAAATGATGAACAGACTAGCAAAAAAAAATAAAGCTAGATGGATGAACTACTTATTTGGCACTAGCATTTAATTATGTGAATTAATAAATATATATTAATGATTACAACTTTTGTAGAGTTTTAAACTTTTTGAAAATAAAATGTTGTTGTTGCCACCCTGCTGTCCATCCAATGCTTCTTAAGACAGGATCACAAAAGAGTGATGCCATTCAAGGGATATGGATATTTATTATTGCTATGAAATATTTTTAAAAAGCATGTAAGGACCTGAAATTTAATGATGGTTAATAAGGACAAGATGGCCATGGAATTCTCTCTTAGTTAACATACAATAGATGGGATTAGAATGCTATAAGCATTGACTGTTGGTTAATAAGGACGGACAATATGGTCATGAAATTCTCTCTTAGTTAACAGTCAATAGATGGAATTAGAATGCTGTAAGCATTGACTGTTGGTTAATAACGACAATATGGTCATGGAATTCTCTCTTAGTTAACAGTCAATAGATGGGATTAGAGTGCTATGAACAGTACAACAGTCAGAAGTTAGCCTACAACTATTTTTTCAATATCTCTGGGTTGGCAGTTAATTTTTTTTTTCTTTAAAGTCTTAGCTTAGTAAATTAGTTCAATAGTAATACTTCTATTTGAATCAATGATTGCACTACAGACTTTGTCAGTATCTTATTGTCAACGAATGGATCAGAAAATTATTTAATATGCATTATGACAAAATTTTAAGTATGTATTAGGCTAATCTAGTTAAATATCAATATAATTAATTATTCGTAATTGTGTGTGGTTATTAAGTAACTTTTGGGGCTGTCGGTTTATTTATTATAAAGAAAATCTTAAACATGTTTTTTTAAATAACGATGACAGCTATTCAATTTCTGTAAAATACAAAGTTGTTGTGACTGTGATAAAATTATTATCTACAGTCACTCAATAATAACTCAATGTGCAAGGGAAGAGTAATAGCATTTTTTACGGACACCGCAATGACCAAACATAAAACCCATTGCTGAACTACACATCATTAAACTTTATTAAAGGGGCAAAAGATGCCAAAATGTAGACCCCACCCCACCCTGCACCAGTACCCCACCCCCTAATGCGTATGTAAAAGCTCTCATCACCCAACCAACCACACAATTAGTTGTTTTTTTTTAAGTATTTAAAGTGTATTTATGAAGTAAACAATGAAATGAAGTCACGTGACCATCAACCAGTGTTTCGTTACTTCACCTCGGGTGGCACTTTTTGTCTATATGTTAATTGAGGGCAGCATTCTTAGGCTTCGCTTCGAGAGCTGCTTTTGCTCGTCTCGGCTCTGAATGCAACTATCTGAACATGTTTCTACTGCTGTAATAACCTCGTGATTGCATTTGTGTCTTTCTTTTCCGTGTCTAGGTCTATATTTAGTTTCGTTTAGAAATAGATCATAAAATTATTCCATTTATTGAAATAAGCATTTAATTTAAACCAAATATGTGAGTTTATGATGTGAGTTTACTTATGATAGAAAAATAAGGTCCTGTTATACCTGCTTGTGTGAGTACCCCATTGTCTGGGATCTTGTCCTGTTATACCTGCTTGTGCGAGTACCTCATTGTCTGGGATCTTGTCCTGTTATACCTGCTTGTGCGAGTACCTCAGTGTCTGGGATCTTGTCCTGTTATACCTGCTTGTGCGAGTACCTCATTGTCTGGGATCTTGTCCTGTTATACCTGCTTGTGCGAGTACCTCAGGGTCTGGGATCTTGTCCTGTTATACCTGCTTGTGCGAATACCTCATTGTCTGGGATCTTGTCTTGTTATACCTGCTTGTGCGAGTACCTCAGGGTCTGGGATCTTGTCCTGTTATACCTGCTTGTGCGAGTACCTCATTGTCTGGGATCTTGTCCTGTTATACCTGCTTGTGCGAGTACCTCATTGTCTGGGATATTGTCCTGTTATACCTGCTTGTGTGAGTACCTCATTGTCTGGGATCTTGTCTTGTTATACCTGCTTGTGAGTACCTCATTGTCTGGGATCTTTTCCTGTTATACCTGCTTGTGCGAGTACCTCAGTGTCTGGGATCTTGTCCTGTTATACCTGCTTGTGTGAGTACCTCATTGTCTGGGATCTTGTCCTGTTATACCTGCTTGTGCGAGTACCTCAGTGTCTGGGATATTGTCCTGTTATACCTGCTTGTGTGAGTACCTCAGTGTCTGGGATCTTGTCTTGTTATACCTGCTTGTGTGAGTACCTCATTGTCTGGGATCTTGTCCTGTTATACCTGCTTGTGCGAGTACCTCAGGGTCTGGGATCTTGTCCTGTTATACCTGCTTGTGTGAGTACCTCAGTGTCTGGGATCTTGTCCTGTTATACCTGCTTGTGCGAGTACCTCATTGTATGGGATCTTGTCCTGTTATACCTGCTTGTGTGAGTACCTCATTGTATGGGATCTTGTTCTGTTATACCTGCTTGTGTGAGTACCTCATTGTCTGGGATCTTGTCCTGTTATACCTGCTTGTGCGAGTACCTCAGTGTCTGGGATATTGTCCTGTTATACCTGCTTGTGCGAGTACCTCATTGTCTGGGATCTTGTCCTGTTATACCTGCTTGTGTGAGTACCTCATTGTCTGGGATCTTGTCCTGTTATACCTGCTTGTGCGAGTACCTCAGTGTCTGGGATCTTGTCCTGTTATACCTGCTTGTGCGAGTACCTCATTGTCTGGGATCTTGTCCTGTTATACCTGCTTGTGCGAGTACCTCAGGGTCTGGGATCTTGTCCTGTTATACCTGCTTGTGCGAATACCTCATTGTCTGGGATCTTGTCTTGTTATACCTGCTTGTGCGAGTACCTCAGTGTCTGGGATCTTGTCCTGTTATACCTGCTTGTGCGAATACCTCATTGTCTGGGATCTTGTCCTGTTATACCTGCTTGTGCGAGTACCTCAGGGTCTGGGATCTTGTCCTGTTATACCTGCTTGTGCGAATACCTCAGTGTCTGGGATCTTGTCTTGTTATACCTGCTTGTGAGTACCTCATTGTCTGGGATCTTTTCCTGTTATACCTGCTTGTGCGAGTACCTCAGTGTCTGGGATCTTGTCCTGTTATACCTGCTTGTGTGAGTACCTCATTGTCTGGGATCTTGTCCTGTTATACCTGCTTGTGCGAGTACCTCAGTGTCTGGGATATTGTCCTGTTATACCTGCTTGTGTGAGTACCTCAGTGTCTGGGATCTTGTCTTGTTATACCTGCTTGTGTGAGTACCTCATTGTCTGGGATCTTGTCCTGTTATACCTGCTTGTGCGAGTACCTCAGGGTCTGGGATCTTGTCCTGTTATACCTGCTTGTTTGAGTACCTCAGTGTCTGGGATATTGTCTTGTTATACCTGCTTGTGTGAGTACCTCAGTGTCTGGGATCTTGTCCTGTTATACCTGCTTGTGTGAGTACCTCATTGTATGGGATCTTGTCCTGTTATACCTGCTTGTGTGAGTACCTCATTGTCTGGGATCTTGTCCTGTTATACCTGCTTGTGCGAGTACCTCAGTGTCTGGGATATTGTCCTGTTATACCTGCTTGTGCGAGTACCTCAGTGTCTGGGATATTGTCCTGTTATACGTGCTTGTGCGAGTACCTCAGGGTCTGGGATCTTGTCTTGTTATACCTGCTTGTGTGAGTACCTCAGGGTCTGGGATCTTGTCCTGTTATACCTGCTTGTGTGAGTACCTCAGTGTCTGGGATCTTGTCCTGTTATACCTGCTTGTGTGAATACCTCAGTGTCTGGGATCTTGTCCTGTTATACCTGCTTGTGTGAGTACCTCATTGTCTGGGATCTTGTCCTGTTATACCTGCTTGTGCGAGTACCTCATTGTCTGGGATCTTGTCATGCCAGACCTGCTTGTGTGAGTACCACATTGTATGGGATCTTGTCATGCCAGACCTGCTTGTGTCAGTACCTCAGTGTCTGGGATCTTGTCATGCCAGACCTGATTGTGTGAGTACCTCAGTGTCTGGGATCTTGTCATGCCACACATGCGTGTGTGAGTACCTCAGTGTCTGGGATCGTGTCCTGTCAGACCTGACTGTCTGAGTATCTCAGTGTCTGGGATCGTGTCCTGCCAGACCTGCCTGTGTGAGTACCTCAATGTCTGGGATCTTGTCATGCCAGACCTGCTTGTGTGAGTACCTCAATGTCTGGGATAGTGTCCTGCCAGCCCTGCTTGTGTGAGTACCTCAATGTCTGGGATAGTGTCCTGTCAGACCTGCTTGTGTGAGTACCTCAATGTCTGAGATCTTGTCATGCCATTTGATGTTGATGATTGTTTGGAGGCTCTAGTTTCCTTGCATGACGTTTATAGACTGCCCATGTTTCACATGCACATAGTAGTGCACAAGTGAACAATAGATGCGTCTTTAAAATCTTGTGCTATCTTTTCTTGCTGCCAATAGTTAGGAACAGTTGGTGAAGCCTTTCAGGCAGAGCTGTGTCACCTTCCTCGTAAATTGGAGTAATCACCTGGAGCTTTGCCAGAGAAGCTTGTCGCGTCACATTTAGGGATGGGGGGTGTCTTCAATTTCTTGGCTGATGCGCCCTTCTGGACGTCTGTTTAAGGCTCCGCCCTTGACCGATGATTTAAGGTGCTCTGCCCAGCGTTCGATATTTCTTTCTTTCTCAGTAATCAGAGTTTTCTCATCAGCACTCAAAGGTGGGGAACTACATGAACTTGCAAAAGAATTATATGAAATTATAATTATATAGGCCTACTTAAAAAGGTGCCAAATTTAAGCTTTCCCGGGGTCCCAGCAACTGTAGGACCGGACCTGCCAATTGGTTATAGTTTTTGGAGTCGTCGGCAGGATTAAACTGAGGACAGCCTTTAAGGATTTAATCGAGAACAGCTTTTAAAGAAAATTACAATGTAGATCGACAGATGGAGTCATCATCAGCACGCACATGACGAAATCCCACACCACACCTGACGACCCACAAGGCGTGACAAGGACATACACAGTGCCGGTGGCTGAATAAGACCCTTCACCTTCGTTCCTTACCACCTTGCAATAAGTCGAGTGTAGCCTACTCCTACGCTTCTTTAGGTCTCCAAAAGAACGCAAGCCTTGTCATCCACGAGTAGGTGGACATTGCCAGTGGTTTTTGTGTGTTTTTTTTTAATTATTATACAATAATAATATAATATATGCATTAAAAAAATAGTTTAAGTAGAAATCCGTGGCCTTCATGATCTGACTGGAGGGATTCGTGGACTAAAAAGGGGTTAAGAATCCCTGATTTAAAGATTTGTGCATTATAAGCATAAATTAGATATATAGGCCTATTATAATATAAATATAGGGTCATGGGCCTATCCTATAATATGTCATTATTACATTGTAGCCCTAAGTCCTAAGCTTATACTTATATATTACAGTACAATTCTAAAAATTGTTAATTATACTACTAATAACAATAAATTACAAAAATATTGGGCTAAATAAACATAGTCTTAGTCTTGTCAAGAGGAACATCGGCTCATTGTTTACTCTGCGTTTCTTTATAACTACCGCCACCAGGCCAAGTGACGAAAATTCTAAAAAAAGAAAGGCTGTTCTTTTCCTTGTTGGACCGGGCACCTATCCTTGCAAGAAAGTTAGGCCTGCAAGTATTCACTGGCCCGGTGCAACTAGGGAACAGCGTAGGCCTACTAACTTACACGGTGTCAGAACTGTTCAGACTTTTCAGTGTAGGCCTACGTTATTAAATCAAACCAAAACAATAAATCTTAAAGACGGTGCTCAGTGAACGTAGGGCCTACTCATACTCCTTTACATTTTATTTCACTTCACTGTGACTTTACATAGTTACACACCTTCAAGTTACACTGTTTAATGATTAATATTTTTTTCGTTTTATTAGGATTAGTCTTAGTCTTATGAGTTGAGCAGAACACTTGCGTTGCATTAAATTAATAGGATAACTAATTTTAGGTTGAACATTGAAAGCACGCCATTCAATTCATCATTAGTCTTAAAAGTTTTTTGGTTTACTAAGTTAAGGCTCATTAGACTAGACACATTTAGTAAAGTTTTAGTTCTAGTTCTAGGTTACTACTTTACTAGTGAATATCTTTACTTTAGCCCGGCTCAAGTCAGGTAAATTCATTTAATTTATTTACATTATTTCCTAATATAAATTAAGTCTATTTAGTTACTAATAGAACAGCATATACCGCATATTGTTTTATTTACCAATTTCAACACTCACTGATACATTATAACTTTTGACAAAGTAGCAGGTTAAGTAGCTAGCCTTTCCAATGCCCACAATACTTAGCTCTACTAAATAATGTTCCTTTATATTTTTGCCTTTGCAGTTATAAAATATATTTATCTTGTATTTAAATTTATATAATTATATTAATTGGTCTGTGTGTGTAAAAACATTGAAAACCACTTGTCTATCAATTCAAAATAATCTTTACAAAATTCAAACAGTGGCTTTTTAATAGTAGTAGGTTACATTTTAAAAGTCTTTTTATTGAAATTATAAAATGTAATATTGAAAATAAAACACAAAAGTCTGAAATGTTCATAGAAAAGTTATTTTATAAACATGATGATAAATGCATGATTTAAAGTTTTTAAGATGTGAATATGAAAGAGAAAAAAAATGAGTTTATCCGATTCTCACATTTCCTGTAAAAGTTATATTGTAATAATTGTAGCATTGAAAATTTTTCCAGTTTTTAACCCTAGGCCCTAGGCTTTATTTAAATGTTTTCATGTTCATTTATTAGCTGATCAAACAAGTTTTCTTGGAAAAAGTAAGTGAAAACCTTAATTCTGCAAAGGACATGCAGTCTTTAAAAAATCTTTTATTAAATGTTCTATGAAACTTTTATGAAACATGACAGGCCCTTTTGGAATGCAGGTTTTATTCTCTAGTCTTCATTCAGTTTCATTACATTGATAAATTTTCTAAGGGATAAAATACCAATAAGGCCTTATAAGGGGCAATCCATAAGTGATGCAAATTTTGATGATTTTTTACCCCAGGATACCAGACTGCACTCTTCTTCTCATAGCTTACTTTCTATATTTTTAATATGATAAATACAAATGTGTGTCGATTCTCTTTTAAGTACTTTCTTTTACCCACAGTGAAATAAAATGGTGCTAAGAAAAACCAAATTTGTAAGTAAGATTTTATTTTGTTGAATTTATTTTAATTTATCTATGAATAACTATTAATTATTTTAAGATAAGTTAACAGAGTTTGTTTTTTTAAAATGTATTTTATTTATGCCCAAAGTCATACAAAATTATCATCTGCTTCCCTAAGCCTCAATATTGCAGCAATTCAAAATTTATTCAGTTTTGCACATCACCACTAGAGGTGTGTAGTCATTGCTCTTAGGATTACAAAATCATTTTTTTCAGCATAAACCTGACTTCACTTACATACCTGGTGGCCTCAGTGTAGGTGCAAATATTTTAGTCAGAGGTAGAGTGCCAGAGGGAACAGACAGGTAATAAGAGTGGATTTAAAAATATGTATGATTTTAATTACAGAGATCATTTGACCAAAACCACTGTCATCTACCTTTTATCTTGTAAATTAAAAATGATTTATTTGATAAGCTGATAGTTTCATGGCTAAGTCTTTTAGCTCTGACTGTTTATGACTGTAGCTGGTTATTTTGTTTCTTAGATGATTTTTTTTTTGTATGTGCTGCCTTTAGAAATATAACAGCTTCTACATCAGCATAAAATTATAAAATATATTTTAATACCGTCAACATGAAATAAATTACACAATTATTGAATTGAAGTGATAAGACCATTGTTGAAAGGTATAAGAATTTTACTAAGATTGTCATTTATTTTAAGGCAAATCAAAATGTAGACCTACTTCATTCAATCTGCTTATTGACAATATATATTTATTCTCAGATTTAGCCTCAACTTACAAAAAGATGATGACGACGGTTGTGACATAGCTCTTCACTTCAATCCTCGCATTTTCTTAAAAACTGTTGTCAGAAATTCACACCATGGTGGCTGGCAAGGGGAAGAGCTGGACATCCCATTTTTCCCTTTTGCTCATGGCTCCAAGTTTACCATCCGAATCAATGTTGGACCAACTGCCTACTCAATCATGGTGAACGGGCAGTTTTTTATAAAGTATAACCATCGTCTGCCTTTCCAAGAGGTCAGATACATGAGACTTTGTGAGGGGGCTGAGTATTATGAGGCTACCATCCAAAATCCTTCAGTGAGTAAAATTTTTAAGCCTTATTTTGCTAGAGGTATTTAAATCAAATATTTTTGGGTGGCAGAATTGAATGCAGTTTCAGTTTGTTTAAAAAATTGTTAATACATATTCAGTACACTTTAAATAAACAAATACAATGTTGAAAAATTTGTTAATACATATTCAGTACACTTTAAATAAACAAATACAATGTTTAAAAAATTGTTAATACATATTCAGTACACTTTAAATAAACAAATACAATTTATTTATTTAAAAATTATTATCGCCCCTCAAATAAAAAAAAATTTTCAATGCAGTTTTCACTCGATTTTAACTAATTTTTTTTTCAAAATGCTTATGTTTTATCTTATCAATTTATATATTTACATGTATGTTTGTGGGATTTGTTATGTTCAGATAAATAATTGTAATGTTCTAAATGAAATACTAAATTAATTTATACAGTGTAAGAATGCTATTAAAGCAAATGCCAAATGTGAACGTCTTTTCAAGCTATTTTGTGAGACCAAAATGCAGACTGAGACTTTTACCTTACACTGAAGTAAGAAGGCTTTCGAAAGGGAATTGCTTGAAAATATTTATGGAACTATTTGATGCTCTTGTGATTTGTTAAAGTGACAAACCTGATATGAAGTATCTGTTAACTGTTGATAGTAAAGCATTTTTAAGTTATTTAGCCGATATCTTTGAAAAACTAAATGCAAAAGCGAAGATATTTGGTTTCATTACCTTTATTGAATTTTGTCAGAAAAATATTTACAACAAAATTTTTTTTAAAGTTTCATTGCCTCCAAAAAAGTGAAGTGACAGATACCACTAATACTTGTTATTGTCGACTCATCTGAAAATTCTATCGGCTGATATAAAAGAAAGTTTTTTTTATTTGAAACAAATTGATTTTCCAACTTGGATGATGCAGCCAATGTTAGTGGATTTGTCTGATATCTCAAATATGCAGTATCAAGAAGAACTCGCAGAAATGCAAAATGATGAGTCAGTTAAAACTTTATTTCATATAAAAGGAGTGACGACATGACTTTGTGAGAAACAGAAATCAAATATCCAAATTCAACCAAATGTGCAAGAAAACCATTGTTACTGTTTCCATCTTCATATTTAGCTGAATGTGGATTAAGTGCCATAAATGATTAAGAAATCGGCCGGATATAGCACAATGGGGAGACTTGAGACTGAAGCTAACAAAATTGGAACCTAACATAAAATGTCTTTGCAGCAAGCATGAAGCACAAACATCTCACTAAATTTAAATAATATATAATTACTAATAATTAAAATAATATAGCCAAATCTTTCATTAAAATTATTTTTTATTTGAAAATCAGTTCTCCGTTAAATGTTTTGAAAATTTACTTACTATGTTGCCTCACCAATTTCCTATTGATTTCTTCCTAAAACCAATCATTTAAGTTTCTTCAGTGAACAACCCTATTTTTTAATATTAAACTTTATGTATATGACTGTTACTGGGGGGGGGGGGGTATAAGAATTTTAGAAAGGCTTAGGTGGGGCATGGCACAAAAAAGGTTGGGAAACACTGGTGTAGAGAAAAATGAGTGCATAATTTGTAGGATCTCCTTTGCTTTTTGTAAGGAGTGCATTAGGGACAAACACCATGATACAGTTATTTTAAAAAAAGATCTGCTCGTCTCATTGTTAGTACAAAAATTGACAAGAGACTAAAATTGATCTGCTAAGTGACTAAGTGTAACTCAAAATACTTTCTATTTCTTGTTATTTTTTCCTTTGTCCTGTCTGCTGAGGAAGGCTCTTAGCTGAAACATTAAACATTTATTGTCCTGTCTTTCTATCTCAAGACTACACATACCTTGTCCTGCAATTTCCTTCACATAGTTTGAACGCAGTCCTTGTTTTGTTATTGTTCCCCCCTTTGTTTTTTTCATTTTTAGAGCTCCACACATATTCATGTACAAAAGTTTGTGTCATTTGAATCTTCTTTAATCATTTCTCACTCTCTTTCAATTATATATATAAAAAATAATAATAGTGTTAAGAAATATAAAGGTAGAACTCCCTCCAAAAGAAATAATTTATCTAATGCAATTACTTTTTAATATTAACATTTTCACCCAAATGATTGCAATATCAGTGATCATTTTAAGTTTATGATAAGACTCAAACATTAATTTCATTTGTATCCTAGAAAAAAAGCCATAAAATCAATTGTATAAAAGTAATTTATGGCCTGCCCTTATCTTTAGTGTGTTGTCATGTCTTATCTCCAGGCTGCAATAAAAAAAAAACACATAAAATTTGATCAGGAATATCTTCAGAACATTCCTAGGAAGAGCAACTTAACTTTACTCATGGTTAAAAGTAATTTTTTGTTCTTTTGACAGCATCTTCCCTTTAAAGGTGAAATAACTGGTGGCTTGAAGCCTGGCAAGGCATTCAGAGTTAGGGGACTTGTCAATGATAATGCTAACAGGTAAATATTTCATTTCTTGATGACAAAATAAAGTAAATAAAATCACATATAAGGATGTAACTAAATTGTATGTACTTTCCTTTCTAAAACAGATTTGCTATCAGTTTCAATGCTGATCTGGATGGCAACACCGTGGGTATTTTATTCAACCCACGGCAGGACCAGGAGGATGTTGTTCTCAACTCAAAAGTTGGAGATTGGCAAGCTGAGGAAAGAGGACAAGGGTGGTTTCCCTTCAAAAGGGGGCAATTCTTTGATGTTCTTTTTGTGTCATGGGATGGAAATTTCAATGTAAGTTTTTTGACAGTGGGAACATTAAATTTAAATAAGTGTTGTCAATCAGATTTTATAAAATAGGTCTATGTATTTGAATCCTATATTTTGAGGATGTCAGATTTATAAATTACAATTTTAAATTATTTACACTGGTATGTTTTCTATATATTTTATTTCTTTTTTATTTCTTCAGAGTTTTCTTTTGAAAGTTGCTGGCAGCTTGATCTGTCCAGTAATAAATCATACCTATAAACTATAATTTTCTTCTTTGCAAACTTAAAATATGTTTTTTTTCGTAAAAGACATAACTTTTCATGTAACTTTTTATTTGAAGGGACAATATGTAGTGAATGCAAGTATACAAAAATATTGAAAATGAAAATATTAATTTGCATCTCAGAATATCATTTAACTACCATCAAGTTGTGTATATGCACAGATTTATGTTGAAGAAAAACTATTTACATCGTACAAATTCCGTATCCCTCCTGAAGATGTGAAGTACCTGGACATCAGTGGAGATGTGACCATCATGGACGTTGAGTTCATTGACCCTTTGGTAACTTCCTAGTGTACAAAATTTTATATCTTTGACTAGTGTAAGCTACAACCCCCTTTTTCCTTTCTGAAATTTCCTTTCAATTTCAAACCTTTGTAGACTGGTGAATGTTAATGTTTTTGAGGGGGTTGGGGCATGTTGTAATCTTTGAAAAATTCAGACAAATCATATAAATAGACATTCCATGCCAAACATATTTGAAAATTAATTTCTTTTAAAAACTTCAAAACAATATTATATAAATATTCCTGTTAAATTAGAGTTTTTTTAACTTTCCTATTTGAGTTTGTTGTTTTTTTTCTTTATTTTTCCTACTTGGGTATTTTCTGTGTTTTTTAAACTTATATTTTTATCAGTTTAATTTTAAATTATAATTCAGTATCTGTGTCCTGTCTTCAGCCAAGTGACTACATCAAAGAAATTCCTTCAGGGCTTGAGAAGAGTGACCTTGTTGTTGTTAAAGGTTTCTTTTTTCCAGAAGGCAACAGGTAGTTCAAGAAATTCTAAATATTTATTAAAGTTAAAGAGCCTTAAAATTCAATTATTTCTTTTTTCATTTGCATTACAATTAGGCTATAACTTATAACACAAAGCATTTGGTATTTATCACCTTAAAACGAAATTGCAAACTGAATTGAGATAGTGACTTACTCTTAACAACACATATTTTTTTTAACCTAAATTTTGCATCTATGTTTCTATCGTACAGTATGTTAGTATGCAAGAGAATTTGAAAGATCAAAATGAAGAAAATTCACAGTTTTGTGAAGTCATTTTGGTGAAACAAAATGTTAACTCCTACTCATGGTGCCAAACTTATTTAAGATTACTTTTTGTACTTAAGATTCTCTGTGAACCTTCTGTATGGAACATCCCTTGGAGATGACATTGCACTACACTTTAACCCACGGCGTGACCAACATGAAGTTGTCCTTAACAGCCGGGCCAATGGCAACTGGGAGAAAGAAGAAAGACATCCTATTCCTAGCCCTATGCTTGAATTGTTGCCTTTTGAGGTGGAGATTGTTAACAAATCTAATAAATTCAAGGTACGAACGATTAAGCTATATAAACAATACTAGTCCTTGATGGTCTTGGTTTAAATAAACAGTTGCAAATGACTATGCTAGGGGTAATTATAAAAATATATGTACATGAAAGATATGAAGTACTGAGAACCACCACATTATCGCACTATAGAATAATTGTATTGAAGAAAAAATTAATAATAAAAGATATGATAAAAATTAAAATTGATTATCAAGTGAAAGTGTGCCATGTTAACCAACTCCTGCCTAAACTGCATTTTCTGTTAACCCTCAAATCTTCTTATGCAAAGTATGATACAGTATTTCCATTGGTGGTAAAATTTACATGTTATTTTAATAAAAAGAAATTATTATAAAAAGATTTTATTAGTTCTATCTATGTTACAGATTTACATCAACGGTAAAAAGTTTTCCAGCTTTGTATCAAGAGGGGATGTAGAAAAAATTAAAGGGATCAATGTTTGTGGAGAGGCTCATATTTATGAGGTCAAGCTGCTCAGGAGAGTTGTGAGTACTTAAGTTCTAGTCTTCAGTGAGAAGAAATTCAGGTCAATAACATTTCTCACACCAGGGGTGACCAATCCAAAAGGCTTGAAGCACCACTTTGATGGTGAGCAAAACGTTCACGGGCCTTATTTCCTTACACCTTTTAATAAAATTAACACCCACTACATGCTGTTAAGAATTGTTTATCTCTTCTCAATGCACATAATGGAATGCTAAATACCAAACAGAATATAAATCAACTCATTTGATATTGAATTCCCTGTGTATTTCGGTCAATATCTTTTAACATTAATTTATCTGTCAATTGAATGAAAAACAAATAAAAAAAATTTTTTTATATAAATTTGGCATCAACAGGTCACAATATTTGACGTCGTTGGCTTCATGCTGCCCGCCGGCTGCGGGTCGGCCACTCCTGTATTAAACCTTTATTTATTAAGTGTTAAATAATTCATCAAAGGAATTCTAAACGGAAAATATACAGTAAAATACCAATACCAATTTTCAAATGATTTAATTCCTTTCATTACTTGAAAAACTCAGAGAGAAAAGTCTTTGTTAATTTGATGATCCATTGCCCTATATGCAATTTTTTTAAATTTTAAATTTTTAAACTTTAAAATCTTTTGAAAAACAAAATAGCTTTCCATTTTGAATTTTCTTTTTATCATCTTTAGGAACAACCCTTTGTAGACAGTCTTCCAGGCCCTCTTCAGCCAGGGGCGTGGGTGTCTGTGATTGGAACACCTAAAAAGAAATCTGACACCTTTGCTGTCAACCTTCAATGTGGTGATCATCCTGACTATGGTTGTGATGTGGCCCTGCACTTGAGTGCCAAACCTAAAAGCCAAGAGCTGGCTTTGAAAACTCTGAAGGATGGTGACTGGGAAAATAAGCAAAAAGAAAAGAAAAACTTCCCATTTGAGCCTGAGGATAAATTTGAAATCCATATTTTGAGACTGCCTGATGTTTTTAAGGTTAGTTAAGGATGGCTTATTCCTTAGATCAGTGATTCTCAAATTTTGTTACATGTAATAGCATTACTTTGTTCCAGATGGTGCGAAGAGTTTTAACAATAAACAAATCCAATAGCAACAAAAAAGCATATACTAGATACCAATTGCATTACCGAAAATACACTTGAATTTTTAGACTGGGGGAGGAGGTTGGTATTATAAATTCCAAAAGTTTGAGAACTCTTACTCTTAATCAGTAGTTTCCAACCTGCTTGAGTCACTGAGCCCTTTCCAGAATCAATTTCTATGTTGGAGTCACTTACACCTGCCCTATGTCTTATCATTTAATAGAGTTTAGGAGTAGTGTTACAGGGATAGTGCTTAGATAAAAATAAATAACATTACTTAACATGACAAATGAATTATGTTGAAACTTTTAATGAGACACCAGTGTTTGTATTATTTTGCAGATTTATTCTAAGTTAAGTTGATGATAATTGCAGGCAATTGTTTCTTCATGTTAGCGGCATCAGTATTTTGTTTCTTTTTATTTATTTTTTCTTAGAGTGACAGCTTAGCTTGGATAAGTGCGCCAAGTTGGGAACAACTGTTCTTAATAATTTTATGATATTACTAGAACTTTCAATAGGTTTTTGCACAATTATTTGATCTGGTTGAAGAAAGCTCCTATTATTATCAATTATGTTATTCGGCCGGTTACTTTGGTCAGCTGTTTCGATGAATTTTACATCAGCATAGTTTTAATTTTGAAACAAAATTTCCAGAACTCTGTAAGCTGATAACGTTGTCATTGTTTACAAGCTTAATTTAGGTTTAATTGACAAAATATAATGTGGTGGGTTGGAAGATAACTGACAATAAAACAACAGTATGTTGAAGTAGAGTTAAAGCTTGCTGCAGATAAAACAATGTGTAATGAATGTCTGAACTTGTTAACTATTTACCTAGTGTTAACATAAGTAAGTATGGAGGTAACTCTGGTAGTCTTATCCCATACTGGCATTTCTCTTCACTCAGGTGTTCATAAATGGCAAGTACATCACAACCTACAAGTATAAAATAAACCCAGACCGAATCACTCATATCATGATGAAAGGGGACTGCAACTTCTTTGAACCAGAGTTCTATAATCTTTTGTTTACTTCTTAGATCAATAGTCTTCCTTTGAAAAGTGAGCTTCCAAACTGATATCATTGCAGTTGTGACATGTATAATTTACTTGTAAAATTCAAATGTCGAGCTAAGATGCACATTTTTAAAAATATATTCTTTTTGTTTTAAAAAAAACTTGGTAAATTTATAATCAAACCATATAATTTTATCAATCTTTGTTGACCTTGAACAACTACTGTTATGATTTTAAATCTCTTGCACTGTTACAAACTGTGATTTTTTTAATACTATATTAATAGATAATTGCAATGGGAATGCAAATTATGATAATGGATGTGTACATTAAAAAACATTCCAAAGCATGTGATTTTATTTAAAATTTGTGATCTGAATGACTTACTACTTACTCATTATATATTATCATGTTTTAATTTTGTATGGTTTATAGACTAATGCTGGTTTGTGACCTGGTTTTTATTATGTAGCTAAAAATTCAACTGCAAGTAGTTTGAATACTTTGATAAGTCTATGTTTGTTTACATTACTCCTAGTATGACAGCACCCTGTATATTTTTAATAATGTAACAACTTTTCATAAAGGACATTCTTGAGAGTATTTCATTGTATTTATAAATTATCACCAAAAAAGATATATCTTTAAAAAACGTTCAATCACTAGGGATAAAATGAAGTACTGATGTAGAATATTCCAGCATTACCAGTCAGAATTTTAATTCATGAATGCTAGAAATATAACTCACATGTAACATGCTAGCTACCTATATTATTAAGGACTTAAAATATACTGATGTACCTCAAAGAATAAATTGAAAAGTTTAACAAATTATTTTATTTACCGGTACTGTTGATTTCCACAAAGATTCAGTGAAATATTTGTTTCTCCTTTTACGGAGCAAATATTTCTAGAATCCAAGTTTAAACACCAATGCCAATTTGACAAGCAGACAACTAGTGACAAGTAAACAACTAGCCTTTTGCTCAAACTTGTTCTGCTCACTGCTGGTTTTTTTAAATCTTTTGTTTTATGCACTGCAGCATGGCTGTGAATTTATAAATGTACATATCTGAATCTACAAAATGAAACACTTCCTTGTCTTTCTTACTTAAACTTATCATGAACTTACAAATTACAATGTGTGGCACTAATTTACAGCATTGATTAAAGAAATAATGTGACTAAAAATAGTATCTGTAGAAATCTAAAATGGGGGATATGATATAGTCTTTTTAAATTCTGCTTTAAATATTGTAATCTGCTCCAATAAAATTGTGTGATAAAGCTGGTAAATTGTTAAGAATTGTATTTATTTCACACAAGTTTTTTTTTTTGTGTTAAATGTTTTCTTCCTCTCTTCCCCCCCCCCCCCCTTTTCTTTCTCCTTCCCAAAAAGCTGGCTTTATAGCTAATAATAGTTTTCTCCCACTCTTCTTTACATATGTGTTTAATTTAATGACAGTTTAAATTATTTGATAATGAAATTCCCCTCAAGTATCACTAGATGTACCAGCACATAAAAAACAAAACAAAAAGAAACAGGGAAGTGGGGGGTTGCAAATATCAACAAATAAATGTTTTTGTGTTTAATATTTGAAAATTCATGTATTCACTTATGTAAACTAAAAATGCTTTGCAGAGAAATGTACACAAAACAAATTTATATTTTTAATTATATTAACACATTATTAAATGGTTATATCTATTAAACATCCATTATTAATTTAATGATTAACTTCATTCAAATCGCTTTAATGGCTAAAGATTCATTTAATGTAACTCCAGTACGGTATCCAAACCTTTTTGTTATTACGTAACTAATCATTTATTTCCAAGAGGCATGTTCTAAAAAATATAGTTGCAGTGAAAAAAGCAGCATCCATAAGCTGTGTGTTTTATATTTATAGTAATATGGATTATTTTATCATTTATTTTCCCCAATTTTTATTCCCCTAAATTTAAAAAAATATGTAATTACACTGGTTGAAAAGTGCTTAAAAAAGTCAAATGTTATGAATTTATGTTACAGAGAGAATTAGAATTAAATGCATACATTTTACATACAAACAGTCCAGTGAGAATCTGAAATGTTTCAAAACTAAATTTTACAGTCATTTATTATTAGTATCAAAGTATTTTAAAAATTGATTGGAAACATGGCAACAGCAGGTCAAATCTGAAAAGGGCTCCCATAAATAGATATATATATGTGTGGATGTATCTTTCACTGTAGGAGACCATGGCAGCCATAAACCCTCAAAATCTCTTTGAATTAAAGTAAAATTTTGTTGTACTCATGACATTTCTATTTGTGCCTCCCTGTGTCTATTAAAAAAAAACCTGTGACACAGTGAAGTCTATGAGCTGAAACTTGTTGGACTTGATATGAAACAAAATACAGGATGAATTTACAAAAGTGGCACACTTTGATCCCACATTGCCATTTTTAAAAAAAAGCCTAAGTGTTTAAGATTGCTTTCAACATCATTTACTCCTCATCATCGGTTCAAGAGTGAATGCACCATGCAGCTAAACACCCCATGCCAATGTGATGAGTCCATCATGGGGCAAAGGTTGTAACCACTTCTTAGGGTAAATATTAAGTTAGGTTCTTATCATAAAGCTATAAGCAAAGCATGAAATATACCATGTTTTAATTGTAATATTTAATATGGTCTGAGATTTAGTCAAATAACCTAGCCATTTTCTTATTCTACTTCCTGTTCAACTGACATTTTATAAATTGATTGAGTGAAATCAAAACATCTATTATGGACATGGGTTCCCTGTCTCATACATTTGTGCTAGCTTAAGAAGTAAAAACAATCAACTGAAACATTTTGTAAGATCAAGCTTGATGGAAGAACATCTAGATGAGGTTGCATAGTTATGTTTGTGTCATGAAACATAATACAATGCAGCTGTCCAAAAAAAAAATTTATAATCATACAAGATTTAAAAAAAACAGGTTTCAGCAAGATGAACTTTGTAGGCAAATATCATTATGCATATATGGTCAACCAAGCCCTTTCCTTACAGGGTCGCACCAAGCCCTTTTCATTACAGGGTCACACCAAGCCCATTCCTTACAGGGTGGCACCAACCCCTTTCATTACAGGGTCACACCAAGCCCTTTCATTACATAGGCAAATATCAAGATTATTGAAACCTACAAGAGAGCTGATACGAAGGAAATGAGGGAAACATAATCAAGATAATTAATATTATATGAGTACCCTTGGCTTGTAAATAGTACACTGTTTTTCTGTTAATTGTATACTTAAAGCTCATTATCATTAAGAATGCCTAGCTTCAATGTACCATACAGCTAAATTAAGTTATATTAAATGTATCATTTCTAAGTGTAACTAAATAATCTTTGAAGCATTTTAAAAAAAAGTTAACTAAAATATTTTTCAGCCTCACCTCAATTCAAAGTTATCACAGTTCACTATGCAATGAGTGTAGAATGACATTGGCTACTTGGGAAATATTTTATTTGATGCAATTTTACTCCTGATATCTTTTACTTAATAAGTAATATTTAAATGTATGATTCCATTTATTACCTTATTCAGCAATATTTTTCCATGAAATCAAGTTAATATTAATAACTTCAGCAATAGATATTGCAAAAACTAGTTTAAAAGTAAATTAAAAGGCTGTTAAAAATGGTTACAAAGGCTATGCATAGCGTTTATTTCAAAATGAAGCTACAGTATTGCTATCCATAATTGTTCAGATCTAAGCTCATACAAAAAAATACACACATAATTATTTACAGATATCAGGTTGAAATTTACAAAATAATTTTGTTCTTTTGATCATTAAATATATGTTTTAATTGGGATATATGCTAATGAATAAATAAAATAATGCAGATATTTAAGACAAACATTTGAAAAAAAAAAAGAAGTATCTAACCTTCAACTACAACAAATAACGCAGTTTGTTGCTTTTTCCTTTAAGACATCTTGATATTTGCTCTAAGTATATCTAAATACCAGTCAAATTTCAGTTATCATTTATTAAGATAAGTCAAAACCGAATAAGTTACAGTTGGTGACTTAGCAGTTGAACCTAATTAACATGAAGTGAGACATCACAGGATATGACATTATTCTATCAGAATATGTAAATAGAAAAGATCTCATCACAGCTACACAACAGTAATGTGATGTGCTCTCAATGTAATGCCAATAAAAAGATTTAGAAGAAAAAGTGTTTTTTTTTTCTATCTAATTTTTTTTTTTGCTTCTCCTATTCATAACAACTTAAATTGGCAAATTTTTCAAAAAATCAGCCAAGGGTCATAAGATGAACATCAAAATATAATTCAACTTCAACTAAGAAGAAACAAAAATAGAGAACATCAATATCCAAATTGGATGTCTTGATGACTAATCTTTGGTGAAACATTGATTAACTCGAGGTGATCAAGATTGATAATTCAAATTAATTAAAAGTAGATGATAAAATTCGTCATAACGTAAATACCCTCATAGAGTCTAGGCTTGTAAATGGTAGCCCATGATGTGTGGTAAACAAATATTTGAAACATATAACAAAGGCTATCCAAGCAGACATAGAAACGGTACAGAAATATGTTTGTTTATAATCAAGCCCATTATTGCTAACAGATTTCTTAATTTATGAAAATAATTGTTGGCTTAACATGCTTTATATGTATACTAACTTGTTTTTAAACAATAAAACACACTTTGCTTTCATTGCTCATTAGCCACAGTAAATATTTTATTGGATATCAAGACAATTGAAAATCATAATATCACAAAAGGTTTTAACAAAATGATACTGAGTGGCTAAAATATATTCTAACTTTTTCTTTTTAAATCTAAAACCAATCTCCGTTACTGTTATAATAATGAATCTCTTTAAAACTTGCATCTGGCTGCTAAATATACAGTGGCACAATTATGTTATTCAAACAATTATATTATTCTGCAAAAACAAAACACATTAGTGGAGAAACAAAATTTAAACAGACTGATTTGTTGTGTTATTAATCAAGACCTCTGTAGATAAGAACTTGGCTCTTTTTTACTAAGAGATAAATATTTCATTCATGTTTCCACTTTCCTTTAGTTATTTTTGGATGGCTGATTGCTCCTATTGCTTTTCTATTTGAAGCAGTAACATTATTATTATTATTACAAAGAGTATGTTATTTAGTAATTATCATGCCTTTGTTTAAATTAATATGTTTTTTTTCTGCAGTACAAGGCATACTGTCAAAACATACAGCAACATTTTATGTCATAAATGAAGTTTCACCATATTTTAATCATGAAACACACACACAATTTTTGTCTTTTAATCTATTTAAGCTTTAATGCAATCGTAGACTTTTTACCACATATTTTTAATTTTCTTGGCAAAATCACCTACGAAGACATTTGGAGTCTAACCCCAAATAGCAATGGAGAAAATATATTAAGAAGCTTTTATGGTTAAGCTCTCCTAAAATCATATCCATGTAATAAACATAACTCAAAGGCATTCAAGTGTTAAGTAAGTTTTATGTTCAATTCCTTTACCCAATAGATAATTCGACATCACTGGATTGGATAAAAAAAATATCTGATAGATCATTTATGTTGTGAAAGACATTAAGAACAATGCACCCTATGGCAAAATTGAAGCAAATAAGTTGACAACATATGAGAGAAATTCTTGCACATTTGTAACTCTTAATTCTAAAAAATAAAATTCATCCTGTACAGAAGTACACAAGGTTAAGTGAATAAGAATTTTTACAAGAAATTTGTCCTATTGTTAAGTCATGGTCTTTGTTAAAAGCAGAATTTTATTTTTAGAGATCATAACAGTATTTTATTTCTCATAAATGTTGGTACAATAAAGCCTACAAGTACATTAAAGTGACCTAGCAGAAATTCATAAATAAAATACACAGACATTTTGAAAGAATCCATCGAAGGAATTATATAAGGGCACCCATCTCCTTCGTAATATATACAAAATTTAAAAAATGATTAGTCTTTATAAATTATTTTGTGTATTTTTCTGGGGGTGTGATCAAAATGAATATGTAAAAAAAACTCATCTACTCCTGTTTGTTCCATCTAAAGGCACTGTCCTGATAATTAGGCCTTGTTTTTGCTCTTAGGCTGTTGTGGTCCCCGAGGAGGCGTTACCGGACGACCAGAGTTTAGCCCTCCATACTGATACTTTGCCTTTTTCTCTGATGGTTTAAGGATCTGATCAGAAACAATACAAAAATTATATGGAGAATATTTAATAAATGCACTTGGCGAAATGTTTTTAATGATTTTAGTGAGAAAAAAAAAAAGAATAACTTAAATATTTCAATAGCAATATCTGTTTTCTTATTTCCAATGTGTTTTGTTTTTTATTGTTCCAGTATTATTTTCATGCAATTTTTTATTTAAATTAAATTTGAGCAACACATTTAAGTGAGTTCTGATTCTTCTATTACTCACTAAAAACATGTCCAAAAGAAAATCCCAAATCATTCAACTTCAAAGGATCCCCATAATATTTGCAAGTTCAGTTCAGCATCTTCATTGCTATAACTGTCCAACTGTCCACCAACATAATCTAATCCTAAATTGGATGCTGAAATACTGTAAACCCTACCTGGAAAGAGCACATGAGGGAATCATCCACAGACATCATTCCACCAGCATTGTCAAATTCACCACAGTAGTTGGGCGCTGAGAATAATGTCACCAATTGGCGCTTGGCAAAGAACTCGTATCCATCTTCAACCACCTAAAACAAATTTTTAAATCTATTTAACCATGATGGTTTTCACATAGTGATATTGCTGTGTTCTCCCCATTAAATGCAATTTTTTAATCCACCTTTCCATCCATAAATATTTGTTTTTGTGTGGTTTAATTTATTAAATAACACTAAAAAATATGTTCAATAATAAAATTATTAAAAAATGATCTGTGTTGTAATTGATAAATTTAGAGTGTACCATAAATCTTTAGTTTTAGTTTCTAATCACTCAAAAACAGTGTGGGAGCAATATGTTGAAATTTTTTGCTTCAGCAACCAGAGGGAAGAGGGTACTTACTTGATGAGCTCGGCAAATCAAATCCAGGTCATGTCTGTTAAGAAACTTGCTGACCACATCAGCCCCAAAAGTGAAAGACACTCCTCTGTCATTTTCCCCCCAGCCTTGAACATCTTTGTCTGGATCTGACCACAGCAGGTCGCAAAGGAGACCTGAAAATTAGCCAAATTAAATATCTCACTCAGAAAGGTGAGGAACAAATGCTGTGCTGGACACAAGAATTGAAAAATAAATTCAATGCTTTATTCTAACTTACAATTTGAAGAAGTAAAAATAAAGGTCAGGGTTTTAGATCAGAAAGTGAAGCACTAGAGATGAGCAATTTTGCATAATTTTGTAGCTGACTGTGCTAAACAAATATTGTAAGTATCCCCAAATTAAATTGTTCCAAGTGTTCTTCTTTCCTATATAACTCTGCTAGGAGTTCCACATATTTTCGAGTTTCTTAAATTTACAAGGTATCACCAAAACTTTTTTTTAATCATTTAAAAAATTAACCGTTGCCATCTAACATATACAAATTGAAGTAGAAATCATTGCAAATATTTAATAAAGCTGAAACTATTGTTGCTTTAAAAGGACTGTTTTTAAAAGATATACATTGGATTATACAATGCAACATGAGAAATTTCCCAGGAGTGGGGAACTGTAAAACATGGTTGCTAGTAAAAAATAACTATTTTGTACAAAAATAAATTGCAACATTTTTTTAATAATGTATATTAAATGATGTGTATTGAGCATTGGAGCAGTAAGTCAGTGGTAAATAATATTTTTTAAGGAGTTAGCAGGTTATTGGGCACGTCAAAATTGTATTTAGTGGTGAGAAAGATTAGGAAAAACTAAAAGTAACCTGTGTCTGGGACATCTGTAGGCCTCATAATACGTCTGATTTGTTCCATTGTTTGTAAATCTGGTGATAAACCTGTTTAAAAGATAAGTGAAAACTATTTTAAATGAGCCCAATTAAATGGCATGAATAAAAGCTAATATAGTAGGATTTACAAATCAATATAACTTGATAACTTGACAGTAATATTTTAAACAAAAAATATGTCTAAAGTATCCATGTAATATTTTAAATGAAAAATGTGTCTTAACTTTTAAAATTTCCAGATTAATTAGCCTTTATTTTAAAATAATCGATTCAGGTTGAAAAGCTGCATATAAGTTTTACATTATTTCTATATAAATTAAACAAAAGGAATTTGACTGTATAGTTTTTAATGTCTGACTTCTGTTTGATCATTAGTTTTGTCAAGTCAGATACAGAAGAATTCCATGTAAAAGTGGATACAAACGTCCAAAAATTAAATTGCATAGAATTTAATGCTTAATGTTAATATGACCTAGTGGCCATCTTGCAAAAATTGTAATATTTTCTTCTTTCCTGAGAAATAAAAGAATGCACTCGTAATGGACATCCACCAAAAAAAAAAACATTTTTTTTAGAAAACCTTTTTTATAATAACAAAGGTAAAAAATGAACCTCCATGACAGCAGAAGATTTTCTCATCAATTATGGCAGCAATGGGTAAACAGTTGAAGCAGTCAGTAAAGGTTTTCCATAACCTTACATTGAACCTCCTTTTACCTATATTGAGTTTAAAAATTTATTTTTGTTATTATTTAACGGTATAGATTTTGAACGTGTACAGTTAGAATAACACAATCTGTGGCATAAAAAACGCTCAAAATACGCGAGTCAAAATTGTGAATTGAAATTTCAGTCAGTCTTAATAAAAAATATATATTGTAAAATTTAAAAAATACTTTCTTTTAAAGAAGAATTTAAACGCATTAATAAGAAGAAAATAATTGTTAATTTCTTAACCAGATAAATGTCAAAGTTTACTTTTCTGTGGCATCAAGCCATTTATAGCATTTTCATATGCTTGTTAAAAATGACAAAATCTCAAACTAATTGAATTTAGAGACCACTGCAGGTATATATTTTCTGAAAGTACATCTTATAGATTGAAAAGAATTTGGTTTTATATTATGTATGTTGATATTGACCTTTACAGAGTGAGTAAAATTATACTCCTCAACTTCTGAATTCAACCCAATCTAATACTCAATTGTTTAAAATATCATAAAATCAAAATTTTGAGATAATATTCTTTCAGAAAATTTCAAGTTATAAGTATTATATTGAAAATTGTAATTTTGGTGAATTTCTTTCATTCACTACCTTCTCATTTATGTCATACAAAATACAAGGGTGAAAGCAGGATCTGAGTTCAAAATTCCTTTTCAACTCCAGTTATTAAATTCATTTTTTATTAACCAATAATCCAGAACATACACAAACATAAATGTCTTTGAATTTCTTTGGGTAGATATTTGCAATCCAATCTTGGACTTTACTATTCAATTTCCATCCTTTCCTAAACGAATTTATCTGTAACAATACGACTAAGCTTAGGACTAAAATTGTCAAAATCTGACTATTATGTTGTTATCACTTCTAGGCTAATACCTTAATTCCTAGCATGTGGAATATCCCCAGCATCAGACATAATGGCAGTCAAAAAAATTGAGCAAATTTCACACTGATTAATCACAAAACAAGCCCTGATAAAAGCATGTTGACACACAGATAGAAACACAGATGGCAAGCAGAGTTACTTCCTCTTAACCAATATACATAAAATCCTTCGTATTTTTAAAGACAATTTTGCTAGAGGCCGATTTTGGCCTTGATACCACAGAAAACCGTATAACAGCCGATTATCTGCCATGAACAGCTAAATGGTTAAAATGCATTACCCAGGGAAAATATAGTAGAAGGGTAGTAAGGCACTCTCTAAGTCAAAGGATTCGAATTAAATGTAGAAGAAATTTAAATATATTTTTTCATTTTTTTAAATTTGAGAAAATATTTGCTGCAGATATTAAATTGTATTGATTAACTAATAAAAATTGACAGAAAATAGGTTCTACTTACATTCATCATAAAATCCATAAATTCTGTTGATGCTGGCACACTCATGGTTACCCCGCAACAAGAAAAAATTCTCAGGATACTTAATTTTATACGCCAGCAGAAGACATATTGTCTCCAAAGATTGTTTTCCTCTGTCTACATAGTCACCAAGGAAGAGATAATTTGACTCGGGTGGGAATCCTCCATATTCAAATAACCTTAGTAAATCTGTGTACTGGCCATGAATATCACCTGCAATATTTATAGTAAACAAATTAGATTAAATTAGCACTAGACATACATCTTCCTCTTATTCTTTATTTTTAATGCTAGCCTAATTATATTTTCACTATTCCTGGGAGACTAGAAAATTCGTTTTCAATTATTTTTTTAAATATTGATATGTAAAGTTGAAAATTTTTATGATAATGAAGGATTATTTTGCTTGTTTACTTTTTGTTGTTTTATTTATTTATCTTTTTCAGTAAAGTTTTCAGTCTGTAAAAAAACCCTTGCAAAAAAATTCTGCTTAAAAGACATTTTAGTTTGTTTTTTTTTCACATTTGAAGAAAACAAATTGAAGACAGTCTGTATATAGTATATAAAGAAGACAGTTTTAGTTTGATAATAACTAAATCAACAATATTAAACTTCTTTCTTTGAAATGTTATGTCTTAATACTTAGTATAAAAACAGGAGAGCAGTCTTAACAGAGTGAATATCATGAAATTATAATAAACCTACCACATATTTTAAGAGGAGCCTCTAATTCCAAAAGGATTGGTTGACTTAAGAAAATTTCTCTTGATTTTAGACAAAGACCTCTGACTTCAGCTTCTGTCATTTGGACTGTTTTACCTGGACGACATCCTCGAACTTAAAAAAAAAGAAAACTTTGACATTAAAAGGTAAATACTATATTTTGTATAATATACTCATGGTTCTCACATTTTTTTCAAAACTAAATTCCTTACTTTTTCCCAACTGAAAAATGAAAATTCCTGACTATATAAAATGCGGCTTTATTTTCAAGCTTTTTCATTTAAAATTTACATTCATAATCCTGGTACATGTTTTAAAATATAATGCTATCAATAATAAAATAAATAAACTTCACAAAACACTATAATATAATAATATCTTTACTAACCATTAACTTTCAAATGCCTGGACTCAATAATACAGTAGTAATACATCCATAATATCATAAAAATATAAAGTCATTTGACATAATTCAATGCATGTATACTGATATGAATGTCAAGTTGTTTCTTTTTAAGGTCTTAGTTTAATGACTCATCAAACAGGAGGACATATGGACAATCCTTCGTAATCTTTCCAGCAAGGAATAAGGAAGTAAAAGAAGGGGCAATACCAAAACATGACATGTACATCATTTTGATTGCCCCTAAGCTCATTGATTTTGCAATTGCACAATTCGGAAACTTCTTTCAAATAGTGGCACAATGTCCTATTGCGAAGAAAATTAATAGTTTGAACTGACACATTTTAACGCCCATAAAATCTCTGCATTTAGCGTTTCATTTTTGGAAACAAAATTGGTCAGCGTTGACTGTGACTTTGAAGTACAAACTGCATCAAAGTGTGTAGATGAATTTGATGGAATCTCAACAGCAGGTTTATTTTTAGTGAACACTGTTATTGGAGATGATTGGCTAACTTTAAGCTTATCTGCATGTTTTTTCCCTGTCATGTGGAAGATGAGTGCTGTCATGCCCATTGATCGGATATCAATAGATTTAGAACAAATCCTACAATATGCATTGTGCACAAACTTGTCCCGGGAAAGCCATAGTTTGAATTCAAGTTGTTCCATCCAGATGGAAAGTACAGTTAGGCATAATTATCTGAAAAAATAAAATTGATAAGTTATTTTAACATTTAAAAAAATTATTAACTAATATTACCATAGCCATAGTCACAGTCTTGAACAATTCAATAAGTACCAATACTAGTATTAACGATATTATTCACTAATACTAATTGATTTACTTTACTTCTGAAAAAATGTATAATTATTTAATTGAAAACCTGATCTGCCAATAAAATTTACAGTTTGCTTAATAATAGTATTACCTAATCCAATTCAATGTTAAGCCCCATGACTAATACTAATACTGTAACTATGACTATAATAGTACGGTACTTCTGAATTACTGTAGTAATATACTATTTAATTTAATTAAAAATAAACCAGATCTGCCGATATAAACTACACAAGTAATTGAAATAAATGAACACTCACCACAAAACTGTTAGAATTTTTCCATTTGAAAATTATTTATAGTAAAAGCCGAGCACCGAGCGACAGAGTGCTCAAATTATTGAGAATCAAGTGGCGAAAGCAAAGTCGTTTTCTCACACAATTTAAATGAGATCGGCATCGGAAGAACGATTTCAACGCATGCGCAGATAAGTCGAAACTAATACTACAGTAAAATGCAGTCGATAAATGACCATGGAGGCTTAACTGAAGTGATTCACAATTTTTTTTTTTTAAATTGAAAATTAAAAAATTCCAGAATATCCTGAAAATTTCCTTACTAGAATGCTCAATTTCCCGGTTTTCACGACCAGGAAAAAAATTGGAGTAAATCCCGACTATTTCCCGACTGTGTGAGGACCCTGTATACTACAGTGGCTGGCAACCTATGCTGTTCTAGTCAATGTGTCTTTTTTCATTAGGCCTATTGAACATTTATTTTTTAAATATTACTACAGGTGTCATGCAAGCTCTCCTAAGCCAACTTTGCCTGCAGAGTCTCTGAGTAGCCAAGGTTAGTGCCACCCTGACTCGCCCTGAGCATGGTAAAGGTTTTAGCCACCTCATCCCACCCTTTCCAAGAAAGAACTCCAGGCTGCCAAAATGACTCCCCTCAAATTGAGGCTCAATAAAATGAAAAAAGTGCCACCCTGTGCAGACCACGCCCTCCACATCCCCCTTCCTACACAACTACCAGCAGCTCCCTAAATATTTTTTAAATTATAAAAAGAATCTTAATTCTTCACTCACAAAAGGTTTCAGACCCTTGGCAAAGTATCGGCATTGGCCCACTATTTTAATTGGAGCAGCTGCTATTAAATTATTGCTTAGGGCAGTAACTTAGCGATAATGAAAATGTAATATCATAATTAGGCCAGGCCCAACTACTAATAATTAGGCGCCTAAACATTAGCCATTTATGGTAAATTTTTAGAAAGATACCCGCGATTTTTACCATGGCCGCCATCTTGGTCGTTGTTTTTGATATAATGACGAATAAAAAGTTTTTAAAAATGAAAAAATGATCTAAATCTATCCCTCACCCTAACCTGAACCCTAAATTCCTCCCTAACCCGGTTTTGACCCTCTCCCTAACAGGGTTTTGACCCTCTCCCTAACAGGGTTTTGACATCGCAAATGACGTCACGGGTACGCTCGTCAAAATCAGCCCCATTTATAAGTATACAACTTACAATTACAAGGCCTAGATTGTCTAGAGAATAGGCCTTTTGTTGGCTACATTAATTAGGATGCTGTACTACCATTATTGAGTACTATCGGACACAATTTTGTCATTAGGTTTAAAAGCCTAGGTCTAGATAAACTGACTAATAATTTAATAATTATTCCAGACTCTTGACTCAAGTTTTTATCAAGTTTTTACCGACGTTGACTCATTTTAAGTTTCAAGAGGCAATAATGGAATGCCTCCGAGTGTAAGTTTAGATTAATGGACGACCTAATTGTGTCATATATATCATGGGAGGGTAATCAAATCAAAAGCAATGTTTGTAAACAGTAACCTTCCAGTAAACGAGATATGAGACTGTCAACATTTAGCTCCGGCTCCGCCATTTTCTTTGAAGACCAGGCTGACGTCAGCAGAACATGCGTATATTATGTTTCAACTTTCAACCTCCTTTTTGGAAATGTTATTTTTGGCTCTAGGTCAAAGAGAATAAATAATATTTTTTTCTTATAAAATGTTCCTTGGCGAAATTAATTAGTTACTATCATAGGCGCCAACTTCTGGCGTTATTTACTCTCATTTAATTTAATAGTAGTGTTTTATGATTTATATATAATAATTTGGCGAATTTTACTTTTCATTCGTCGCCACAACTGTGGCTATTTTGGCAAAGGTTTCCCACCTTGGTCTAGAGCTAGGAATGATTATTCAATAATAATGATAAGTTTCACAACGTTCAGACGTCAAGTAAATTAACACTCAACACAATGTTACTGAATGTGCTAATGAGTATGAGCATCACATTCATGTTACCTACCATCAAGGAGCGTGCCGCATTTTAATTGCCACAATATATCATTAAATAAATGACGTCACGCAAATTTTGCCGATTTTTGACCCCCCCCTCCCCCATCGTCACAAATCGTCACAAACAGTTAGACCCCCCCCTAAAATATAACGTCACAAATCTCTACACCCCCCCCCTATAAAAAAAAGTCCTGTGTCCACTACTGCATGGCCCACTCACTAGAGATTTAGTAGGTCGTGACTACTGTCCTTTACAAGCCACCTCCAGTGGATATCAAATTACTGCACCTGTGTCAGAAACACTTCACTAGAACAGTGGTTCTTATCCAGTGGTAAAAGTACCTCCCCAGCCCTGAGGTGCGGAAGACTAGAAAAGTGCATTCAGTGGCGTAGCCAGAGGGGTGCGGACTGCACAGGGGTGACACCATCTCGGGGGGGGGGGGGGGTGACATCAAATTGAAAAATTGCGTATTTACAGAGCACACAATGCTCGGTCTAACCGAAATTCATAAAAGGATAACAGATGGCACGTACATTTTCCACGCATGTAACCAAACAAGATTCGTTTTTTATTAAAATTTCAAAGGTGATGCGTCAGCAGTTAGGTTACCTTATTATTAGGTCAGAAACACACCGATTTGACCATGTTTCAACGCCGAATGAAGTGTTTGGTAACTTTTGTATGTGACAGGAAGCTATAATTATCTAAAATCTGAGAAGTAAAACTATCCTTTGATAACATTCTAATAACAATAAGCGATTCTAAGTACATGTCACAGTTCTTAAATACTTTTACCTCCTGACCTTCAATACTGTGGACTAAGTTTAACAAGAAGAATTATATCGTGGAAGTCGAGGGTGGAGGGTTGACACCACTAGCTTACTGGACCGGGTGACACCAACCCTAGCTACGCCACTGGTTGTAATTGCTGCCATTGCTAGCTGTTGCTGCTTTTAAAAAAAAATAGTTTGTATCCATTTTGATTAGCAGCAGTAACTGTCTTTCTTGTGAATTTTGTTGGCGCATTGCTTTTATTTGTAATTTTTTCCCCTTGCTTATAAAGTTAATGAAAGAAATAAAACTGCGATGACTAAATTGTTGAGTTATTTTTAATTTTATTACAATATAATTTATATGGTTTTTTTTTGGGGGGGGGGGTGTTTAAAACGGAGTGGGCCAGCAGGGCTGCAAAAAATGTTAAGAATCCCTGCTCTAGAGCATGTACTAAGATACCCCCCGGCCCCTGCCCTAGAGCATTTACCACCACCCACCCACCCCAAGGTCAACCATTGTATTCTTTCAATTCCATTTCCTCTGGATGACTCCTGTGTCCACATTTAGCCATAAATTCTCACAACTGGAATGGCAACCACACCCCCAGTTCCTTCCTCCATGGTGTCTTGTAACCTGATCTGAGCCATTATTGGGACCTCACATACCTGAACTGATTTTCTCAGTCTCAGTATTATTAGTTTAAAAATAAAATAATGATTTTTGTATAAAAGAATATGTTAAAAATGTCAATAATTTAGGGTTATTAAGTGCAATTCTTTACTACAATATTCTACTTTTCATGTGACGTCACATTGCTTGAGAGTCCCCCCCTCCCCCTCGTCACACATCATCACAAAAATCTGACCCCCCTCCCCCCTAGACGCGTGACGTCATTTATGGATGGCCCCTAAGCAGTTGAAACAATGAATATTAAGCCAAGATCATTATCAAATCTTTGTCCTAAAACCTATAATTAATCACACTCATGAATGGAATGCATCTCTTTGCATTGTCTTTCTCCACTCTAAGACACGTTTTGGCAGCTTGCTCCGGAACTCTCTTTGGAGTATCCTCCGAAACTCCTATTTGGGGACTTTGAACTTACAATGCTTTTGGTGGCCTCGGGAATGAACCTTACAAATATCAAATTTAATACCAGTCTCATTTGTTCTATACAAGTTAGTGTTACGCTGTGCGGTGAACTCATGGTTTAGCCCCTCCCTCACGCACACACACTTTTTTCTCAGAAACCCCCCCCCCCCAACTACCAAATTTGCATCGCTCTAATCCTTCTGGTACCAGACAATACAAAATCCACAATCAAAATGTTTATCGATTAAGATTTGTAAAAAATTATTTCATTGTAGCAGGGAGGTTAGAGTCAGAGGTCTAGAACAGTGTCTTTTTTGCCAAGAGTTGGAGCGGAGCGGGTAAAATTTCTTACTGCTCCTCGGTCCAAAAATTGTAATTTATCTATACAAAAATTTTCAAAACCAAAATAATAATTTGTACTTTTTTAAATTATTAATTTATTAAAACTGATTCCCCACTCTTGCATCAACTATGTTGCCTCATTCTTCTTCTTCTTCTATGCTTTCGGGGCCCACGATCAATGCATTGATCATTATGGCTCCTATGGTTCAGAGGGGTTTGCGATGTTAATGTGCATGGTTTTTTAAGGCAAGGGGATAATTCACTGGTTGCAAGAGCCGCAAATGTGTCAAGTGTAGTCGCCGCAACTGTTGTTTTTGGAAGATTATTCTATTCCTTTATTGTCTTTGGAAGGAATGATTAGCTCCTGTACTGAGTTCTTGTTTTTAAAAGTCGAAACTGTTTGTCGTGACCTCTTCGCTGTCTTGGGGGGAGATTGACGAGTTTCTGTTTGATACTGGAGCAGTGGACCAGCCCATTATTGATCTTGTACAACATGGAGAGCCTAGATAGTCGTCGTCGTTCTTCTAACGGTGACCACCCTAAAGTTTCCAGAATGCTGCCAACACTAGAGGTGTTTCTGTAGTGGTTCATGACAAAGCGTGCTATAGCTATCGTGGCACAATTAGGCTGCGACCACCCGGGTACCAGAAGTGAGAGGTTGGGATTAAAAATCTATTTAAAATATTATTGTTAGGTTTGTAAGACAAAATGAGGTATCAAATGAAAGATAATCGAATGGACTATACTTTTGTAAATGTACTTCTTCAGTTTAACTAAAATAAACTACCCCAAATGACATCCGAATAGCATTGAGTCTAATGTGACCCGGGTGCGAATGGCGGCGCTACGTCTCCAAATTTTCTACAACTATATCACCCCACTCTTTTACAGCTGTGGCCCCATTCTTCTATACCTATGTTGCTGCGCTTTTCCAACAGCTATGTGGCCCCATTCTTCTACCATCTATATTGCCCCACTCCGGTGTCAGCTATGTTGCCCCACTCATTTACAGCGTTCCCCACACACTTCTACCAGCTGTCTTCTACAGCTATGTTGCCCCTCTTTTCCAAAAGCTATGTTGCCCCATTATTCTACCAGCTATTTTGCTGGTGCGTGCATTTCTAATTCCTAGTTAATAAGATGGGTACGTGACATTAATAGACACAATTCTTTAACATTTATCACCCTCTTAAAATCCCCTTAATCGGAGCTCGGAGCGGAGCTGACATAAAATGTGTCAGGAGCAGAGCTCGGCCTAAAAAATTCCTCTCCAAATCCCTCCTTTTTAGGCCTATATATTCATTTTCAGCATAGTAAATAAAAATACTAACAGAAAATGAAAATTCTCATTTAATTAGCCATTTTGATTCATGGATATTTCAGTTTCTCATGTAAATTCTAATTGTAAGTATTGCGATGTTGCTCGTCATAAGTGGTGAGATGTCGGTAAATATGAAGGATGTTGTGAAATTTGTTTTGATAGATGTGTTCTAAAGATTGTTAGGTGGAAGAAATGCATTATGGGCCATGGGAAATGTCTGGATCCAGAGATCCGGGTGAACCATGGAAAGTGTTTGGGATGTGAAAAGGTTAAATGAGATGGCGTGTGTTGTTTGTATTCCGTCGGGAATTCACGTGACACAACTTACACATCATTAGTCAGAAGGTGGATGCACCACGGTGTGGCGGGGACGTACAGCGCTGCTACTGAACGCCCATTCAGACAATGTGTCTTCTCTTACAAAAGGGATATGGCACTGGATGTCGATTTTCCCAGACTGCTCTCAATGTCCTTATGTTGCAAACTTGATGCCCCGTGAAAGCAAATAGAACTGGAGGTGGCGCCTCTGATATTATAGTTCAAGTCATAAAGTGATATCGGAACATGAAAATACAATAATATAATTTGAGGTGACAGTGTTTAATCAGCAAAAAACAATGTTGCTTTTTATTGAATTAAAACTGTTAACTGTGTTAACAAGTCATTTCCGGGTCATTAAAGCTACACACTTGTCAATCACTCAATCAAACTCAACACCCTTCACCATCTTACTTTCAATTGATGAAGTCAAAGTGTGTATTGTCCGAATGTAAGAACGCAAATGGTTCTTTAGAAGCTTCAGCTCTGAAAAATCTCCTCCCACGTGATGTCAAAGTCAAAAAGATCGTGATCAATAATTGTTGTCTTCATTATAGGTTAGAGAGTTTGGAGAGATTCTATAAAATCTCATTCATTTACGAATGTCCAACTTCTTTGATTTCGTTAGCAATACTTGCTGCTTTCGCGTGCTTTCTCAGCCTCGGTGTTCCAATTAAAATCTCACATTAATTCGATAGCACATTCAAGAGACTGGTAAATTTTAAAATGGACAAAACAGTAACCCGTATTCAGAGTCTGATTGTAGATTCTTGGTTTGAACAGCCCCAATATATATCTGCCATTTCCTTGATAATATTTGCAATGAATTTGAGAATGGAAACGATCAGTAAACCTATACTCAACAATCCCTCAACCCAGTAGAGTAGCGAGATAGTGCCGCTCAGGAAGGCCGGCCCTACGGTTGCTGGCGCCCCGGAAAAGCTTAACTTTGGCGCCCCGTTATAATCATATAAATTTGTGCAAGGAAAAAACTTGGGTTTAGGAAATGAGATTATTACCTCATAGGTTGTTTTTTAAACAAACAATGAAAAATAAAGTTTTTCTAACTTGTTTTTGGACAGTATGAACAATAAGCCTTTCGTGGGGAGTATGAACAATTAGCCACCTCCGCAGAAACACTACATATAATTTAGTGCTTTTGGCACAGTAAAACCTGGAAATAACGAATCTTAAAATAGCGATGTACCTGGCATAAGCGTTAAATCGCACCAGAATGGAACAAGGAGGAGCGGTAGAAGGAAATCATTGGTGCCTAATTCTCCAAGCCAAAGTAGGGGACGGTGGGTGGGGGGGGGCGTTCAATGAGCAAGACACCCGAACATTTGTGATGATTTCAAAATACAATGATTCATTTGTGCGCATACCTGAATTTAGCATTGCATCAATCTACACTTCATCTAGGAGAACAACAAAGAAGTGCTATTAATTTTTTAAATTAATTTTTACTATATAGAAATAATGTTTTATAATTAATTTATATAAGAATGAGTCATGCTCACCGTTACGCCAAAGAAACGAACAGATTTCAATACGTTTATATTCATAAAACAATCATAGTTATTTTCTATTATTGTACGGAAATCGAATAAATTTAATTGTTCAAAAATATTACATATCCCCACCATACAGAAAAACGAAAAAGATTGATTGTCCATATAAAAAGTCTTTCAAAAATCATTATTAAAACACAAACACTTTCTTTCTTAGAGTGGCACTGAAACGCATGCCGGGTATTCACTAGTATCTTATATATATTATGCTTCTGGCGTGAATACACTATCAATAGACAATGAAAAGACGGCTGTGTGTCCCAATGTTGACTGTATCCATTGCCCCAAACGCCTTAATCCGACCATGCATCATACCAAGAATAAATTGGACTGTAAACACGATAATATTCAAAGGCATATTGGAAGTGTTGGATTTACTATAAGACCATACGAAACTATGCCTTGTGGGTGACAAATCCCAAGGGGTGGCATAGAATAAAATCATTTAAATTATAATTAAATTATTATAGAGATTTATTGAACTTAGACTGATAACAAACTGTAGGGTACTTACAATTATATGTATAAAATCACAATGGATGCAGTTAAAGTTAATTTTATTTAATGGCTGCTTCTCCTGGGTCCTAACTTCTGCGCGCCGAGGAATTCGAAAACATACTTTTGTGTTTTGTTTAATGTAATCCTATATTGTTCCATCTGTTACATAAGCAGTGCCGCCCGCCCCCCCCCCCCCCCCCGGGAGAGACAGCTGAAAGAAACCCTATTCATAAGACTGCATTAAGCTTATCATTTCAATTCACCCCATGTCATAAAAAGAAAAAAAATATCTTGAAGTCCGCCCCTTGATGACTGTGGCCAAATATAGTTGACGGTCTTTTTTCTTCTTTCTGCTTCACTCCTTTTCAAGGCCTAATATTTCTATTTAACTGGGTCAGCCAATTAGATTTCCAATATCTCATAACAATGAGTAGTAATTCATAGAAAACATAAATTATGCCTTGCGCTTTTTGCTCCGAAAATGACGCCCTCGGACACACCGCCCCCTTCCCACGCCACTAGCCCAAACGTGTTTTCCACTTCTTGTTTCAGAGTGAGTCCAGCGATTAATACGGGCTCCCTTTTCATTCTCTATTGAAACCTTAATATTGTTGTATATATCTTTTAACTTCTCAATGATCAAAATTTTAACAGTTTTTGTTCAGTTGCACGGCTTACTATATGTCGCATTAACATCAAACAGTCACTGCAAAGGCAGTTTGATGAGTGGGTATTAGTGCGGTGCACTGTGCGGTGGTGCGGGAAACGCTCCATGATTGCAGTATTTTCTCTCGGTTCGGAATCATCTTGTACATTAACTCTTTTGCTAGCTTGCCCATATTTAATATTGCTTAGTCATCATGCTTTATCACAACAACGAAAGGCCTGTGCACTGACAAGAAGCAAATCATACTTTCATTACTTCGGCTCGAATATGATATAGACCAGGTGTATTCCAGTTCCAGAAAGAAGCAGCACATAAATGTATCAAAACTGTTTTTCTAATTTCATTCACGATTACATCATAGTATTATGGCCAATTCGTGGCCAATCATTTTCAGTTTCCTAGTCTGCTTCAAATTCATTAATTTCGAATCCTTTTTCGGCAATACTCCGAAGTCCGGTCCCAAATTATTTTGTATGAAAAAAATTGTAATGCACAGTGTGTATTGTTAGAAAACAACAGAAATGTCAGTCATAGCTTTTGCAAATAACTGTCACTTTACAAACCAGTCAGTAAAATGTTGTAATAGGCTCGTAGCATTTGCAAATAGCAGCCGAAAACGCTTTGCTTTTGACTGTTGTGCCACTGAAAGGCCCCCCAGTAGCTGGGAAACAGACCGCGATTATTACCACTCTGACTCTGATAGCGGAGTTTACGTTTCGCTTGCATCCAAAGTCCTTAATAGTTTCTGTGTGAATTTCCTGGTCTACTGAATCAACAAATTCACGCCCGTGCACAATGACAGCATTAGCATGAATCCCTTTGTTGAGCTGAGCGTCATTTTGATATCCTCGCCATGACGATAGTTATCCCTGGTAACACAAGATTAGTGATAATGCGCTCGAGTGTTTGTGCATCTCGACGGCCAACAACCTCCATCCAACATCATCCACTACCACGCTCAACCAAGCCGACAACCAACCTACCAATGCGCCGCTGTCCACGGTGATATTTTCTATGGAAAAAGTAACTCATCCATCTCAACGAAAACAGACTGTCCGTTTGCATTGAAGCCTCCCAGCAGTTGATTGGTTGTCAGCATCCATTGACAGCATTCCTGGCGAAGATAGTTGGTTGTCAGCATCCATTGACAGCATTCATGGCGAAGATAGTTGATGTCAGCATCCATTGACAGCCTTCCTGACGAAGATAGTTGACGATAGTGCCCCACCTAACCAGACTCTCGATCAACATAACGTGTTTATTATTTACACTTGACTTCGTAAACCCAATAATACAGGATCATAACTATTTTTTCAGTTGTTAGATCGCAGTTGGCAAAGAATGACCCAGTTCTAACACTACTGCGGATGTTGCATGGGCGAAAACGCCACGAAAAACCGTTGTTGCATTCCGCACGAGCGACTAACGCCATTGGGTGCCTGCGTGTTCCACAATTAACGTTGTTTCTGGTCAAGCGGTGTCGAGCCAGCCACGCCAACCATTCACGAGTGTTTGACATTACATCATACAACTCACACAGAGTTACTTCAATTCCGCCCAGTTGTGCAGCTGGCAAAATAACCGAACTATTGGTTATTGGCGCGGCTGGTCTACCTGCCATAATTTTAAAAAAAATATTGAAATATACCCAACCCGTATCCAAAAGGATTCGATCAAATTTCCGTTCGATCAAATTTCCGTCGATCAATTTTCCGTCTACGAAATTTCTTTCGCTCAAATTTCCGGTAACCATACGCAACCATGAGTTTCAAAACAAAATGATGCTTATTAAGACTTTTAATTAAGGAGTAATCATTGGAAATAATTCCGGACTTCGGAGGATTGCCCCTTTTTCTAAATTAATATCTTCCATTTACTCCACTATTTGCTTTTCAAAAGAAAGCATACATTCCCTCACGCACATTAATTAAATATATTTGAAATTTAACGTGTTTTTATTCATTCCAATAAGGAAACAATGAAATGCTGGTTGTGTAGACCAAACAGTCTAATCCGAAATTTAAACATTAATTTAATGTAACTTGGCATTTTTTGTCTTACACTCCATTCTCTGGTAATTATGTCTACCTTTCAACTTTCAATCGGTGTTTTGATATCCTCCAACTACCAGAGAGCTATAGTAGGTTAATTGTTTACATTCGAAACGTTGTTTAGGCATATGTTTTACAGAGACGATGTCGTAGCTGCATTGTCGGCATAGCAGCGCAATGAGCAACTTCTTTAAAGGAGTAATGCATTTTACAATTTAAAATCTTATTTACTCATACTGTAAATGAACCGACCGTCTAGTGATATTCCAATCCAGAGTGATCGGAGAAAAATGGCAAAAAAGAGATGGGAAATTCTTGCCAAAGTAAGTTTTGTGATGATTTAACTATTTTAACCCTTCGCCTTCTGATACCGACCTACTTTTTGCTATATATAGCCTCAATACAGGCTTACCCAGGCTATTATTTTGCCGAAATTTGATAGGTTTGCAAATTATTTTGTAACTTTTTTGTTTTAAACAATTGATAATAATATTAATATGTAGTGAATTATTATCTGTTCAGAAATGAATAAGAAGGGTGTTAAAAATATTCATGTCTTTTGTTCAAACTTTTCATTGGCAATAGCACACTAAAGGATTGTGTGGTCAGCACAGTGCCCAGCCGCTTTTACTTAAATCGATCTACGTTGACACAGACTCCCGTGGGGCGTAAATTGTGAGCTAAAGTAGGCCTATTTCCTACTTCAACAATTTCATCCCCCTCTTCCTCATCAGCATCAGAATCATCTAATCCCAATTAAAGCTCAATAAATAGTTTCAGAACAAAAGGTTTCATCAAGTGGGCATAAGTTTTTGAGGCAAATAGACTCGCTTGGGCCACAGGGAAAAAAATGGTCTAGTGAAAAAAGATGCGATTGGGCCACAGGGAAAAAAATCGGCTGGTGAAAAAAGACGTGCTTGGGCCACAGGGAAAAAGTAGGTTACTGCAAAAAGACGTGCCTGGTACTGTATGGGTTAACTACAATAAACTTTGTAAAATCATATTATTTCCCTAATACATTCATTTGAGTAGGTAGACGTACTAGCTATAGACAGTTTACTCTATTGAAATATCGAAGTGGCTGCATCCACCGCAGCAGTGTACTTAGCAAAACCATGGACCTAGGCCTGCGTACACCGTGGTGGTGTATCTAGCAAAACCATGGACCTATGCCTGCGTACACCATGCCAAAAGTGTACCTTTGACCTGGTTTTAAGATAAGGCTGTAGATGTGGTCTTGTGGCAGAGTAGACGCTAAGTGATCTTATATTATGTGATCAATTACTAGATGGGGATCAAGTTTTACTTTTTTTTTCTTCTTCATTTTAATTAAAAGTATATTGTTTAGAAATTTAAAATCAAGAAATGAATTTTGGTGTATACCTGACTTCAGTTTTGCATTAACAAAGAAACAGAAAAGATGCTTGGAAATTTAGGTGTCTCTCAACCTGGTTGCGTTTATAGTATTATATATGATTGTTACTTAATCATAATCTTGTTTACAATTTTTATTTAAACTATTTATTTCTTTTACCTGCTTCATTAATAAATGAATATTAAAATAATGCAGTCATTTGGTCCAAATAAGTGCCGGTACGCCATGCCAGTGCATATTTATCACAAAAAGTACTTACCAGTACATTATTATATGGAACGAAAATGAAATAAAACTTTAATAATTAGGTTTGCTTTTTCTTTTATTGGAAATTCATATATTGCTCAATTTTACCAGTGTAAATACTGTTTTTTAGATTAGTTATATAGATCCTTTATGTCTATTTAAAAATATGAATAATTATATTGAGAAAATAAATTACAAATCAATGGACTAGTGACATAAGAAGGAGGGTGTGGAGGAGGTGGCTCAGCCTGGGCAGCACTCCTGTCCTCATATTGAGGTGCTGTATTTTCAGCTAACTGGAGAGTCTTTCTCTTGTAGGGCTGGAGTGGTAAGGGGTAGGTGCCAAAAAGCTTGACCAGCACAAGCGGCACTAACCTTAGCTGTGCCACTGCAATGAATATATGACACCTTTGGTAAAACTCGATCATCTACTTTAAGGCATATTTATTTTCCAAATCTCTAGGATATAAAAAAATACATTTTTACAATAAATTTTTTTAAATAAGTACAAAAAAATAATAAAAGGAATAGATTTGAAAATGGTAAAACTAGTTCATGAAAACTGTTTTTCTACTTCTGATTCAATACTATTCTAGAGCTGTTTAAATTTTAGATTAATGCTTGCAAATTGGTATGGCATATTTTTTTTTATTATTCTGATATTAAGAAAAGCAGTTAATAAATTAATTTAGGCCTCTTTGTACATTTAAGATTTCTTTTTACTTTCGGTTATCCAGTAAACTTTGTCACAAAAGTAACAAATGTCAAGAAATGATCAATGCTTTCAATTTTAAAAATAATTGTTGAAATTTGCACCATTAGTTAGTATGTGCACGATAAATCTTAATTTGTTAAAAAATGTATTAAACTTCTTTTTTTTAAGTTTTCAGTTTTATCTATCTCTATACACATGGAATCAACTACATTTAAAATAATGCTATTATTTTTACAGAAAAGTTTATTGCATTTTCATTAAGAAATAGAAATTTTCAACAGTTTGTCAAAGTTTGATAACTAAGAAAATGTATACCGGTAATTCGTTTATTGATCCAAATAATTTACAATGTGTTTTTATTATATTGTACATATTATTCTGCAGTGCATGGGTGAATATTTTTAGCAATAACTGTTTCAAAATATTAGAATTATAGACATTTATATCATTGGGAAGGCAGTTTTAATCAAATGTATTTGGTGTTACAATATCAAGCCAAAACAGTCAACCCCATGTTATGTTCCTGGAAAGAGGTGGATGCCAGATAAGTTAAGGCAACTTACATGACCAAAATGGGCTCCTTTGATGTCCGAAAACTATGCAAGTAACATACTTGCACCCTTAAGGGGAAACACTAACACCAAAAAATAAATATTAAATGTATCACACAAAGCTATGATTCATATGAGATGGCATATTGAATTGCTAAATGTATCGCACAAAGCTAATGCTTGACTAGAGATTCATATGAGATGGCTATAAAACATGCATAAATTGTGAATTGCTCATCACGTGATGTGTTAGTGATGTCAGCTTAGAAATGTTGGGTCAGCCAGCGGCAAAGAAAGTGACTCCAGTTTATATATTGAAAAACACTATAGCATGACCTACTGACTCTCTGGCTCATGATATGAAAGATTAAGATAGCAGAATCTTAATTTGCACAAATTAAAGTGATAGCACCTGAATGATAATTTTACACGAGAGTCTTGCCATCAAGAACAATAATTAATAAATCTGGCACTAGTCCCTGGTGCAAAGGGAATTTTTACCACCAGTCCACGAAACTTAAAAGTTTGGAAACACTGCTAAAAAAAAAGTCATAAATAAAGAGATAAATTCATTTTTTTTTTAAAAATTTGACCATCTTATCTTGTTTGGCTTGTGATGAAAACTCTCTGCTATGCTTACTGTTGTATTTTGTGCCATTTCAGTCTTTGCTATGTCTTCACTATACCCAAAAAGATATATGATTTCTTTATAAAAACTCTAATCAATTGAATCACTTTTTAAGCAAAGCAATCTTAGGGGAAGGGGTTGAATTATTAAGATAATATTTTGTTCATTATAAATGAGACACGGGATCATAAATAATAAAAATTTAGTGTATACAAATACATTGTTTGTAGTGAATTATGGTGCATATTTTGTCTTTGTTATTTTTATTTACTTTAATCTTAATACTTTGTGAAGTCCTGTTGTGGAATGTTGTTAAGATTAGATGTCGATGCCCTTGTAATGATTTCCTTTACACTTTAGGTTTTGCAAGGAAGCAGCTGTGAGGAGACTGTTGATAGTATTGTTTCTGTTAGGCGGTTTCAGTCGTTTGGATTGTTATCCCAGGAACTGCTCACTGGGGATAAATGGAGTACAGATCTGAATGCCAACTGGTATTTATATACTTGTCCAGATATCCCTGGCTTCTCAATGCACATAAGGTAGACATGAGGAAAACTCTCAAACTTAGTTTAGAGTATTAAAGCAGTATACTAATCAGCTGGTTTACAGCAAATAATAGCAGTCACATGACTTTTTTAGGTCCCTGCCACTTTGCAGTTTTGGCCATCATGCATTCAAAATGGACAGTTTAATTATTTTTTTTCCATGTCACAACTTTGGGCGCCATAAATATCTGAGGCCCCATGGGTTGAAGGTCGCATGTGACAGCTCTGGTCAATTGATATGATTGAAAATGTAATAATTTACCATAAGATGTCAATTAAAAGAGGGCTTTTTCTTAAATAATTTAATATCTAAAGTAATTAAAATAAATTATATGTTGTAATAAATAAAAAAAGCTAAAGTAGAGTCAGATAAGCTATAAATGTGAAAATATTTAGTTTTTAAGAAAATGAATAGTTTTCAACGAACAAGAAACGTTTGTCAGAGGAACTGATTTGGAACATTTAGACAGCTAATAAAAACCTTTTTAAAATATTGTAATGATGGGTGAGTTACCTATATTTATCTCTGTTTGATTTTTATTTTATTTTTAAAGAAGTAATGGACAAACATACTAAAAGCCAATAATGGATAATATTACTCATGCCGTTGCAGACACCTTTGTGGAGGAATTTCAGCTGAGAGATTGAATGGTTTTAACAACACTGGAAATGTTTGTGAGTAGAATTAGAAATAATTTTTCTATAAAAATAAAATATAAAGAATGAATAAGAAATTTGTATTACCCAAAAAATTGCCTCAGATTATGCCTTTACAAAAAACTAAAAATTACATTTAAGAATGCTGTTGAATTTTCATCAAAAACTACTCTAATCATCTATTACATTGTATGTATATAGATCATGTCATGAAAGTTACAAATAAGCTAAATAACAGCATGGCTATATACTGAGCAAAATGACTAGTATTTTCAAACATTTCATTAAAAAAAACCTCTGTAATCTTTTGAGATGTTACATGTTTTAGTCCAGGCTGTCTGACATGTTACTCACCTGATTTGTAATTGTCACCAATATTTATTGTTATTGTTCCAGGTGTGTGGCCATCTGAGGAGGTCATGACCTTTTATTGCATGCAGCATGTCCAAGACTTCAAGTTGGTTTGAACATGTCTCAATAATCCTTTATTTATATTTTAAGTTTCATTTTATTTGGAATGACCGTAACAATACTAATTACATCAAAGCTGGATCAGTAAATAGTTATGTTACACAAACTTAATGGACCACTAACAGACTTGGCTAAATAAAATATCATACCTTTTCCCAACTAAGTTAAACATTATTATCATGGCTTGATTGATATTTTATGCCACTACAAGTCTTAAACCTGCTCTGAAGATAAAGTTCAGTCTCTATAAATAGAAATGTCCTCATCAAATTAGTTTGAACTCTCAGTAATAATTAATATAATAATGGTAAGCAACATGGAACAATTGTCTCCTAAACATTCATGTTGTTTCCTTTGCTGACAATAGATGAATGGAATTAAGGAGGTCGACAACTTGTAAATATTTTAATAGCTTTCTTTAGTGATGAATTGAAAGATTTGAAAATTAGCATAATCTAAAAGCAAAACACCTCAAAGTAATGTTTCAAGTACATAAATAAGTCAGTAATATAATGCAAGCTGCTTTATAAATATTTAAAAAACATGCAACAGAATATTTGATTGATTACACTAGCTCAATTATTTTTTTACTAAACCACTAACTAATACTTGGTTTTTTTCAGTAACAACATTATTTTAAAATTTGTATATACAGTAAAAGAGTAAATAGAACAGCTCAGATATTAGGATTTTCATACTTTATATTGACATGTAGTGGATGAAATATGAAACTTAAATTGAGTTGACACACGGAAATGCTATTTTAATCTGGGATTTTACTGTATATATAATTAGCATGCATGAATCTAAATAAAATATTGAGTACACACATATAAAGTGGTTCAAAAGGCATGCTAATACAATAATTGCATTTAGAAGTGAATGTTACAAATATTTTGTTGTGGTTAATTAATGAGAGTTCTCACTGTGTTCAATATGCTGACATTATGTGTCATCTGAGAAGAATACATTTGCCACAATGCTATCCACAAAATTTAGAATATATTTGGACTTATAGGAGAGCTTTTGGATTGGAAAGTGAAGTCATGAGCCAAAAAAAATAAAGGATTTGGTGAAATTTGGTGTTTTAGTTGAAAGGCACTAATATCAAGAACTAAATTACTATTTTAGGTACAGTAATTAGTATTAAATTGTATATTTCTTTCTACCAGAGGCATGACACTCTGTGAACTTGGCGGAGGAATGACTTGCTTGGCTGGTGTTGCAGTAAGTTTTTCATTTCATAGTTGGTTTATTTCTTGGTTGAACATCATTTTTAAAAGGGAAGGATCAAGACAAAAAATCTTTTGACCTCTTTACAAGCTAAAAAATTTGCTGCTTTGCAACTCGTTCCTTGAAGCAGTCTGAGCCACCAAGTAGCACACCTGGGAGCAGTCCAAGCCACCAAGTAGCACACCTGGGAGCAGTCCAAGCCACCAAGTAGCACACCTGGGAGCAGTCTGAGCCACCAAGTAGCACATCTGAGAACAGTCCGAGCCACCAAGTAGCACATCTGGGAGCAGTCCAACCATCAAGTAGCACATCTGGTAGCACTCCCACCCACCAAGTAGCACCTGTGGGAGCAGTCTGGGGTGGATGAGTGTTCTGAACATATTCCACACACAATTATTGGTGCAATGTTTTGATTTATAAAAATCTGCTAAAAAGACAGGTCTAGCATAAAGTTTTGTCAAAAACATTAACAAACTATGACAATGGTGAGTTTCGTTTAAACTAGAAGATATGAATGGCAATGTGGTGTATTTTGTCCACTTCCTGAAAATCATGCAGCTGGCTACAAGTACTATAAATTCTAACTTATAACTAGCCATATGGCATGGGCATGCATGCCAACCTGTTTGGAAAAAACTACAAAAGACCCCCTAAAACTGTACATCAGTATGAAAAACCAGACAGAATTAAACGACCCCTAAAAACAAAGTTTTTCATTTAAACCTTTATAAAATGTAATATCAAGAAATAGAGAGTGGGGCTGAAAATTTGACAAAACGCGCACACAAGTATTACACTTTTTAAGACTCCCAATTAGTGCCCCCCTAAGGCTTAAATTTCTTCATGCCCCTGAGCTATATTAAAATTTTAATGCCCACAAGCTTTTACACCACAGATTTATTTCACCAACTATTTCAGAAAAACAAAAGAAAATATTACACATCAAACGCAGTTTTGATATTTTTGTTTAAAGAATCTCATTTAGCGCAGTTATCTGGAATTTTATTTCGTGAAATAAGTGTCATCATATTTCCTTCCTCTTCCCCTTGAACTCAGTGTCATCATATTTCCTTCCTCTTCCCCTTGAAATCAGTGTCATCATATTTCCTTCATCTTCCCCTTGAACTCAGTGTCCTCATATTTCCTTCATCTTCCCCTTGAACTCAGTGTCATCATATTTCCTTCCTCTTCCCCTTGAACTCAGTGTCATCATATTTCCTTTATCTTCCCCTTGAACTCAGTGTCATCATATTTCCTTCATCTTCCCCTTGAACTCAGTGTCATCATATTTCCTTCATCTTCCCCTTGAACTCAGTGTCATCATATTTCCTTTATCTTCCCCTTGAAAAACAGGAGAAAATAATTTTTGGCTGTTGGGGTGTCGGACTGAAAATGTGATATAATGTGTTGTCATTGGCAGCGAGTCTATGTGCCAAGTTTCCATTTGATTGTTTGATGGGAATAGGTCAAATAGCCGTCTGAAGATTTTGCCAGCGACTAACAAAATCAAAGTTAATATAATATAAAGAAATTTTAAAAAGTAAAATTATAAAAAAGTTATATAACTTTTTCATCATTGAATGAACAATGTTTTGAATGCATGCAAACTTTGCCTTCTTGATAGGCCTAATGTTCAAGAATAATCTACCCTTTGCTGCGCATTCATTATTGGATAGATTGCATCTTTTAAATAAAAATATCTTGTTTTAAGTCCGATTTTCATCAAATTTTACATTGATCAATAGAAATTGTGTATAAATTCACTTAGATTATGAATTTAATATGAATTTAGATATAAATAGACATAATCTTCAAATAATTAAGCTATCTGTAGTAATACAGGTACCTGTTTTAAAGTAATGAAGGGAAATAAATTGCATCCGTCTTTTCAATTTAACTGTACTGCAGGAAAAAATCCTGTAGATAGTTTTAAAATTTTTTATTTACCATATGTGCTAGGTGGGTATAAAGTGTTAATTGGAATTTAATAAGAATTCTACAAACTGATTTGTAATCATGGTTTACAACTCAAAAATAGAAATAACAAACAACGCTGTACTATTAACAAATGGCCTCATGAAACTGTGCTCAGCTTATAAATTTAGTTGCCCACCAATCTCAGACTTTGGACCAAAGGTCATTTTAAAAAGACCAATAAGATTTCATCTTCCTGTTTACTAATTTATTGCACTGCCAGTGTAGATTTCAATAATGTGTCATCACTGTCATGTGCAAAAATATTTCATTTGTAAATCCAGTATTAAAAAAATGTACAGAATCCTGTATGGCAGTAAAACTTGAAAAACATTTAAAACCCATACAAGGTATGGAAACCTGTACAGATTAGCGTGTATGGACTAGGGTTACTCTAAATATACTGAATATTTTTAGCCGCTTGGTACCAGAGTGTGTTTATCTGAAATAATGTTATTATTTGAATGTATTTAAATTTAATGCACACTAAACTAACATCTGTTATGATTTATAATTTTTCCTGCTTTTACAACATTAATTGTTCCCATTATGTTCATGTAGTTGGGGCTCTGTTCTGAAGCTGCTCATGTTGAACTTACTGATGGAAATGAAGAATCTGTTAAAAGTAAATATACTACAAATATCGTGATCCATTTACTTTAAAATAATTTATGACCAATTTTATTTTTCATGCTGTATAATGATTTGGATTTTAAAAAATTATGTGTATCCAAAATCATACTGCATTTTATTTTGGTTAGCTTTTTAAAGAAACTTGCTTAACTATACTATTTATGATTTCCCTAGATAATTTAGCAAACCCTAAAAAAATCTTTGTGAAATGATGATAAGATTAGTTAAAGAAAAAATTTGAAAATACTTGTAAATTTTAGTTTATGTCATAAAAACACCTGCATTGAACCTCTTAAATTGTAAAATGACCTGGTTCCTCTCTTGATGGGCATTCTAATTGACACCTAACAAAATAATTTACTGTTTCAGACTTGGAGTGTATTATAGAGAATAATAAGTTTGAGAATACAACTGTGAGTGCAAGGTAGGATCACATATCCATTTGTTCAGACTATCTCATTATTTCACAAAATTTGTTTCTATGAGCTGACAGTAATAATTTTTTAGACTAAAAAGAGTCCATCTCTTTAAAAAAGTTAAGTCATATATCTTTGAGCTCTTGGTGGCAGAGTGGTTTAAACTGAGTCTGAAGTTCAATCCCCACCAAAGCCCAGTCAAGCAAAAACATCACTGGCACCCTGGATGGGACTCATTAACCTTGGATGGCAACTCATCTAAGAGAAGGAAACTCTGAATGCAAACCCAGACATGGAGTCCCATAGGCGGATTACATTAATGCAATGAAACATTGCGGCAACTCCTGCAACGCTACTGGTGCCAAGCTGTATCAACCATAATATATGATGTTATCCAGTTGGGTACATATTAATATGTTGGGTTATCCAGTGGTGTGGAGAGAGGCAATTTGCTATGAAGTGAACCAGAAGAAAAATCCCAGGCCTAGCGGATTTTGTCATGTGAAGTCTACACCATTGTCACATTGTGACGGATGGATGACATTAGCATAAACCTTAGATTTTTTTAAGGCAAAGTAGATTAAAAAGGAAGGGGCCTAGGTGATAGACAGTTTTTGTGTAGTTGTAGACAGTTTTTCTGGGTTTTTTTTCAGACTACTTCGATGGGGTCCGGAAGCGTTAGAAGCAGATCTTCAATCCAAGTTTGATTTTGTTCTTTGTGCCGATTGGTAATAGTAAGGTTTTTTTTTAAAATAAACAACAAAAAAAAAACATTTTGTAACAGAAGTAAAAATGTGTACAAAAATGTTCAATTATGACTATATTACTATTAGACTGATGTTGTACTTATTAGGGATCAAATTCATCATAAGCATGAATCTAAAGATACTCTCCACCTTTTCTTTTACAAACAGCACTTTAATTCTTTACATTTTATATTTGATAGTCTTTTAGCATGTTGAGGTTTAAACATGCTGGCCATTACTAAGTAAAATAGAAGCTGTAATGTGCATTATCTCAACAGTTTGTTTTTTGATGAAGGAAGAAAAGATCTTGCTCGTCTTGTATTCGATTTGCTAAAACCTGGGGTATGTGGAATTTTTCACCATCATTTCTTCTTGTATATAAATGTAAATATTGTTTACACACAAAATATATAGACTACTTTGTTTAAACAAATTATTTCATAATTTTCAATTCGCTTCTAATTTTTAAAATCATAATGTAGCTTTCGGTCCTAGTTGATAAATATTTAATACTTAATTATTTGTGCCTCTTCAAAATTGTAGAAAACTTTACAATAAAAAAGCAATTAATTTAACACATGTACTGTATTTGATAGATCAAATTCATATCTTTTCCTTATGCCATTTTTTAACAATAGGAGATGTCAGTTAATATAGCTGAGTCATAGAAAATCAAACGAATTATTGAAATTTCACTTTTTTTTAATGAAGCTGCATGTGATTAATTTAATATTGTTTTCTGGGACAGACCCTTTAAAGAGTTCTCTTTAAATTGGATGTCACCAAAATATATTTTTATATTTCCCAAACAGGGCCAAGCATTGATATTTGCCCCCTCAAGAAACAAAACATTCCATCAGTTTGCAGACATGATTCAAACATTGGAACTCTTTGAGGTGTCAACAAACCAATTTTATGATTCTAGAATTAGGAACTTGCACTCTAAGGTTAGGTTTTAGGTCAACAATGCAATCTCTTGAGAGCTATAGCCCTCCTAGTATTTAGCCAAGCCGAGCCTGGTTCTTATAAATTTCTTATAAACTAAATTTTCAACTTTTCATGAGGAAGCAAAAGGGAAAGTTATCTCCAAGTTCATTAGTGTTTAGATCCAGCTTAACATATCTCCCATTTTCCTGGCACATATATCTTTAGATTATAGATTTAAAAGCAAAACATACTTGTGAAAAATGAACTGGTACAGAGGGGATTTTTCAAAGAATTTTGGTGTATATTTCAGATGAAAGTCGATATGCCAGATATATATGATGAAACAATTCATTTCCCAATCATGATGACTTTATTAAAGCCACCATCTGCCCATTCAAGAGATGTCACACCAGAGTCAAGATAAACTATGGATATGCATTATTCTTGGTGTAAAATCTAAAAAGAAAGAGCATTTAATGAGTACCGTATTATGGCAATTAGCTAAATTTAGAATGAAAAAGTCATTTTTATAATCTACAATGGGAATTTAGATGCAAGTAGCAGCAGGTTTATGATATGTATTAATTATAGAATTGGTATACCTTGATAATGAAGTGGAGAGACTGCAGTCAGGTTTGGTAGAACAAAATAAGTGAAACAAAGTATCTGAAAACCTGGGGGAAAAAAAGATGCAAAAAAGGAACATTGTTTTGTTCAGGTTTCCCATACTTTCTTTTACTTATATTTCATGGTATGCCTTGATACAGTTGGTCTGAGAATTCTTTTTCCATGTGTGTGTAAATATCAATTACCATCTAAATTGAAACATCCTAATCTCAAAGTGATAATAATAGTATTCATTCCTATTGTATAGCTTATACTTATAATACAAACAAAGCTTCACTGGAAACTTAAAATTTCCTAAATTAAACCTTTAAATTAAACAAATTTCTGCTCCTTGAAGTATGAAATGGTTTTGTATTGAATATGAGGAAAGATATATGTAAATTGTGCTAAGTATTTTGTAATTGTGTGCTTGGTGAAAGTTTTGACTTAAAATGTTATTTGTTGACTTGTTAATTTTTTTTTTTAATACATGTATTTGGAAATGGAATAAAACAGAATTTAAATTAGTGGGAGAGCAACTCTTTCTTTAAAATAATAGAAAATTACTTATTGTTTACAGCGGACATTATGGGTATATAATATAAAGTATTTTTTCTCTTGATAAAGGTATCTGTATATACTTATTTTTTTTATTTATGGAGTACTTCCCTTCATTTTAAATTGAAGGATAGTGCACTGATTATTATATTCCACATGTTCCATTTCAAAAGGCAAAGTAAAGAAGTTCTTGTATTTTACTCCACCATTCCATGTAACTTATTTCATTAAAATGTGTGTTCATTTATTGAAAATTGCACAAATAATCCAGCAACTAAATCTGCTTTGTAAACATGTGATACTACATTGCCATGTCCAGAATTATGTTTTAGCTTTTGTTGTTACGCACAATATTTTCCATTTTGTTTCTATTTCTAAAATAGCAGCTCATTGGATATTATGAATGTTATATAAGATTACCTCAGATGGGGCAGAGGGGGGTGTGTTCATCTGTTCATGAGGCATAATTCAAGAGGGGGCCAGAACTATAGGCATAATTGAGAAGAGCAAAAGAAAATGAGGGGGGGGGGGGGGGGGGGGGGCATTCATTTCTCCAGGCAATTTGCCATTTAAATATTTTTTTTTAAATACTGTATTCAAAACTGTTGAAGTTAAAAAAGTGGTCCAGGGTCTAAGGTGTACAGTGTAAGGATTAGCTGCACAAGATTTCATGAAATAGCAAAAACAAAATATTTAAAATTTAGTATTTAGTTGTTTTTTTTATTTCTAAATGTTTGTCTACCTACACTTTCCTAATTGTGTTTAGGAGATACATTTTTGCTGTACCTTAAGAGTTGTTGAACTTTTTTAACTTATTAGGGCAACATTTATTACTAACATAACTTTGATAGAATTAATAATTTTTGATGTACACAAAACCAGTAATAAAAAATTGTTTTTTAAACAAAGAAGTTTTTTTATTTGGTTATTGTTATTGATATAACAATAATAATTCTGTTATACATAAAATTCCTGCATCTAATTCATTCACTTTCTCTACCAAATATCAAAATATTCCAATTTGCCCATAACAATCTCACACTAGCTCTCGCCACACAGAGAACATGTCATTCAACCATTGATTTATTCAAATCTTATGTTATCTCCATTTCTTCTTGGCTATTTTGGCTGGTATAAGGTAAGGGTTATCAATAGTTTCACTGTCGGTGGCAACATCTGTGCTAAGACCAAGATGACCATCATTGACCTGGTGATGTAATTGTGGAGTTGAGTCTGCATCTGAGCTCTCTTGAGTTGATATCTCACTATCCATGGGAAGTAATGCTGACAAATAAGGTAGTGGGCATGGCTTGCAAGCAATCACTGTAAAGATCAGAATGTAACATTGCTTAGAAATACTACAATGAATGTACATTTTTTTCATACAATATGTACACCAAAAATTTCAAACTGACCATGTAACTTAGTACAAAAATATCTGTCTAGTTATAGCTTAATTTTTTTTAAATGTTCTTCAGTCATATTTTAGTTTTACCAGTGATCATGCTACAACTAATATGTTACTGCTTTCTCTTTATCATATTAGAATAACTTGTGGTGGAGAGATAGAATTCAGCACTTTCTCCAGAATACCTAACAAACATAGTTTTAGTTCATTTTGTTCTGCAAAGCTCTACTCTTAAATTATTAATTAATATGAGCATTTAAACAACACAAATATTTGACATTTGGAATCAATAACTGTTCTAGAATAACATCTTTCATGCTTGTCATCTAAACGTATGACAAGAAAAGTGGGAGGTTTGCATAAAGTTAAAGCTGGATGAAAGTTGAGCTAGATTTAGCTTGGTTTGATAATATTAAATTATTTGGCATTACCTTAAAACTATAACTATAATGGATATCTAAAAACCTTTAAATTTTCCTATGCGTTTAATTAAACTATATGGGATCATTGAAATTTTTTTAACTGTCCCATGTTTTTGATAAAACTATAGATATATTATTAGAATAACAAAACTAAAAGATTTACATGGAAAGGCAGATTTGTCATCTCTGAAGAGTGAATGTGTTGCTCCAGTTTTAGCAATAAAACGGGTCAGGGCAACTTCAACATCACGTTTCTGAGAGGCAGCCTTTTCTCTTACAAGTTGATACTCATTTGCAGGTTGTTTGAAACACTAAAGAAATATTCATGTTATTTATTTATTTTGGTATCAAAATATATATTACCGTACAATTAAATAATTAAGTTTTAAGTTATAACAATTAAAATACAGCACTATTTTTAATACCGCCACTTATTAGTCCAGTGGTGCAGTTTAGGCAAGGCGACACTAGGGATTCCTATTTTTAAGAAGCCAGGGTGCAGTCTGCCTGCAGTGACAAACCTAGGTGAGTGTGAACAGGGGTGACAACCCTGGGCCACTCTTTTGGGGTTTATATGAAGCATGAATTAAATAAAGATTATGTGCTTGCTAGGGGGGCATTTTAAAAGTTCACCCCAAGGCGACATTTAGTCAAGGTACGCCACTTCAAAATGATAGTAAATACATAATTTTAAATTTTCTTACTTAACATTATTATATTGCAATAGGTCTATCAGAACGCATTAGAAAAAACCCTGGTATATCTATTTTATGACTAGGCCACTGCCCTGCAAGAATGAATCTGTAAACATAAATTTCAAAATATAAAGTAATTCTAAATAAATGTTTTATGCAGATTTTTTTTAAGGGGCCATCCATATAGTATGTTAGGACTGAGGGGAGGGGGGTTGTCAATTATGGAGATTTTGTGCATGTGTGCGTATTGCTGGGATGGAGGCTTTTTGGCAGAAAGTATGTACTTTTATTAAAAAATTCTACAATAATCATGCTGAACTGAAACAAAGCTAGCCCTAAACTAGCATATTTATGTAAAAATATCATTCAAAGTTTTGTGGGAATTATCGAAAGGCTACTATGTAACAACGTTAAAGTAACATGTGCACCAAGGGGTCAGGAGAGGTAGAACAGGTAACTTGTTTTGCAAACATACTATATCGGTGGCCCCTAGGCAGATTTCAAATAGAGACCAACTTTTGAAAGAAAATGTATGATAATAATGATAACAAAATTGTGTTTCCTTTTTTTTTTTTTTAACATTTAATTTAAAAAATGGTGTGCCTCCGAAGTAAGGAGACATGCCTTTGTGTGTTGTTAGACCACAAGGGTCTCGTCCGTCCTTGTCAAGGGGAGTGCTAACCTTCTCTCCTTTCTTACAACACAGACGACATTAAAACCTCCATCTTTATATATGCACCATTCATTGAAATGTCATATTGTTAAGTAATATAAAATTGCATCTCTCGAAGTAAAACAGGTGTAAAAATAGTAAAAGATTCAATAAATAAAAGAGTGTAATTAAATAAGCGATGCAATAGAATATAACGTTGTATATATCAGCAAGAATATCTTATTCCAGCCACAGAAATAGAAATATGTATATAATAGAAATGTATTTTGCAAATGAGAAAATTGTCTCCCTTTAAATAATTACTTCCCAATAATTCCAAAGCTCTATACAAAGAGTAGCTTCCCATGTTAATGAAGCGTACCAAAAGAATTATTCCCATGTTTTAGAAAACAAAATTAGTACATACAAACAATACCGAAACAGAAAGATTAAAAAAAAACTGAAGTTTATTTCACATTTTTTATTTTATTGCAAAAAAAATATTCTAATTTTATACCAATTTTGAAAGTTACACAAATTTATTGACACTAATTGGTTTTGCAATATCATAATGCAATATTACAACGAAACTACTAGTGCAGAAAACAGAGAAGAATGGAGAAGTATAGTTTCATGTCATCTGTGGCACCCCAACGGTCCAAGGACTAAGGGACATGATGATGATGATGAATGAAACTTTGCACACTCAATAAAAATAAAATTGTTAAAACAATGAACCCAGCTCACAGCATCACAATTATTGGAAGAGCTGAAAATGCCATGCATTTGGGGGTCACATAAAAAGTAGGAAAATTTGGGGGTAGTATCTGTAAAAAAAATAAGTTAAACTCTCTGTTGGATAGATATAAAAAAGCATGGTCTATTGTGTAGAGAATATCAATGGATAGAAGCATGCAATGTTTGAAGTCAGTAGCTATAATACTTTTCCTTTTAATACTTTTGGAGTTCCTCACAAATCTAAAAAAACTAAAAAGAAGTAGAGATTGCGGAATGGTTGTGGCATGCTTAATGAATGTCTTCTGATGAATATTAAGAAAATTAAGTGTTTCAAAAAACTTCCTTCCTACCAGCATGCTCCAATCTAGTTACTAATGATGCTGTCACTGCTCTTTAGCTGACATCAAAAGGTTTGCCATTTCATAAAACTGACATGTAAGAAGATGCCATTCCTAAGCGTTTACCCTCATCACATGATAAAGTGTCCCTATGGCATGGAAACTTTTGAAACAGTGGCTGGGGGGCATCCGTCTGCATTATAGATGAGGCAGAGAAACCTAAGGTGTGCTGATACAAAGATTCAAAAGAATGAAGCCTGGTTTTGGAATTCATAATGCCATATTTATTTCAGATCCTACAGCTGGTGGAGAAGCTGGCGATGATGTTGGCGGTGAAGTGTGATTTTCTGTTCTTTTTCCAATTATGCTAGTCTGGCTTTCTTCAGTTGCTTGGATCTCATAGACTTGGGGGCCATGCTATTCTGTATTTTGAACCAAACAAAATGTATTTATAAGCTTTTGAAAAATAAAATTACAATTAGGCTTGGGCAAAGGTTAATAGTATTGTTAAAAGTAAATCAAAGGGAATGGTAACATTTCTATTGTTATTTTTTTTCAAATTTTTTAATATAAAAATTAGGGAACCCTAGTCCTAGGCTTATTAATTTCTTTCATTAATTGACATTCATCATTATCATAAATGTTGTAATTGACAACGAAATAAAATTTAATATATCACACCAAATAAGTCATGCGGATGGGCAAAAATGAAAAGAAAAAGACTAATGAGCGTTTATTAATATTAAAAAATTATAATTAATATATTATTTCAATTTTGTATAAATATGCATAAAATAGCCTTTATACTACATCATAAGTCTACACACAAGTGTGCATGTGTCACACTGTTTCTTATAATTATTTAGCAGGCCTACCTACTTTGTTATCAGCCCAGGCTAAATCTAGCTCAACTTTCATCCTGATGCTAAAACAAGCTACAATATTTATTATTAATTAAATTAGACAATATTTAATTCAACTTACCGACTCAAAGCAAGAAATTATGTTCAAATTAACCAAATTTGATTTTTTTGAAGAATTCCAAAGTAAAGTTGATTGATTGATAGACAGCTATTTGCTTCGTCTAACTGGACGCACTGATTAAGAATGAAGATGCAGGCGGTGTGTTGCACTGTGGGATTGATTTGTTCCATTTGGGTCAAATCCAAAAATAGCCGACGAATGAAAATTTAAATGTCAACCAATACGAATGCACGTTTCAACAAAAATGTATGGGTTCATAGAACAAAGAATTCCTTCAAGGTATTTCTCTGGACATTTTAGTGGGTGATACCATTAAGCAATAGACTAAGCTTTCGATTGATACCGAATATATAAAGGCAGCGTTGTAATTATATTATAAAAGCAAAGGGCACCCAAGCTCTATTTTCCATAAATTTTTGCCCCAAGTCAAAATTTTCTTACCATTTTACTTTAAATTACATTTTTAACAACTAAAAATTTCTTTTTAATGCAAATGGTAAAAGCCCAAGTATTCATTAGATGTATATCTAGTTGAATTTATGATAATCTCATTTTTAATACATATTATATAAATATCAATATTTTCCCCAGTCATCCACCTTAAAGTTCGATCAATGTACAACAAAAAAAATCACTTACCGGTGTTTTTATATAAGTATGGGGATCTGGAAATGATGGAAGATGTTCAGGTATATGTGCAGGATGCTTTCTTTTCTCACCAACTTGAAGTATTTTTGACGAAACTGTTGCTGGAGCTTGTGCAGCTAAAATTAACATAATGAAAATTGCACAACTGCTAATCATAAAAATAAATCAACATAAAAATTTTTTTAGCTAAAACTTTTGAAAAAGAAAAACATTCTTTCAAAATTTGTTTCACAATTAAAAAATTCAGAACAAAATATCCTGTAAAAAATTTACAGTGAACAATATGACCTCAACTATGGGACAGTTGGGCACACAGAGTTAAGCATTTAATTAGTTTTAGTACAAGTATATTTATGGATTAAGTAACACACCCATATAAAAGAGTTTGGTGGGAAACCGAGCAGACCATCAATTCCAGACTCTAGGATATAATTTTACAAAATCAGTTAATCTCAGTGATAACAACCCATATAACTAAATTATTTTTTTGTACAATGATCTCTTCAAAAGAATTCAAGTGAAATTTTCATCATAATGTAAATCAATGGATATAAGAAGATACTTTCCCTAATAGTTTCTTGAAGAAAATGTTCCCTCTTTAAAAGAAGCTCAGTCCAATTGACAGAGGTTTGTGTTACTTGGCCTCAAGCACCCCTCAGCCTACTAGGACTAAATAAATGAAAGAAGAAGCTCACTACCTTAATTACTTACGAGGTAAAAAGACTGTTTTATTTTCTCGCTTTGCATGTGTTGGAATAGCAGTGAAGTCTAAACCTGTAGAAAACATCAAAGATCTTGTTTAAATCTCATCAAATGATGATTAACATAAAACAATTCAATTTAGTGCTAAATAAAAACTAAATAATCACAACTATAAATTTGACCTACTTTTACAAATATTCTTTAAATTTTAAATGTTTTACCCATTTCAACAAGAGCTAAAACGACATCACTTGGCATAACATGTGTGCGACCAGCAAGTTCAGCATAACCACTTGAAGTTCGACCAGCCTCTGAGATATCTAAAGGAATATTATGTACATAAGAATCTTAAAATATTATTTTAAGGTTTTGGAAATTCCACATAAATTTTATATATTTAAATTAATGTTTTAATAACACTCAACTGTGTTAAATGTGTGGCTAAGAATTAGTTCACTGAAATAACTTAAGATAAATTATAACTGAATTTTTTAAAGTTTATTTTATTAAGTATTTATAATAATTATTTTTTAATTAAGTATTAATTTTTATTTTTTATAACTTTTCCAGAATTTCAGACTTCAGAAACCAAATATAATATAAATGCAGTGATCTGTCCTTTTTTTATAAGAATTTGGAGATACAATGCAATACTAGTCAATAAGCTCTCGAAATATATTATAATTGAGAATGAAAGTTGCTTAAATGTTATATCTTAACATTTGATAGTCTCAAAATCATGCAGCTACATTTCTGCATCTCTCTAGGCAACCATGAACTCTGATGCTCGCTAAATAACCCTTTTTTTTTTTTTTTTGAAGTTAGGGAAATATAATTTTTTTATGCTAGCTAATAATATTCTGGACCATCACAACAAAATAATTTTATTTTTTTCATTTTCTATTAATATTATATCTTTTAAATTCAGAAAATAAGAATTCCCTAAAACAGAAGACACTCACTGCAAGATGTTAGGTTAGAACCTATAGGGGAGCAGACATTTCATCTAACCATAACTAAGTGATAGCGAAAGTAATGCTAAAGTAACATCACAAGACAAGCCCTGAACTGGAATCCTCAGATACCCGGAAAAGAGGAAGACCAAGAGTTACATGGAAGAGAAGAGTAGAGACAGAGGTGGTTAGAGAATGAAGAAAAGCTGGCCTGAACTAGCAAAGATAGCCCAAGACAGGGTCAGATGGAAAAGTATTGGTGATGGCCTATGCTGCATTGGGAGTGAGAATGGCTAAAAACAAGAAGAAACAGAATTATAGCTATAAATAATAAAAATACATTAAGTAAAATGCACTATTGTGGGGCAGCATGTAAAGGTATACAATGGGAGAGGGACAAGGTAGATGCAGTTGGGGTTAGGTTTTTCCTTTATGCCGGGAGGGAGTAGAGTGGGGTGCATGTTGGCTTGTGATATGGGTTGGGTTAACGGTTAAATGACAACTCTAATAATAATGATAATGAGGCAACTCCAATGGATTGCATAGTATTATACATTTCTTACATGCTTGAGTCATTTCAATAAGAGTCTCCAGTGCTAAGTTTTCAGCACATTGATATCCTGCCTCCACAAGAAGTGCAGCAATAGACGTTTTCAAGGCTCTGCGCCATGGTGTTGAAGATTGTCCAGTGGAAGTTGTACTTTCTAAAGCCATTTTTGTCAATTTTCCAGAGTATTATACTAACAAAGTCATTAACCAGGATGCCTATAAAATCTTGATAATTTTTTAGGCAATTCCCATGCCGATGCCTTTCGACTATTGTTTCTTTTTGCCCTTTGTCCTTTGTACTTATTTTTTTACATTACAGTTACAGGACTGAACTAATACTATTAACTGAGTTAGGGCATAGCCTGTTGGCTTAAGCAAGATCCATAAAAATGACTATAGAAGTATGATAAACACTTTTAAACAGCTATATTTCTAAAGTAATCTATATTCAATTCTGATTTAGTTTTTAGTAGTCAGTAGTGATCATGGACATGATTAATAATAATGAAATATAATTTATCGAACACCAAAAGAATATAATTTATAATTAATTATTATTAATAATAAATATTATTAATAGATTCCTACTCAATTCTGTCCCGGTAAATTTAATATTTAATCATTATTATAATATTATTATATGATAATGAATAATAATGATGGGCTGATTTTGACAAGCGTACCCGTGACGTCATTTGCGATGTCAAAACCCTGTTAGGGAGAGGGTCAAAACCCTGTTAGGGAGAGGGTCAAAACCGGGTTAGGGAGGAATTTAGGGTTCAGGTTAGGGTGAGGGATAGATTTAGATCATTTTTTCATTTTTAAAAACTTTTTATTCGTCATTATATCAAAAACAACGACCAAGATGGCGGCCATGGTAAAAATCGCGGGTATCTTTCTTAATGATGTATATGAAGATGAATATGTAAATAATATTTCCAAAGGAAATGACACAATTATCACGAATAAGATATTTCAAAAAGAAACACAAAAAATTGAGTTTCAAACTAACTTAAACTTAAAGCTTTAGAGGAGCCTTATTTGGGATTAAATGAAATAATACAATATAATAAATGTTAACGTACTCCTGAAACTTTTAGCAAAAATTATTAGGAACCTCTATTTACCAAAAACAACACTGAAAAGTCTCTTGCACTATAAATTGTGTGAAGAGCTTTCAAATTCTTAGATCACATGACATTTCATACATTAATAATTTATTTGAAAATCTAAACTTTTAACTTATTTTAATAAAACCTTGTTATATTAAGAGCTATAATTTATTTATGAGTACGGTATATTGGGAATTCCGCACTTGTTATTACGATAGACAAGAAATTAGAAACATTTTTTTAAAACCCGCCATAACAAGCGCAATGAACATAATCATAGATTTTAAGCAGCCCTTTCTATGCGTGAAACGTTTTAAGAAATTGTAATTTATTTTCTTCTTTTTAGTGCGTTTTAATAAGTATTTTAAAAAGATACTTAATCGTGTTTTAATTGTATTTTTATATACCTTCTAGTTGTAAGAAGCCTACATATTGACACCCGAGCAACGATAACAGATACTTTCAGAGGAAAGCGCAATATACACAACCAATTGGCACTCTCTACAACCAACCCCATCAGTATCATGCAGATGCTGATGACATAGCACTGTTGGTGAAAAGTAGTTACGACATATAAAAAGCGTTTATTGAATTAAAAGACACATCTCTACGAGCCTCGTGATAAAATTATCTGCTTCTCTGTCATTCAATCTATCGGCCTTTTATAGTCGGTTCTACTCATTTTTCGAGAACCGCCTTACGCATTGTTTTCTTTTCCAGTTTTCTCCAGATGTTTTCCAACAATATTCGATTCATGAAACAGGCTATGCATTTGTTAAGTGTAGCCGAGGTCAAAGGGAGACTATTTTAAGCTACCAACACCTTAAATGTGGTTCATGGCGTAAACACACGTCTACATAACAGGAAATAATTCTACTTTTGTAGATAATTTATGATTACAATCTAAATACTTATAGCTTAAATTATTTTTTACATTTAAGTGGGTTTAAACTGATATAGAAAGTCTTTTTTCATTTATTAAGCAGTTGAACTCACAACAAGAAAGTCTTTAAAACTTTAAATGTCACGTGTGTAGTGTAAACAAAATAAATCACGCTCGATCGACACACAAGATTATTTTCCACAAGATGGAAATGCGAGCAGAAAGTCTTAGATATATATTTTGTTTTAAATGCTACATTTTCATCAAATCCCCAGAATTATTTATGTGCCCCTCTTTAACTCTCTCTATTATGAAAATTTGATTTTTGATTGAGTAATGAAGTATTAAGCAGAGGCGTTGTTACGCATGGTCTCACAATAATTCGTTTGCATAATTTCCCTTTAGAAATATATAATATATATAATTTCCCTTTACATTTGGTCTACTCTGTTATTTCGTCTAGTAACATCTGGACTAAAATAAAATTTTGTCTACTTGGTTGCGTAGAAAGAGGGTGCGGGGAGCAGGCGATAAGTCACAGGTCGATTAATTTTTTTAAACATTTTTTTTGGGTGGGTGGCATTATGGGACAAATTCATAGTTTATGGCTTTTGTTTGATGTGTATTACGGATTGTTATTAATGGAGAATTTTATCTCTTATTTAAGTCTATGGCTCGTTCCAAAAACAGTCCATAACAAAGGACGATACCAACGTTGAAATACAATAACAAACAATAAGACACTCAAAACCAGAGCTAATTACAATTAATACGTTTTGAATGTGTTAATTTCAATGAATTACAAAAGCAAGAGAATATGATTAAAACTATTAACTTACAGTTTGGCCGGTACCGGTATGGTGTTAATAAAAATACAATGAGCAAGCAAATCTACACACAACAAAGCACTGTCTCGTAGTACCAAAATGACACACGCTCCACGTCTCGTGATAAAGGATTTCTCCCTCCACTCAATCTTTAACCTTTTTATAGTCTACTTCAAATGATTTCCAGAAACGCCGTATGCATTGTTTTGCCTTTTAGTTTAATCTAGAATATATTACATTTTTCTGACTGGAACGGACGATACTAAGCTTTGTTGTAAACAAGGTTAAATTTCGCAAGCCGCACCCCACAATGGCCTCGAGTGTGTTGACTACAAGAGTACGTGGAAAGCAAGGAAGGCGTGCCTTAAAACACGTCACCTTCATAACAATGTGTCTACCCATGCTGTATTGTTTACTCCTGTCTGATGGAATCTGCTCCTATACTTTTATCACATTTTATGGACCAAAAAAAGAACAACACATTTTGTTTTTACCCCCCCCCCCCCCGCCACACTTTTTAGAAAAAAGTGATTTGAAGCAATTGCTTCTACCCCAGTGCAAACCGCAAATTTGTATATATACATATAGGGGAGGCATTTCTTTCCAAGCTGCATAGTTTTTTTTCATTTTGGGTGCGTCAATATATTGGAACTTCCCAGGCTGTAATTACTATAGCTACGCCACTGTATGTATTCTACCCAATAATCTTATAGAGGGAATGCTAATCTTTTATTGGTGTCCCGTCTAACACACTAGCCTCAAACTTCATGTCCATCAGGCTTTTATTTTGTACATTATTTTTCATCGCTGTCCAATGTTTTACGTTGACCTAGCACCTTTGCAACATTGATAAATTATGAACATTAAAACATTCCGGGCTCACTTCAATAAAAGGCACAACAGATGTGTCCAATATGGCTATTGTTTCATCCACAACACCTCAGCAAAGGTGGTATTATATCAGCTGATCGACATTTTCAAGACCCTGACAAACATGGAATGAACGTTTGGTTTTCTGTTACATGCTACCCCTACCCACTTATTTAAAAAAAACAAAAACTAATCAATGTATTCAATATACATGTATTTCATTTTCTGTCTTCTCTTTTTAAAACTATATTTATTTCCATACTCACTACTAGTTCATTAACAAATCAAAGTTTTATCTCGTACTTCATACATAATAATTTAACCCCATTTTAATTTGTCTTTCTCTTTTTTTTTCATTGTTCGCTGAAAAAAAAATGTCGACAAGTTCGTTGTTTTGTTTTCTTGTTTCCTGATTCTTACTTATTATATTTATAATCCGACTACAAGACAGAGATTTTTTTTAAACCACGAAATTCTCCTTGATGTTCCTAAAATACGTAAAAATTTTCGTACCCTCCCCCCCACCCCACCCCCCGTGACTTTGTCTTCTGACAAGACACACAATAATAGTCAGGTTCGTAGCTGCCTCCGAGCCACCTCATCCATCTTATTATGGGGCTAAACCCTGTGGACATTGACGATGTTAGAATTGTCATAAAAACTCGAAAGAACACAACTTCCCCAAGAGCACAGATTGATTATGAATATATACATATATATATATATATATATATATCTCTATATATATATAAATAGAACATATAACTAGAAAAAAAATGATTTTGCTCTACATCAATCCTACCTGGCAAATGTTTAAAAAATTGACTAGTTAATAAAGAGTATTGTGACTACCTGGCAAAGTGCGAAATTTGAAATTGTCATGGTTGTGGGTTTGATAAAATTAAAATCTTAATTATGTTACATTGTCCGGGCCTGGAAAAAAAAGCAACTTAAGGTAGAATTTGTTTCATTTTTAAGAGATATAGTACACACTAAGTCATTAAATTTAATTACTTTAAAATAGAGAATAGCGTACTAAGTGTATAAAATTAGTAGGTGTCGAACCTTATCCTCCTGCTGACCCTAGCCGCGTCCACTAAGTGCCAGTGGTCTGTAGTATAATAAAATCAGATGTAGTAATAAGTATTAGTAATGTATGGTCATAGTCACTGATAGAAATAGACTAAGTACCAGTCTGAATTAATTAATCAGTCAAGACTGAAATGAATAACTGAATAATTTTTTTTGGTCGCATAGCCATAAATCATAATCATTTTTCATAGTCATAAATCATAGTTCATAGTCAAGCCCAAATTCAAAACACTTGCGACTACTGCTACTACAACCACTACTACTGTAACTACTACAACTACTATAAACTAACTAGTTAACTAGTCTATAAAAAAGGCATTCAATCTATCAAGTTCAATACAGTTGGACAGTTCAATAATGGGTAAATGCAGACAACTTTTACAATTGTTGCCATGAAAATGAATGTATTACTACACTACTGCCATTTTGGTTGCCATGACCCATGAACTTTTATAATTCACTCATCCGTAGTACCTCACTCATCACTGTCACTAAACCTAACTTGAACCCTAAATGTATTGTATCCTTAAACCTAATCTGGACCCTAAATGTATCCCTAAACCTAACCTAAAAACCCTAAATGTATCCCTAATGGCACTAATTCTATGCATTAGCCCAATAAAAAAATAATATTTTACTAAGCAGTGGTCAAATGAGACAAATGTGAAAATTGTTACTCAACAACTTCAAGTACTGTCTGAAAATGTGTTCTTTGTGGCTAAACTTATTTTACTAGTAACTAGTAGTAGTAAAGCCTGTAATGTAAAGCACGGAAGACGGAAGTAGCCTATCTGTAAAAATGAAGTTAAAGTGGTTATATTATTTCTAATCAAATGTTGTATTTTTGCATGTAAACTTGTGTGTATTCTTTATTAAATTCAGGCACTAATAGTTTACTAACCGAGAACTCTAAATTGTACAGTACAACCCTAATGTTTTCTTTTATTTGACTACATAGCGCTAATGATCTCTCCCTTTTTTTTTTGGCTCTATATTTTCACCTATAAGTTGGTGTGCTGAGTGAAATTTTCAAACTGAAGGCATGTTCACAAAAAGAATGAAATACTGGGGTTGGGGGGGGGGTGTTATGAACTTAATTATACGTTCAGTTCCGTTTTGGGACAGGGGCCTGAAATTTGTTTTTTATCTTAATTTTACATGAAGAGGCTTTTTAGATTATGCCTTTTACCCAGTCTGGGGCATAGGCTGTCTTCTACAAGAATTTTCCACCATTCATCTCTGTCCTGTGCTTTCCTTTGTCACTTGTAGTTGTAGCTCAGGTCTCCATGGCTATGTATTCTTTGGCATTCCTTTCTTTTTTTTTCCCTGTTGATTTCAATATTAGGGATTGTCTGATGATGTTATCTGGGGGTTTGCATAGAGTGTGCCCTATCCACCTCCATTTTTTCCTTATGATGTCCTCAGCAATAGGCGCCTGGTATATCCTTTCCATTACCGGTAAGTCTTTGTTGGTGATTTGGCCATTTGATGTTCAGGCTCTTTCTAAGGCAAGTGTTTATGAAGACCTGTACTTTCTGCGTAAAGATCGCTGTTGTTCTCAAAGATTCAGCTCCATGGGACTGTTTTGACATTTGTGTTGAAAATTCTAATTTTGGTTTGGTCAGCTCATTTGAAACCAATATTTTCTTTGATAGCACAAATGCTAAACCTAGTCTTTCTATTTATAGCCCAGAAATACGTTTCAGATCCACCATTTATGGCAATGGTGCTGCATTAAGTCCAAGCTGTGCTGAAATGGTGGCTACATCTTAAGTCTTTTCTGAGGGTAATGAACTTATAATCTTATTTCTTCCTGTAACTAGCGAATATACCAGGCATTGCTCGGGATGACATTCAGAAATGGACATTTCTTCAACCCTTTAGCTAACATCAAAACTAAGGGGCCTTAAAAATATATATGAATACATTTATTTAAAAAAATTTCTCGCCTAAAATTTTTTTATATAATACGATCAGAAAGGGATCCCATTTCCCACTCGGATCCTGATCCCCAGTGGGATCCCTTCCCTGTTGTGATCCCACCACTCCTTATGGGATCCCAATCCCGATGGGATTCTGGCCCAGGGGACCCCATTTCAGATGGTATTCTGTTCCCGGTGGGATCCCAAATTTTTTGATCCTGTGGATATCGATGTTCACACCAAAAATGTGGAGAACATGGGGATGTGAGGGAAGTGCAAACTTCCAAACTTCACCATCCCGTCAATTTGGAACATCCTGTGAACTGTTCCAGTCCTATCTTCATGAAATTGTATTCCGAAGCAAATTCCGCAACCAAGATATGTTTGTGACATTCTTGAAGATCATCACAGATAACTATCCACTTTGAATCACTTCAAATGACATGATATATTTCTGATATAACTTGTTATATTTACGTTCTTCAATGACATATTTCTGATATAATAAGTTGTTTTTATTTTTGTTCCAATATTTCTGATATAATAACTGTTTTTTTTTGTTTTTGTGAACATGCCTTCAGCTTGAAAATTGCATTTAGCATACCAACTTATATGTGAAAAATTCTGGTATTTATGGTGAATAAAAATAACAACAAAATTCAGAGATTGTTTAAGCTACCAGCTATGTACTAATGGGGGCTGTAAAAATTAAATAAAAAAAAAATTAAGTGCTGTACAATTTAGTGTTAGTTAACTATTAATTCCTGGATTTAATAAAGAATACAATACGTTTACAAGCAAAAACATGACATTCGATGAGAAATAATATATGCACTTGAATTGCACTTTTACCCAAATATCAAGTAGCTATGAAACAGGCCACGGCTTGTTTCACTTTGATAACGCAATTTCCACATGGCCTGCATTCAAAGTCCCTCAATCATTTGTGTGTGGATTAGTGGGTAAACAGGATGTATGAAGTCTTGGGATACAATATAATGCTAATAAACTCTGTTATTGTTTTGGTTGAAGTTAGCGGCAGCTACATGAACTGCAGTTGGGGTTAGAAAGTCATAGCAGGGTTTATGATTGCAGCTAGCACTGTTTCTCTTGATTTGTAAAGACTATACAGAATGCTCCCATCGAACAGTACCAAACAAAACTTTAGCATACTGTTAATCAGCCAAGCTTATGAAAAGAGAATGGAATAAAATGGCTCTTTATGTCCAAATAGGTTTTTGTTCTTAAATTAGGGGTTTACCAATTTTGAAGCTTTTATACCCTTTAACTAAACTATACATTGTCTTTTCTTTTGCAGTAAGAATTTGCTTGTAAAAGTTAAACACAATGAGTTGGGCATCAGATGAGTGGAAAGATGGCCTGCCCCAAAAAGCCTTAGTGAAGATTAACCAACTTGAGTCTCAATTAGAGAGGTTGAAGAAAGAAAAAGATCAAAAACAGTTTCAGTTAGAAAGCTTGGAACAGGTGTGACTTAATTTTTTTTATCAATTTAGTATTTAGACATCTTTTAAAAAAAAAAAAACTATAATAAATCGCATTGTTATTTGAGAGGACGCATTGTAAATGGAATGTGAGTTTTTAAAGATAAAAACATTTTTATAAATTAAATTAAAATTATTAATAGGTAAGCTATGTTAATAAACAATACTCTGGAGCATCCAGAATATTTTTTAAACTCTGTTTCCCCTTCCTCAAGAAAAGTCACCCTACTGACCAGATGAGTTATATCTGGTCAGCTATTTTACCAATGGAGGAATGGAACTCACTGCCTCTTGGTTGTGAGGAAGGCAACATTAATATTCCACCAGAGGAAAACAAAATGTGATGATATAGTTAGAGTACATCAGCCCTGTGGCACAATTGTAATGTTTGTTGCCTGCCCCTTGACCAAAAGATGGTTGGTTTGAATACCGGTTTTGGTGGTCCATAGCCAAGGGTTAACGGCCAGGTAGATTAAACTCATTAGCCAAGTACGACAGATGTTCTTGGGGAAGAGATAATGAACTGAATACACTAAAGTAGTTCAAGTCTTAACAGTTAAGTTACAGCTACCAGAACTAAAGTCCTGGAACTTGATCAAAATAAGGGAGAAAAAGGCTGCCTTTCAAAAACGTTTTTATATTTTACAATTATAATCATTTTATAATTAGAGTTGTAACGATTTCAAATAGATATTTACAAATTAAACAATAGTATATTAATTATGTTGAAATGGTTTTTATTATTTTTTATTTTTACCACCACTGAGCAGACTGATGACAGTTGTGCAGAAATGTTGTGCAGATCCCCTACATTTCCTTTGAATTAAATTTTGCAATAAAAACATGAGATGTTTTATTATTAGATATTTGTTTATTAGTTCAGTTAAATTTCAAGAAATGAATTATTAATGAGACTTGATTTTTATATAGGAATTGCAATTAGAAAATTTGAAATGTGATTATAAAATGTTTAGAACATAAAATGTATTTATTTACATCATACTGTATATTCACTATTTAAAGACACTCGAAGTTCAGAAACGCAAGGGAAGCAATGAAAAGTCTGAACTGAGTGAACTTAAAAGGGAAAACCAGACTCTCTCAGAGACATGTCAGGATTTGGAGAGGAAACGACTAAAATTGGCAAATGACCTACTAGTAAAGGAAAATCAAGTAACAAGTCTAGAACAGAAAGTGGTCAAGTTCAGTGGGCATCAAGATGCTGGGAAGGTGAATTAATAAGAAAGAGATATGTCAATTTATAATAATAATATATTCTTTTATATATTGATATAAATTTTTCATTGTTTATGTATTATAATTTTTATTTCATCCTTACCTAATCTTTTTTAAATTTATCTCAGGGTGATAGCATAATTACTACTGGTAGTAATTTGTCTTGTGAACAGATTAAAGTTCTTGAAGATGAAATCAAAAGCTTGCGACAACAATTGGGGGAAAAAGAAATTGAACATGTCTCTATTAATGCATCCAAAGGGAAGAGTTCAGGTCAGTTAGAAAATTTGTGAAGAATATTAAAGAATACTTAATTTTTCATGTCAATTACTTTTTTAACTTTTGCCTCATTGAGAGTTCAGTTTGCTTCACCTGGTAGGCTTTTCTTAATTAAGGGGGAAAATGATATAGAAAATATATGAATAATAATATACATTTTTATAAAAAAAAAATAAGTCAAGTATTTAGATTTTTTCTTCACTTGCTAGGTGATGAGGTACCCAAGCAATCAAGACATTTATCAGATGTTGATGAGTTGCGCAAAACCCAACAGGATTTAAGATCCCTTCAGACTTCGGTTGGTACATTTGGTCTATATTATGTTACTTAGATAGTTTGTGACACATTATCATTAGAAAACAAAATAACTGTTTCACCCATGCATACTTTTGGTACTGGTAGCATCATGTTTTGCACTAAAATAGATTCTCTTCTAGATCCAGCTATTAAATCTTTGGCGCACCAGGTTACAAACCAATAGTTATAAAAGCTTAACTGTGGCTTTCCATTTTTTAGTTCAAATTATTAAAAGCTTGCATTTGCGTGTCATTTAAAATCAGCTGGCTGCCCCAATGCATGTTGGATAGCCATGTTATAAATATTATTTTAGCAATTGTGGTTCCTCATTGAAAATCATTTCAAAACAGGTGCAAGAAGTGGAGTTAAAAAATAAAAAACTTATCCAAGATGCTGAGTGCTTGCGACACAATGCAGAAGCTGCCAGACAACATTTAGAGACAAAAATGAAAGAAAAGGAAAAAGAACACAACCGTGAGATGTCTCAGGCTCTAGAGCGTGTCAAAGATTCAGACCGTGCATTGCTGGAATTTAAGTCCAAGTGCCACCAGGAATTGAATGCTGTAAGTTAAATGTAACATTCTTATGCAAAGGAGCTATATGATGCTTTAAACATTTATGACTAGCAGGCATTGCTTTTTATGTCAGACACCATAGAGAGAATTGTCCTAAATGAAGAAGTGGTTCAATATTGTTAATAGATACTAATTTCAAAACTTTTAGGCACAAGCTGAACAGAACAAACTGAAAGGGCTCTTAGATAAAGCTGAAATGGTAAAGGCTGTACTAGAGAAAGAAAAACAAGATATGACTAAAAAGATAGCCTCTGCTGAGGACTTATTAAAAACACACAATGGAAGTATGGCAGAATTTGAGAAGAAGAAAGCAGTAATGGAGGCAGAAAAGGTAAGTGATGTCATCTGGGAAATTTGATTTACTTTTTTTCATTTTAGTATTTTGATACTGTGCTATTTTTTTAAGCTTTAACAAGGCTTAACTGCATAATCATGTCTTCAGACCTGTTTACTCTTACGATTTTGGCGTACAATATACAATTTTGAGGTGTATAGATTATATATACTGTATGTTTATTTTTTACTATTAAGAAAATGTATTGAATGATTTTGTGATGATATTGTACGATTTTAAAAGTTTGAGGGTAAACAGGTCTGTTCTTTGTTGTAGAAGAGAAACAGATTTGTACATTGTTTCATCATTAGTGACAACCTAAGAAACTAGTGATTGATCAACAAAATTAATAGATGATAAAAATATATCTAATAAAACATAACTGAATATCAAATAACAAAGATTACAAAAATTATGATTTTATGATGAATTTAACCATTTACAGCTAAAGCTAACCAATGACCTTGATGCTAAAGATCGACTTATTCAGACATTAGAGGCAGAAGTCAAGAAGCTAACCAATAGTATTTCCTTAAAAGAACAGGCCAGTGAAGCATTGAGAGTTCAAAAAAGGGACAAAGAAGTTGAGATAGAGGGAGTAAGAGCAGAAGCTGAGAAATGCTCTCGCAAACTTTTACTGGCAGAAAATCAGATTTTGGTTTGTATTATTTCATAACAATGTTAGGCACACTTCCCTTCATTTGAGTTATTTTTGTGTTTAACTCAGTCTTCAGGAACACAAAGGTTAACAAATTATATCCATAAAGATACTTCACACATCTATCATTTTAGCCATTTTGTTTTGGGGTGTTTTCCACATAGGCAATCCTTAACATACTATATCACCTAAGACCATTTTTAATCATTAATGTTTTTTGTTTTTTTTTTCTTTAAAAAATGTATTTATCTTTTAACACACAGGACCTTCAGAAGCAGAAAGATAAAGTTTGTGAATCAATTAAGGAGATGACAAATTCTTCCAACAAATTACAAGCTGCAAAAGAGTATGTTACTTCATATAATTAAAGTGCTTTGAAAAGCATGTTGCTTGTATATTGTTTTACTGTAGTGTGTAACAGAAACTTGAATCAACTGTTTTGGAAGGATACTATAAATCCCTTAACCCATTCAATCCCAGGCGCTCAGAAATTTTGTAACTGGAAACCCCAACCAAAGGGGAGCAACTCCACCCTTACCACGGGTAGGTTTTGAAAAAAATTAAAAACAAATCTATTTAACAGTATAATCATATGAAATAAATTGATTTGCATCCATAAATGGTTGCTATATGCGTTGTGTAACATTATTTACTAATGCTTTTGTTGTGTAAATTCCTAAAAGTCAATTTTCGACGAAGTATTTGAATACAAAGGATCATAACACTAAAATAAAAAATCTGCTTTTAAAATAATGAATGCTCCTCACTCAATAAATAAAAATATCTTTAATAATAGCGTGATCTCCCTTGGTCTCGTTTCTAGCGAGATTTACGTTTAAATAGCGAGATTTTCTTTTTAGCAAAATGTAAACAAATATTTGAATGGCCGGATTTGGCCGTAGTGGGATTGAATCAGTACTGGCCGGATTTGGCCGCTATGGGATTGAATGGGTTAAAAGCTATTTAGTGAACTAAATCATAACTGTTTGATTTTTTTTTTTTTCATACAACTATCTGCAGAACTCTGGAGCAAAATAATGTTGAACTGAGCATTAAACTACAGAAAGTTCAGGATGAGCTATCCAGATTATCTGCATCTAATAAGGAACTGCAGCAAAAGCTTTCTGATCAAGAAAATTGTTTCAAGGGTAAAGCTAACTTGATCATGTTGATTCTGTGTTAAATACTGGGTTTACATTTGTTTTACTCCAGGAATGATACTCTTTTGGAAAGTAGTCATTAAAGCTAATTTGGAAGCTATGTTAAAATTAAACTATGTCGTTTCTTGACCAAAAGCTAATATATGGAAGGACTCCTGATTATTAAAAACTGTATTTCCAGATTCTCAAAGTAAGTGGAAGGACACAGAGAATAAATTACGCCAAGAAAATACTGCAACAGAAAAGCTTGTGGATGATCTGACTGACGTTAAATCTAAGCTAGAAAACAAAATCAACTTTAAGGAGGGGGAACTTACTGAAATGACCAATCGATGCGAGGCTCTGGGAAAACAATTGAGCGGTAAAGATAGTGAGCTTAACGAAAAGACCAAGGAAATTTCCTTACTTGAAAAGCAGCTTCAAACCATTTCTGAGCAGTTTGAAACTTTAAAGGGGAAGAATGAAGGACAACAGAAATGTTATCAAGAGACGTTAGGCCAGGTTGAAACAGCTTTGAAGACAAAAACTGAGGAGCTTGACCAACTGAAAATAAAAACTAATCAGGAAGCAGTGAATAATCAAATCTACCTGGACACCTTATTACACCAAAAAAAAGCTCTTGAAGAGGAGCTAGCCTTGAGTGGCAGCAAGTGTGTGAAAGGTCAGGAAGTGATAGCAGCACTTGAAAGTGACATACAAGTTTTGAAAAGTGACCTTGACACCAAAGTCTCCTGCATTTCTGAACTGAATACAGCTTTAGAAAAGTGCCAAGGAGAATTAAAAGTGAAGTCAGAAACAAATGCAGGTCTGAGTGACAAGCTAAATCAACAGGAACAACATGTCAATGAGTTAAACACAAGTCTGCGGGTTCTGGAGATGAAGTTAGGAGAAACTGAAGCAGAGCTCTCATGCGTTGGAGGTAAACATCAGCAGATGGAAATTGAAAACTGCTTCCTCATGTCAAAAATTGATGAATTAAATGAACAAATTAAGTGTGGTAAACAGCTGCAGATCACCTATCAAACCAGCATTGAAGATTTTAAGACAACAATAGAACATTGTCAAAAGGACTGTGAATTACTGCAGTCTGACTTACAAGCTGAAAAAGAGAAGACATCAGCCCTTGAAACGCAAATAGAATCAATCCAGAACCGTTGCCATGAGTTTGAAAATCAGATAACACTTTTAAAAAAAGATTTTGAGGAAAAATCTGCCTTGCATAAAGAGTTGGAGTGCAAATGTGCAGAGATGTCTGAAACTACTGAGACTGATAGAAAAGAAAAGTTAATGCTGCAGGATAAGATCAATAGTCTAGAATCCTGGAGAACTCAGTCTGAAAGTCTTCATCAGCAGGTGGTCGCTGAAATATCAGACAAGCTCCAAGAAAGTATTAAAGAGTTAGCAACAGTTAAGGGTTTGCTAGAAAGTAAAGAAGATATCATAGGAGGGTTGGAGAAAGAGCTCAGAAATGTACAGGATGGAAGATCTGACATGGAGGCCTCACTGAACTCTAACAGATTGGAACTTGAACAGTCTATGATACAGGCTGCTGCATTAGGAAAGAAATGTTCCATTTTAACAGAAGAGTTAGAAGCAGCTCAAAACAGGCTCTCTGAAGCTGAAAAATCTAATAATGTACTAAATGAGAATATGTGCCAGTTGAAAATCAGGCTGCATGAGGCTGAAGAGCTAAAGAAATCAAGTGAGGAGTCTTCAGACAGAGAATTAGAAAAATTGCAGATACAAATTGGTGAATACCTGAAAGATTTAAATGAAACGAAGTCTAATGTCTCAGAGCTTGAGAGTAACAACAGTGATCTGAGGGCTAAACTTTCCGACACCCAGGCAAAACTTGAAGAGATGAGTGCTGAGCATGGCAAGGAGGCTGCAGTGCTCAAGTCACAGTTGGAGATGTTACAGATGGATGTAGAAGATAAGGATGATTGTATTGAAAATCTCAAATTAAACATTTCTAATTTAGAAATACAGGTTGAAAATTTGAGTCAGGAACACAAATGTAATGAGGAGAAATCCCAATCTAGACAAACAGAGCTTGAGGAGCTCAAGAGATCCCTTGAAACATTTCAGCAAAATTTGGCTGAAAGTATGCAAGAAAAGGAAAACCTAATGGACATGAACAAGAATCTTGAGAAAGTATTGCTGGATTGCAGAGCAAGTTTGGAAAAGAATGAAGCAGAACTGAAAGAAAAGACTTCAATTGCTGATGTGTCATTGAAACGCCTCATGGACCAGGAACAGAGAGTTCAAGAACTGGAAAGTAAAAATCAGCAGTTAATTTACAGTATGAATGATCTGAAGGATGCGTTGGCCAGTGAAAAGTTGACAGCGCACGCTAAAAGTTCTGAACTGGAAGACATGTCCAAGGAGTGCGCCAGACTTTTAGAGGATTTAAACAAGACTAAAGATGAACTGTTCGAACATCAAAATAAATTGAAATGTTGTGTTCAAAGTTTTAATGAGTTGGAGATAATTCTGAAGAAAGTGGAAGACGAAAAACTAAGAGTAGAAAATAGTTTAAGCCAAGAGCTGGATAAACTGCAACAGCTGATCATTCATAAAGACCAAGAGTTATCCCAGATGTCTTCAGTCATGAAAGAACATGTAAACAACATTGGGGATCTGAAGGCCAAATTGACAGAGGCCCAAGCAATAAAAGCAATAGAAGGAATTCAACATGAACAGGACGAAGCCGCACTCAAGTCCAAGCTAGAATTGTTAGATATGGATATTGAGGATAAAGACACAATGATTGAAGGTTTGAGCACCCAGCTGGCCAACACAACAAGCCAGTTGCAAAACTGTCAGCAGGAGAAGAATAACCTGATGGCTGCTGTCCAACAAATGGAAACTGAATTGTCTGAAGTGAAAGCAGAATTAATTTTTGAGATTGAAAAGATGACATCGTGCCAGCAGGAAATAAGTGCTCTGAAAGATGGCAATATTAATTTAAAAACAAACCTGTTAGAAATCCAATCCGTGCTTCAGAGTAAGGAAGCCACTGTGCACGAGCTTGAGTCAGAGTGTGACAGCTATCAGTTAATGATAAAAAATAATGAAAACCAGATTAATCAATTACAGAATAAGGGAGAAATGCTCACAGCCAGTCTTAGTGAAATACAGAATGCTTTGGCAGAGGAGAAAAACTTACTAGTCTCAAAAAGTTCAGAGGTTGAAAGTCTCAACCAAAATTGTGCTGGTCTTTCTGAAGAACTGGACAATATTAAAAGGCAACTTGCTGAGAAACATGGTGTGACTGAAGTACAAAAACAAAGTCTGAATCAGTTGGAAGTTAAACTTCAGCTATTAGTGGCTGAGCAGGCAATAGCAGAAACTAAAAATCTTGAACTGTTAGAACAAATGAAAAAACAGGTTGATGAAAAGGATGAAGAGTTGATCCAAAAATGTTCCTTGCTGAAAGATCTGGAGAACCAGACTGATGACCTGAAGGGTAAACTGGCAGAAGCACTAAAGCAGAAATCTGGAGGCGAGCAAGAACATGAACAAGAAGCTGCATTGTTGAGGGCCAAGCTGGACATGTTGGAAATGGATGTGCAAGATAAAGATGCAATTATTCAAGATCTGAACACACAGTTGGAGAACTTAAACAACCAGTTAAGAAATCTAACCAATGAAAGGGGGCAGTTGTTAAGCTCAACAGCTTCCATGGAATTATCTGTATCTGAGTTGAATGCTGAACTGAGGAAAGCAACAGAAAACTTGTCCAAAGCCAAGCTTAGAGAAGATGAGAATGTCGACAGACTCAAGAACCTTGAAGCAACTTTGGCAGAAATGAGAGCTTGTATGGGAAGAAAAGATGATGACCTGTGTGAACTGAGAACACAATGCCAAACTACTGTGTGTGGGCATGAGCAGATAACAACAGAGCTCAAAGTGTTACAGCAAGAAAAAGAGATTATGCTTAATAAGCTAGATGACTTGCAGCAGGTTCTCTCTTCTAAGAGGGATTCACTTGAAGCCAATGTTGCACAGCTTGAGGCTGTGACACAAAAATGTGCTGCACTGGCTGATGATCTTGCCACAGCTCAGACTGAACTGGAAGAGAAACATGACACAATAACAATCATGTCAGACAATATGCTTCAGTTGGAGTCAAAGTTACACAGTTTGGAAAAAGAGAAAATTTCAAATGAAGAAGCGTATGGCATGGAGCTGGAAAAGCTAAAACAATGTGTGATGGACAAAGAGCATGAAGTAAGTTCCAAAGCAACCAGGGTTGAAGAGCTTGAAGGTATTACTGAAGATCTCAGGACCAAGCTGTCTGAGGCCCTGAAGGTGAGATTAGAAGGAGATACCCATCATGACCAGGAGACTTCTCTCTTTAAATCCAAACTTGATTTGTTGCAGATGGACATGGAGGACAAAGATGCTACTATCCAAGAGCTTAACACACAGATTTTAAACCTGAAGATTTTTATTGAAAACTTGACCAAAGAAAAAGATGATTTACATGACGCCCTGGTGTCAGCAAGGACAGAACAGGAGAAAATGGCCACAACTTTTAATTTAGAAATAGAGTGTCTGGACAAGGCTAAGGTTGATCTGGACAGATCCAAAGATACTGTAGTGAACTTGGAAGATTTGCTCAACAAAAGCAAGATGGCTTTGGAGGAAAAGTGTGCTCAGTTACAGGAGCTGCAACTCGCTTGTGACATGTCACTAAAAACTATTGATCAAAATGAGATAGTCCTTAAAGAAAATGAAAAGGAAAAAGAGAGGCTTCTCTCAAGGCTGAATGAACTGGTAAGTGCTCTTCACATGGAAGAGGAACAATTCCAGGTCAAATCATCAGAAGCAAGCACTCTCAGTGAAAGATGTGCCACACAAATGGATGAGCTTGAAATGTTGAAGGCAGTACTCAATCAAAAGGCTGAAACTGTCAACAGTCAAGCAGCTAGTCTTGAAGAAATGGGAAAGAAACTAACAGCATTTGAGGTGCAAAAGTTACTAGAGGAAGAAGAGAAGAAACAGGCGCTGGATAAACTCCAGGAGCAGCTCAACTCCAAGGAAAGAGCTCTCCATCTCAATGAGACACACATACATGAATTAGAAAACTGCTGTCAGGATCTGAGAAACAAAGTGGCTGATATGACCAGACAGCTGTCAGAAAGAGATGCTTGTTTAAGCAATGAAACAGCCAAACTTCTCAGCGAGGTTGAATGCTTACGCTCTAATCTTGAAGAGAAGGACAAACTCATGAAATCATTTGAAACACAAGTGTCCAATCTCAATATTTTAATTGATAAATTGACAGCAGAGAGAGACCAGGTGAACGGGGATTTTGAAACTGAACATGTCCGTTTACTTGAAGATCTCAAAGAGATGAAAATGGAGTTGGATAAAAAGATAACAGAACTTGATGATATAACAAAACTGTCTGATAGCTATGAGCAAAAGTTGGTTCAGCTGGCCACAGAACTAGAGTCAAAAGACCAGCAGGTTATGTTGTTAGAGGCTCAAATTGCTGAGTCTACGAAGAATGCAGGGGAGTTAAATCAGGAGGTCAACAAGCTGTCCACGGATGTCTTAAATTTAGAGGCTTGCAAAAAAACTTTAGAGAATGAGTTGAAATGTTCCAAACTGGATAAATGTAACCTGGAAAAAGAATTATTTTTGAGTCAAGATAACACTGAGCTCAAGCAGAAGAATTTGGAAGACGAGCTTGAAACAAAGTCATCTGAGTTGACAGCCATGCAGACACAGTTTGACAATATGAGCCAAACTGTGTTAAAAACAAACAACAAATTGACAGAGCTTCAGATTGAGCTGAAAGCAGTAATTGACCAGTTGAGTGAGGTCAAGAGACTTTATGATGAGGCTAAAACTGAACTCCATGACAAAAATTCCACAATGCTGGTTCTGCGTGAAGAGTTGGAAAATGCGGCTCAAGAAAATGATTTACTGCGAGGGGAAAAGGGAGATTTAATCACCCTAGAGGAGAGGTACAAACATGATATACATGAACTGGAAGCCAAGATTGCTGATTATGAGGTGGAGGTTGAAAGTACAAAGGAGTCCTTTGAATCAGTTTCTGTACAGAGGTTTGAGGCCCTAAATAAACTACGTAGTGTTCAAAGGGAGAAGGATGATCTTGAACAGAAGATGAGAGAAATGGAGGCAGAACTCTTGGACATGCGCCCACAAATTGAAAGGTTGCAGTTATTGGATGTGCAGATTGAAACTTTGAACAAAGAGCTGTCCAGGAAAGAAGATACTATATCAGAGTTAAAAGTGCAAGTAGATGATTATTCTATGAAAAATATGTTGTATAGCCAAGAGGTGGAGGTTCTTAATAAACAAATTCGTGAACTAGAGGAGAGCCTTGATAAAGCAGAGACCAGATCTCGTCATTTGGAACACCAATATGATGATCTGTCAACTGATACTAGTGATGTCATGGAGCAGCTGACACAGTTACAAGAAGTAATCCAGACCTTGAATAAGAGCTTGGATTCTAAAAAAACGGAAATAGTGCTGAGAATAAATGAAATAAGCGAGAAAGAAAATAAAATCACAGAACTGTTGGCGGCACTTGAAGAAAGTGAGAAGCTAAAAAAGAACCTAACTCAACAAGTAGAAAATTTGAAAAATAACACGAAGCAATCCAGTTCCACCATAGGCACACTACAGGACGCAATAGAGTCTTTGAACTTTGAGTTGTCAGCCTCTGAGAAACTACTTAAAGAGAAAACTAGTCAGTATGATTTTATGGAGCAAGAATTGAAAGTGCTAAAGAGTGAACATGAAACTAGTATAAAGCAGTTAGAAGTGACGCAAGATAAACTAAGCAGATCTGAAGAGAGGGTGGGGTCTTTATTATCAAAAATTTGTGAGTTGGACCACTGCATTTTGTCACTCCAGGATGAAGTAGAAAGCAAGAATACTGATGTTGAAAAATATAGAACAAGTCAGGAAAGGTTGCAGTTGAAGTATGAGCAGCTTGAAATGCAAAGAGATATTTTGATAGAGGAACACAGTAAAAAATTAGATTTTCTTGAAATAGAAAATAAAAAGCTGGAGGGAAAAAATAAAAATTATGAAGTTATTCTTTCAGACAGAGTCTTGTTGGAGGAAAAAGCTAAACTTTCTGAACAGGTTTTAGAAGAGAAATCCCAACTTGAAAAGGAAATTGAAGAATTACATAAAAACATTACTGAACAAAACAAACTTCAGGAACACATCAAAGATTTAGAAATAGCGAAGAAGAAGATGGAGGAAAAAATCAAAAACTTTGAAGTACTTCTTTCAGACAGAGTCTTGTTGGAGGAAAAAGCTAAACTTTGTGAACAGGTTGTAGAAGAGAAATCCCAACTTGAAATGGAAATTGAAGAATTACATAAAAACATTACTGAACAAAACAAACTTCAGGAAAAAATCAAAGATCTTGAAATGGAAAAGAAGAAAATGGATGAAAAAATGGAAAACTATGAAGTACTTCTTTCAGACAGAGTCTTGTTGGAGGAAAAAGCTAAACTTTGTGAACAGGTCGTTGAAGAGAAATCCCAGCTTGAAAAGGAAATTGAAGAAATAAGTAAAAATATTACTGAACAAAATAAACTTCAGGAACAAATCAGGGCTCTTGAAACAGCTGCAAAGGATAAAAATGAACTCAAAGAAAGACTTGAGATGGCTGTTGCTGAGAAGGAAGCTTTGGAGAAAAAACTCCAAGAGTATCAGGTTAGATCATAAATATAAACATACATTGTTAAGTAATGAGATTTTAAAATGACTTAATTAGTTCCAACAGCAGATTTTAAAAAAATGACTTAATTAGTTCCAACAGCAGATTTAAAAAAAATAAATCAATATATTCTGCTTGATGTTTTGCCTCTTTTATACTGTAGATGTATTTAGAAAGATAGATAATACCAAAAAATCAATTCGGAAAAATTCGAGATTTTACTGAACATATTTGACAAAGTGATTTAAAATATCAAGGTTGTGCTGCACTGAATGTAATTGGTTCTCTCATATATTACCATGTATTTGCTGTAACTTTATTACCATGTATTTGCTGTAACTTGTTCCTTTAATGATCATCAAAATTTCATTTTAACTTGGAGCAGATTTGCAAGACAGTGGATACAAAGGAAAATCAGACATCTGTAAATACCTTTTATCATTTGGTTAATGAAATTTGTTTAATGAGTAAAGCACTTTTTGTTTTACAAAATAGCTACCACTTACATTCTTAAAACTCTAAAATTACTTGAGACACTGCCATGCAGTTCAATGTTTGAGATTCATTTAACAACAGTTTATTTTAAAAAAAAACATTTTTAACTCAAAATTTCAGATTTTACTCAAATGGGAGCAAAGATGTTCTGATTTGAATAATCAAATGAAAATGGAACGTAATAAGGTGAAAAGTCTTACTCAACAGTTAGAAAAACTGGGTAAACCTCAGACAATCGGCAATAGTGAAGAAAAACTGAGTAAAACTCAGACAATTGGCAATAGCGAAGAAGTAGAGGTAAATTCCTATTTTTTTAACATAATTTTAACCACAGTTATTAGATTTAGAATGTTGCTTATAGTGGCCGGAGGTCATTCGTTCTCAACTAGTCTCATTTCCTTTGGCCAGCACAAGAGGCTTCACAAGCCACTTTGATAGCAAGTAAACATTTCAAGGGCTACATGTAATTACACCTATTATTAAAATAAAGTTGCACCAAATTGTTGTATAGAATTATTTACACATTCTTAATGTACATAATGAAAAACTAAAATAATGTGATATTTATTTATCTTCTCACTTAATTAACTTTTAATATCAATTCTTTGTCATTGCAAAAAGAACTAATAAATAAATCAGGCATCCGCTGGCTGCAATATTTGAAACGATGAGTTGGCCAACCCTGATTTAAACCATAAGCTATGCGATGAGTACTAGTACCAGAATGTTAAAAATACAAGCAAGACCTCTGTTCTAGAAGGTGCTTGAGATTCCCCAGTACTGAACTGGGTCATATCAAATTCCATGTCTGATTTAGCCTGTGTTCTTATGATTATTAGTAGTCAATCCTGTTACTTTACAACTCTTTATGTTCTTCTGCAGATTTTTTTGTTTAACCTCATGATTTTTACCCATTTTTTTTCCACATTATTATTGATAATTTTTTTTATGCACCATATAATGAATATATGAAATGATATTTTTAACCTGTTTGAAATATTTCATTTTTAAAAAAATTATTTTTGTTTTGTTTATTTAGACTCTAAAAGCTGAGCTGCTTGAAGTTAAAAAGGAACGAGATTATTATAGTGACGAAGTAACTGCAATGTGCCAAAGAGCAGAGAGAGACTACAAAACTATCAAAGAATTTAAGCAGCAGAATAACTACATGTCAGCCAGGTTAAAAATTATGAGTGAGTGTTGTTTTTCTTTGGGTTTATTGTTCAAGTTTCTTCAAATGATATTGGTTTCCATTTAGTATTCATTGTATTTTTCTTTTCTTACATTGCCTAGTTTATGAATAAAATGACAGAGATTTAAGCTAAATTATTTAAGTTAGGGAAATGTTTTGCTACTTATTATGATTCATTTATTTTTGCTAAAAAATTATTTTTTTTGCTCATCCTTTGACAGAGTCAATGCTTCAAGTAGAAAAAAATAAAAATAAAGGCATTGTAAACAGTTCTCCGATGCCACAGATTACATGCTTTAATATAAAATCAGATAATGTCAGCAACCTACAAGTCATTCAAGGACAAGCAATTGAACTTGAGGCAGGGAACTCTGTGCCGCCAGATTCGGTCATTATAAATGAATCCGCTGTAAAACCTCCTGTCACTGAGATGGAAAATAAAAATCGGGTAGACATTTCTGATACGTTAGTTGCTATTGAACGTTCTGAGAAAATTAACCCTGTTCTTAATTCATATTCAGAGATAAATCATCTTAAGTCACCTAGCCAAAGACAAACTGTCAATAAATCCCCCTCAGGTACAAAAAGAGATCAGTCTATATCCACCCCTTCACTATCCATCAAAAAATCTAAGAATTCTGAGGATGGGTCATCTCTTAAAACACCAAAACAGTCATCAAAGAAGTCAAAAATAGCCACACCTTCACTACAATGTGACTTGATTTCAAAGTCAAGCAGAGGCATATTGCCCTCTACATTTTCTGAAGAAATGAAAACCAAGTGTAAAATAAATACTCCTAAAAATGGAAAAGTGAACGATTCAGACAGTTCTCAAGATTTGTTAACAGTAAGAGAAAAACTACCTTCATCAAAAGAAGCAACTGGAACTTCTCTTGTTGCTGGGCCAAATCAGAAACTTTCCAGTCTGCCCTATGGTCCTAAAACAATCCCTGCCATAACTGTGAATGACAAAATCATCGATACTAACCTGTCTACACGGATTACTAGAAGAATGTCCTTTCAAAAGAGACGGTCAACTGAGCAGTCACAAGAAGCAGTCGATGGCAAAAAAATGAAGCTTTCTATTGAAGGTTTGTAAATCTTCCCTTTGTGTTCTATGCCATATAATGCTATAAACATCAATTTTGTTTAAATGTTTGTTGTTATTAAAAATATATAAATTTGAACAGAAACAAGCTATGTTGTGATAGGCTGAAGATTAAAAGAAGACAAAAATAAGCTATGGCCATTTTAGCTAAAATTCCTTGTGCAGCTGTCAAAACAAAAATATATATGAAGCATTTTTATACATATATTATATGTGTGTGTGTTCTTTAAATCTGGTAGAAGTATGTAACGTGCAGTGATGCATGTTAAATGAATATCACATTGTATTTAAATAGAAGTAACCTCAAATGAATTTGAGTCATTAGATTTTCTTGATCATAAATGTTAATTTATTTTGCAAATACTGGTGGTTAAAATCAGTTCTTAATGTGCATAATATAGTTTAAAGCATCTACAAATTTATCACAGCAGCAAAGCAGAAAATATAATTGCATGGATGAAGGAGAAATCTGCAGGAATCATGGGGATGTAGCTTGGGTTTATATACAGATATATTTAATTATGTTATTTTATTTACTATGATATTTATGAAGAAAAAATACTTATCCTTATAAATCAGAGGTCCCCAAACTTGTTTGTCTCGTAGACCACTTGTCATATTTTTTGTTTTTGGGTAGACCCCTTGCTTGATTTTTTACAAATTCATTAACTTCAAATGTTTTTTTGACAGGTGGTATAGTGCTACTTACTTTGAAAGATTTAAATTTATAACGGTAGTGAAGTGTAGTTGTGTAGTGTAAATAACTTTTTAAAAAACATGTTAAGTTTTATACATTTATTAATTAAATTCAAATAAAAACGAACCAAATTAAAATTTACTTTCAGTTACATAAAATAGCTGCAGGAAACTGCTAGTTTATAATAATTCTTAAACAGTTTCATATATCAGAAAATATACCTAATAACTTAAATTTTAATATGATTCTTTATCACGTTTTATGTTCATTTATGTTTTTTAAATTTTTACTTCATAGGTACAATTATAATTTATGTAGGAAGATATATGTCTTTATATTATAAGGTAATATTTTGTAAGAAAATAGGTACTATCTGTGTATGTGGATTATTTCATTCATGGAATGCCAAAATAGAAGTCATGATCTGCTTACATGAGATCAACTATCGTTGACCCCCATATTCATTTCATGGACCCCCAATTATTATTTTTCGCTGATATGGACCCCTTGCAAGTTGTTGTCGAACCCTGGGGGTCGATATAGACCACTTTGGGAATCACTGCTATAAATGAAAGAAATGGAAAAAATTATTTTTTAAAAAATAAAATTTTATTGCTAATTGATATGATGTAAATACTCTCTGAACTGGTCACCAAAGTAGAGGACTGTTCATTTTTTGTAGGAAGACATGTGAGCAATTAATATTTGTGTAGTAATAATCAAATAATAATTATACTTTTAGATACGTAATCAAAACTTTCTTTTTCATATGGTTTAGTTATGTATCTTTGGTTTAGTAATTTCACTGAAATATTTATATTTCTAGTTTGCTGAACACAAAAAATCCTAAAATTAGATATAGAGCTTAGAATTAAGGGGTGCTTTAAATGGTTCATTAGCTGGATTCTGGCATTACCAATCATAGTGTATGGATATGTGGATATATTTTTATCAACAGCTAAAAAAGATGATGGCACGACTTCCATTTAGGTATAGCAACATAGCAATTAATTCATAAGCTTGTCTTAAATTTTCTTCAGAAACCATTCCTGAGACAAAACCAGAGATTAAACCACCATCAAGGCGGACACGGCAACAGGTACAACAAATAAGCAAACCTCCATCCTCTCCAAAAAAATGTACTTTGGTAAGTTTCATAATGTTAAACAGATTTTTTAGCCTTTATGATTAGTGAGTTTAAAGTTGTTGTTTTTTATCTATATGTTATCGGCAACTGCTGCTGTAATGCTGTCTACTCTATGGATAAAGCTGTTGCAACTGTTGACATACTTGTTTTTTTTTTGGTAAACATTTGTTTCATTTTCTAAATTGTTTGTCAGCAAAGTGCTTAGGTTTTGAAAATGCCATCAAGGTAGTTGTGGGTCCTAGCATTTTAACTCTAGGCTCCAAAGAATCTAGCAATGACAGAAAGGTTTTAATATTATAAAAAAATATATATTATTTAAATTTGAAGCCTTTATATTTTATGTTATTGTTATTTACCTTTTTTAAAAAAAATATTTAAAAGTATTTTTCATTTTTATTGACTAGCGCTACTTTTGAATAATATCCAGATTTCCATAAAGTCAATAATAATGTTTAATAATATTTTTAAAAGCCAAGTCTTTGAATGATTTGATTGTTCTAACTCATTCACACAACTTAGAAAAAAAAATTAAAAGGGGAAAACACACAAACCACACAGAAAAACAGTAATCAATGCAGAAAAAAAGGGAATCAGTTACTGTATGTGGTATTAATTTATTATAAATAAACTTTAAAACTTGATTATTCTCAACTCATCTGTATTTTGCTACATTATTTTATTAATATGTCTCAAAACATCATTTCCTCTACAGCCCAACAGCAATGTCTTAGCCACAATCACTAACAGTCCAAAGAAATCAGTTCTTCCCAATGACAGCAGTAAATCAAGAGTTAGACATTTAAGATCTCCTAAACACAGAAAACCCCCAACAGCCAAGGGATCACCTGGTGGAAAACCTGAGTGTAATCAACAGTAACTTCTTCCCCCCCCCCCCCCCCCCCCAACTTAACACATACTATGTAAAGATTGTGACATTTAAATAACATTTTTTATCTAAGTTTAGTGTACAAAATGTATTCTAGGAAGTTTAAGATGGATTCACTTATTATTTGTACACCTATTAACATGAGGCACATTTTTGAAAATATTTTGGGGGTCACAATAAGGTGGAAACATTATGAAGATCTGGCTTTTATTGTAGGTACATTTTAATGTATTTCAGATTTGGTTAAATACCATGCCTCCTTTCACAGAACCTGTTAGTAGTGTTAGATGGTTAATAATTTGTTAAAAATTACAAATCTCTGCACTCTTGACACTTGTTATAGCATAAGAAGTTTTCTAACTCATTTCTACAGGGACAAGTAGTGTACTTATAATACATAATTTTTAAATTGATACTTTAATTAGAACAAATGTTGCAAGATTTCTAATGAACATATTATTTGTACCCAGCAAACCTTATACAAAGTGTCCTTACTTTACCAACCCTCTTTCAGCCATACATCATTTCATCATTATACATTAGGTCACCCATTAATCCTCATTCTTTAAGTGTCCTTTCATCATAGACCCTCAGAATGAATGTACGTGTGTGTGTACAGCAAAATGTCACTGTCATACCTATCAAGAATTATTTTATTTATTTAAATACTTTGTGGTAAAAAAAATACAGAACACCATTTCACATTACTAAGTTTGATTTTAATGATCAATAAAAGCACTTGAAATAAGCCATTGAGTGAAAAATTAGTATACTAAAACAAGGCTTTGTTGCATTTATTTATAAATTCTTGATATCTAGCTCAAACTATTTATATGATTTTTGTGTATGAATGAAGTTAAAATTTTATTTCTTGAGAAATAAAATATTGAATGGATGCATTGTCATTAAGATGTCAATTCCTTGATATTAACTGACTATGTTAAATTAGCAAAACAAGGTATGGGGAAACCTGAAAAAAGGACGCAACAAAACAACAAACTTGTCTTTCAAGAAGCCTTCTTCAGCGAACAAACAACACTAAAAGCAATATAAAATAAACGCTTACCGTAGCTGCAATGTAGTAGCAGAGAGGACATCGAGGGGAATGTCCTCTCTGAAAATGCATTGCAGCTAAGTGTTGATTTTCTTTTTACTTTGTTTGTTCACTGAAGAAAGCTTCTTGCCGACAAGTTTTGTTGCATCCTTTTTTCAGGTTTTCCCATACTTTGTTTTGTTCATTTACTTATTCTGATTGCCGTCTTTTCCCCTTATTTCTGTGTTAAATGAGTTACGGTAATTTTAATATGTCTAACCTTATACAGACAAACATTTTGAAGAACAATGTATATATATTTTTTATAGTATAATTTATGCAATTCATATAATTATTCTGGCTCTTTGTTTATTTAAAATACAAGTAAAGGTTTTGCAATGTAGTTTACTGACAAGACTTTTTAATAATTGTTTGATATGGTCTAAAAAATGTAATCTACGTTTTTTTCATTCATTTTTTTGCATGAGCTACATTTTTCATTGTGAGTGAATATACAAACATTTGGGTATTACCTTTTCTATTAAGTTTGTTGTACCCGTATGAGTTGTATAAAAAAAATATTATTGGAGGGGTGGGAGCCTTTTTTTTATACTACTTATAAACAATTGTATTAATTCATGTTGCAACTATTTGAATAAAATATTCAAATCTCTCTTGTATGTTTGCTCAATATTTGTTAAAAGGTGTAGCACAAGAAGTTTTCTAACTCCTTTCTACTTGAGCATTAATTTGGGAAAGTCTGGGATCAATTTGTCAATTAAAAGTGAAAATGAGAAGTATACTATATAGTAAAACAAAATAATGCGTTCAAAAAGAAATTTGACGCAAAATTTTAACGTGTAATCTAAAAAAAAGATTCGACCAAATTTCCGTCGATCAATTTTGAACAACATCTGAAGAAAATGTTCATCGCACCAACGAATACAGCTTGTAACAAAATTGCGGTATACGCCTTCCCCTTCGGATATTAAGCCATCGGCGGTGGTAACATTAGCAAATTTAATGATTTAAACAGCGTTGCTTGGGCTCTTGATATCATTGGCATATATTGTATACATGACACGGGAGAGAACACAATCTTGTGGCGCCTCGTTCCTCATCCATCTATTTAATGTAATTTATGGTCACATGGCCGGCGCTAGACATTTTAAGTATTTTAGGTTGGGTCAAAATGGGCAATTGTCACCCTCTGAAAAATTATGGTAAGAATTCAGTAAAAAAAAATTTGGCGCCTGTGTGATGATCACGCATCGTACCCGCCTAGAGCCGGTCCTGTATGGTCATTTACGTTGACATATTGTGGGCGATTTGTTAAAAAGTTCAGTATCCACGCTTGAATCTTTTAATTTAGATGACAGACGTCTTTCTATTTCTAGTTCTCTCCAAGCCAGATAGCATTGCCTGTGACTATTGTTTCTATCGTGTTATGTGATGTGAATACATCATTTTCGTACTTCATATAGCACAAAGTTTAGAGCATGAAGTTCATGGAGTATATTTTTTTATATCCAATGTTGTTTTTGTTCTAAAAAATTTGGTTTTGTAAAACATTTGTAAAATCCTTCATTTCATGTGCTCCCTATGAGCTCCATGGTCTCCAGGACACTGTACTGGGCCGAATTTAGACTTGCTGGGGCACTAAGCTATACAAAGGCCCCCTACCGTTTGAAATTACATGAGGTGGTAAAAGAAAAATTAAAAAATATATAGCTGGCAGATTGTAGCTTATTTAGGGTATACGTAAATCCTCCACTGCAGTGTACCAATGTTGAACTGCACCCCTCTCCTCGGGTCTTAGTGTTTCAAACTACCACCATAAAGCTATGTTCACCAGGGATTTGGAGCAGGCTTTTTTTTTTTTATCTGAGCTCCGGCAAATTTAAAAATAAGTGAGGGTGGTTGAAAGAAAGTGTTAAAAAAATATTTTTTTATAAATTATTATTGTCATATTATCCATCTTATTAACTAAAGAATGTAGACATGCATGTTCCAGCAAAATAGCTGGTAGAATTGTGAGACAACAAAACTGGTGGACGATTGGGGCAAAATACAGTGTCAGCTTAAAAAGTCGTGTATTATAGGCGAGAACAAAAAATGCCTCCCCTTAATAATAAATAATGATAATTCATTTATTTTAATCAGTTTGAAGTTTTATAATAAACTGAATAATTTATTAATTTAAATTTAATGTTTAAACTCATATTCTTAAACTGGCATGTGTTTAACAGAGTTTTTATATTAGTACCAGCGGTGGCCAATAAAAAAGATCTATTTGATAGCTAGTAAACCGTTCGCGGGCCGCATGTTTTAACACTTGATATTTAACATATTTATATAAACAACCATTAAATGTCGTATAGAATGTCGGGGGCCTTAATGTTGGAGGCCTTATTGACGTGGGCCTTTTGTCCACCTTTTGACGGGACCTTTTAATGGGGCCAATTTGGTCGGGGCCGATTTGTAAAAGGCTGCTTTGTTGTGGACATTTTGTCGTGAAACGGGTTATAAGTGACGAAATCTGTTTTAGTATAGTGTAATAGGCCTACTTATACTTCAATGCAGACAGTTAAAACATTATTATTATTATTATTATTATTATGGGTAGTTTTCTATAGCGTGGTACCCCAGCCTAGGGCTGGGCTCACCACGCTGTACATGCAAATTAAAATGAACTTAAAAATATAAATTAAAAACCAACCATTCCATAACAATTTACATGTGAAGCCATGGACGGCACTCAGCAGCATCGTTTAACTTTCAGAGGGGGAATCAGTCAGGATAGTAAAGTTTAAAGAGGTGTGTTGTGAGTGCAGTTTTGAAGGCTGTGATGGTTGATATATTTCTGATGTGTAGTGGAAGAGAATTCCATTGTTTGGGGGCACAGTAAGAGAAAGATCTTTCACCGTATGTTTTTGTGCGAGTCTTAGGGACAGAAAGAATACGATCGTCTGCGGAGGAGCGAAGCTGTCGAAGGGGTGAATAGACAGAGAGAATTTCGGTTAGATATGAAGGGCAGGAATTCGAGAAAAAGTGGTGGCACAGAACAGAGAGTTTATAATCAATCCGTGCTTGTACAGGGAGCCAATGAAGTGAATGAAGTAGTGGTGTGACGTGATCACGTTTTTTTGCCTTTAAAACTAGCCTAGCAGCTGAGTTTTGAACCTTTTGTAATCTTTCTAAGAAGTGTTTTGGTGAGCCTGACAGAAGAGAGTTGCAGTAGTCAAGACGAGAGAGAACAAGAGCACAGACTAAGGTTTTTGTTGCACTAACTGTGAGGTAGTGGCGGATGGAGCTGATCTGACGGATAGCAGTGTATGCAGAGCGACAAATGTGAGATATATGTTTATCTAGAGACATGTTGTTAGACAGAATATAACCAAGATTCCTAGTTGAGTATGTAAACTGTATGTCTGAGTTACCTACTTGAAATGAGGTGGGGAGAGCTGAGTTAGAGGATGATTTGTGATCATGAATAAGAAGTGCTTCCGTTTTGTCATCGTTAAGTTTCAACTTGCTGAGTATCATCCATGACTTGACATCACCAATACACTCCTGCAAAGTCCGGACAGCTGAATCTACAAGAGAGGGATGGGTATGCTTGTATAGTTGCGTATCATCCGCGAAAGACTGGCTCCCAACAGCATGCCTCTCGAGCAAGAGGAGCAGTGGCCTGGTATACATTGTAAATAGAACCGGGCCCAAAACGGACCCCTGTGGCACTCCATACACCAAGTCAGCACTGCTGGAGATACAGCCATCGACAGCGACTGCCTGCGTTCTATCAGAGAGGAACGACCTAAACCAAGACAAAACAGAACCAGAAATGCCAAAGTAATTTTCAAGCGTTTTGTAAAGGGTTTCATGGTCGACAGTGTCAAAGGCCGCACTGAGGTCCAAGAGGATCAGGAGGGAGACATCACCACTGTCCAATGCAAGCAAGAGGTCATTGGTGACTTTCAAGAGAGCCGTCTCAGTGCTATGGAAAGGTCTATAGGCTGATTGATTAGGACTGAGAAGAGAGTTGTCATTTAAGTAAGCAAAAAGTTGTTTTAGAACTAGTTTTTCAATGACCTTAGACAAAAATGATAAGTGAGATACAGGTCTATAGTTTTTAAAATTATTTTCATCCAGACCAGGCTTCTTAAGCAATGGTTTGATGACAGCTGACTTACAAATAGATGGAACAGTGCCCGATGACAAGCTTTCATTGACTATGTTGGTTATCGTTGGGAGCAAATGATCTAACGACTCAACCAACAGGGGGGTGGGGATGGGGTCCAAAGAACATGACGTAGGCTTAGACTCCAGAATAGTAATTTTGACCTCCTGTTCTGAAACCGGCTTAAAAATTTCGAAATGTGAACTAACACAAGAAAAGGGTGGCAATTCTAAGGGGGGTATGTCAAGACAATCAAGCTCAGCGCGGATGTCAGCAACTTTGCTTGTAAAGAAATTGCAGAACATCTCTGGTTGCTGGGGCAACGGATACACTGAAGGAAGAGCAATTCCTTTGTTAATCCCTCTGAGATTGCTACAAACATCGAACAACTGCTTGCAGGTTTTACCCATAATTATCTTTTGGCTAAAATACAAAGTTTTTGCTCGACAAACAATTTTGGTCACACGTTTCTTGGCAGCATAATACATCTGCCTAAAAACAACAAGACCTGACCTAAGCCACTTCTTTTCCGCGCTACGCCGCTCTTTCTTGGCACTGCGTAGTTCCTCCCTTATGGTTGCATACCAGGGAGCTGACCGTGCTGACCTAACAATACGGCGGGTTAGGGGGGCATGCCGTTCAAGCACAGTGCGCAATGCACTGTGTAGTGTTTCCAAAGTAGGGCAGAGGGCAGGGGACACTTCCAAACTCAGATCACGCTTAAAGGCATCCCTTTTTATAGTACACAAACTGCGGACCTCCCTGGATTGAAGGAGAGGAGAGGATGCATTAACGTTAAGCTCACAAACAACACAGAAGTGGTCTGAGGAAAGCTCTTGAGTGACTGAAGTAGAGGTAACTACAAAATCATGAGGCCTATGCAGCACCCAATCAATAATATGTCCACGATTATGAGTCGGTTGGTCGACTAATTGCTTAAGACAAAATAAGTCCAAAAGATCAATCAATTTAGCAGTGGAGGGATTCTGTGGCTGGTCGAAGTGAATGTTCATATCCCCTACTACAATATAAGTGCCAGCCAATGTGTTGCAATGATCCAGCAGATCCGGGAACTCCCGATGAAACACAGCATCAGTAAGTTTATTTTTCCTGCTAGGGCAGATGCGATAAATGCATATAAAATGAACGATCTGCTGGGGCACCGACAAGGTAAGTTGAACCGCTTCAAACGATGTGTGAGCAAACGAAAACTCTGTGACAAAGGCTAGATAACGGGACAACGTGTCATTATAGATGACAGCAAGGCCACCACCACGAGTTGCACGAGGAAATGATCTGGCAGAATAACCAGGGGGAGCGAGATCAGTACATTTTCCTTCATCGCCAGTCAGCCGAAACCAGGTCTCCTGGATAAACAGAATGTCAATTCGCCTATCTGTGATAAATTCGGAGACTGCGATACGTTTCTCACAAGGGCCAAGCGACTGAGCGTTAAATGAGGCGATGCGAAGCTGTCTGTTGCTTGAAGGTGGAGAGGTGTCGATGCGAATGAGGTTGTTTGGGTTAGAAAAGCGTTGAGTAAATCTTGAGGATGAAGGATTGCCATGTTGTTTTATTTTCCGTCTACCACCACGATGGGTACGTTTCCGGGGTAGGCCTCGACCAATGGAAAGTTCCTTCAGTCGACACACGAGGTCAGCGGTCAAGTGCGTACGCTGGACATTCATTGACAATAGGCGGTCACGTGTGTATATCAGAACATGTCGATTACCATCATGGGGTCGGAATGTGTCACCAGCAGCTTGCATGATTGTCCGGTTAACAAGATAGCGGCAATTTTCATAGAGCTTCACAACGAAGAAAAGCCAACATTATAAGTCTGAAGTTGGGAGGGACAAAAAACGTAACTCGATGAAAGCAGCGATCCATGGCGAATATCACGATATAAATATACTGAGAATCAGGCTAACACACATTAAAAGTACTATATGATCTAGAGCTCGAGCCTATACATGCCTGCAAGGCGTAGTCCCGTTCTCTAGACAGTTCTTAGTGTCCCGAATTGAATTTTTCATTATTATAACAATAATTATAGAACACTTTCCTATTTTTTTAACAATTTCGGTACACATAAGTATCTAAGGCAGCCATCTATGGTCGGTGGCGTAGCTATGGTGGGTGTCACCCGGGGCGAAACAATATTTTTGCCACCCGGCCCACCCTCTTCCACGAAAAATAATGGTTGCATCCTTTTAGAAATCACACTCAAGACAAAGTATTTATAATTTTAACAGATCTAAATGTAAGATTTTTGCATTCAACCCCCTTCATGGGCTCCCTATGACTTCAGTTGGCTTAAAATGCTACCCCTCCATGTAAAGAAAGAAAATGCCGCCCGGTGTGGACCACCCCTCCGCAACCCATTCACACACCGTTGCCTGTCGTTAGTGTCGTTTTATGAAAACTGTTTTAATAAAATTGTATATATTTCTGGAATAATATAATTATAGGGATATAAAATACATTAAAAATAAAACTATTCATGTTGATTTTTTTTTTACACTGCTTTAAAAAAAATAAATATATATATATATATAATAATAACGTTCTAAAAAGTAGGCATATTGAATATAATTTACCTAAAACCTGGCTAACCTTTTCAGGAAAACCCAATTCCAATCTAATATTGGGAAATTTCCCAAGATCTTGGGAATTCACGACCCCCATTGGGATCTGGGGAATAATTTTGAAAATCAGGAAAAACCTTGGGAAATATTAACAGGGGGAAGATTTTTTTTTACATATTTTTAAGAACGCAAACAAATATGCGATAAAAATTAAAGTGAAAATAAAGCAAAATAGTTTTTAAAGTAACAAGGAAAAAGTGTATTGTTTTAACTCTTTTCTGGTTTTAATTTTTAAAACAATTCATAAATAGATAAGAAATCTTCTGTAACTGAAGTTAAAAATTTAGAAGTATTAAAAAGTTAATAATTAAAGAAATTCAATTTTCTCTTCTTTTTTTTTTTTACTTTGAATACTAAAAATTACATCCAGGCGTTGAAAGTTTGTCAAATTGACCTTGTATACCATATGTATAGAACAGTCTCAACAATAAATAAACTGATAATAAATCTTGAAATCTCAAAGGAAATCAATATAGACTATTAATATTATAGAACTTGTGAGGTGGGGGGCAGTAGGCTCGGAAACTTTATCATTAGGCTATTAGGCTATTAGACATTAGTAACCATACGAAAAACAGTACAAGCCAAAGAGGTAACGATAGTGTTCAATCAATAATCGATAGTTAAATTTGATGAATTTCAGTTACTTCTACAATGTGTTCAAACTATGATGCATCTGTTAAAAAATCCAGCCTAATTTTCATCAATTGGAAAAAAATTGTTGTGCATTTACGCACAGGTAATTAAGATGTTAAAAGTATACGGGTACATTGTAGGATTAAAACTGAACAGTTCATTTAAACAGTATTTTGTTTGAAAAAAAATAATTATAATGTAAATTTACAATTTAAAAAATACTTATTGTCTTCATATAATGTCAATCAATTTTAACTACAATTATTATTATTAAATTCTGCTTTATTGCTTTGCAAACCCCATTACACCCATACCTCGCTTTACGGCCTAGATACGTTCCGGAAAAGTTGGCCGTAAAGCGAAAAGCTGTATAATGAATCAATAATTTTGATATAAACCCATACAAATTTAATTGGATCTGTTCCAATTTTTGTATACAATAAGATAGTCGTTAGTTCATAAATCATTTTATTCTTTTCATTTCCTAAAAAAATAAAAGTACAAAACATTGTAATAGTAAACAGAAATTTAAAAAATAAACATATAAATTAAAAAACAAAATAAATCATATGCACATATTTATACAGAAAATAAAATTCACCAATTAATCCAAACAAACAAGACAGGAACAAACACGTCAACTTACTGAGTCACAGGATATGAATAAGGTGGGATAGCACAGGAAATAAGGCAGATTACTAAAGCAGAGCCGCCTAAGGGGAGGTTGAAACTAAAGAGAGGGTATCTATTGGCCGTATAATGAAACATCGTGGGCCGTAAACCGAAAAAGTGCCATAATTTGAAGTTGGCCGTAAAGCGAAAAGCCGTATAAAGAGCGGCACTATAGGTGTACTAATCTACAGACTTACAATAAGAAAAAAACATGTTTTTGATGATGAACCTGTTGCCCTTGTAATAGTTGTAAAGAGACGTCTGTGTTGATTAGCCCTGTGAGCTTTGTTTCAAAGGACTTCTATTACACATGTAGATAATATTTTTACCAGAAAATTTGGAGGTAATATTTAATTTAGTAGCCTAACTCCAGTGGGTATGGAGATTTTTGGATTATAAATATGATTTTTTTTCAAAATCAAATTTTTTTTCTTTTACGTGATAAATATTTTTTTAAATGTCTTTTAAAATAAAATTCAGTCAATTTCTGTACCCCGAGTTTCAGGGGGCATTAATTCAAGCTATTATTGCATTAATTACTAAATAGAAAACCCCTTTTAACGAAAACTCTATTATAATTAAATGATCTTGGGAAATCTTGGGAAATTTTTTGACAAAATCTTGGGAACTTTTAAAAAAGTGAGTGGCAGCCCTGATTGCACTTGTTCGTTCAATCGGAACAGCCAGTTCAACACTTGTCAACAGTAACATTTGTGCTTTGAATTAGACATTTCTTCAGGCAGGGTATGCTAAACATGTAGTAGGCCTATGCCTTTATGATAAATATATATTTAGATAATCCCGCCAATTCAATAATAAGTAAAATGACATGATAGTGATTCAGTTGAGTGATAGGCAGGGCATATTTGCTGCTAAGCAAATTAGACATAATAACTTTATTAAAATTTAAAACCATAATACCAAATTATAATGAGCACTATAATAGTAATAGTAGCCTAGGCCTATCTTATAGTGTTACAGGCTAGTTACTTGTAGTATTGTTTAAGTTTATGACATGAAGTTCATGAAGGAAGGCGAAATGGCTGTACTATACTATAGATTAGGTCTCAAATCAATGTCAAATGTGACTGACTATGATGATGAATGGAGCATATTTTTATTGTTAGCTTATTGATTGTATTAGGTACTTCACTAAAAATTTCAAAGTTGTTATATATTAATGAAACTTATATCATTAGAAAGGACTTAGTATTTCCTTTCCATTGATACCAAGTTTATGTTTCTATCTTTATTAGAAAAAAAGTTATGACATTTTTAGTGTCAGAATTTTTCCTTATATAGCCTTAGTAAATAATTTCCAAAATTCTGTGACCGAAAAAAGACATCTTTGACACTCAAAATGCGATAACTTTTTATTCAGCAAAGTTAAAGCTCTGAAATTTGCAACACATTTCAATTAAGTATTGGGCTTTAATAATAAATAATTGTCATGCAAATGCTACAATAAATATATTAATGCGAGGGAATTGAACAACAGAGGGTACGTAAATTTCATTAAACATTTAGCGCCTGTTCTCAATACTCAAAATGCCATAACTCTTTTATCTGTAAAGTTAAAGCCCTCAAATTTTCAGCATAGTTTAATTAAGTAGTGGGCTTTTATAATAAGCCATTTTCATATTATTATCTTAACTAATGTATTCATGCGTGGGATTTGAACAACGGAGGGTAAGTATATTTCATTAAACATTTAGCGCCTGTTCTCAATACTCAAAATGCCATAACTTTTTTATCTGTAAAGATAAAGCCCTGAAATTTTCAGCTTAGTTTAATTAGGTATTGGGCTATTATAATAAGCCCTTTAAATATTAATACATCAATAAATTAATTAAATCAGAGGCATTTGAGCAACTGAGAGTGAATAAATTTAATTTTAAAATGCAGCCTGTTTGTGCATTAAAAATACAAATTGCATAAATATTACTATTACCAATTCAAACTATTGTTAATGCATACAATCATATAGTCAATTAATATTATTACTGTGAATAAACAGAAAAGATTTATAAAATTATTTATAATAATGGATAAGTCGCATTGAAAAAATGCTAATCATCCATGTTCCAATCCATGAAATTGACAATCCAAGTAGCCATGCTAGTGCTATTAGTATTCAACATCCACAGTAGAAATGGTGATCACTTAATATTATAATAGTACTTTTATAGTTCACCGAGCAGCTGAATAAAAGAATACATTTTCTTTACTAGAAAAGATGATAGTCAAAAGTAACGTTTTGGTTGAGCCCATGGCAATCTTGATCAAATTTGTGACAGTTATAGATATCATTGGTAATGATTCAGTTTATGACATAGATGAATGTAGTCCTAGTGTAGATTCCATTGGTAATGAACAGTTTTTCAAAAATGGTTTACACTGTGTCAATATTGTTGATTCCACAAATGACGATGATAAATAGAAGTCCAATGTGTATAAATTGCCAAACAAATGCAGTTGATGGTGAAAAATATCAATAGATGTTAAGGTTATGCTCTGGTAGTCCATACTGTGGTGGATTGTCCAGTTGGACATTCAGTCACACCTGACAGGTTTTTGTTAAAACAGGAAAGTCCAATACAACAAAGTTAAATTGTTCACGCAGACACATTTTGGCAGTAGAGGCCATATCCAAGAGAAGTATCCAGAAAAGTTTTGCTGAAGAAACACTTGGTACAGCTAGGTACCTAGTCAGTACCTCTAAGCAGAAGAGGCACTATCTTCCACTTCATCGCTACACAAACGCCTTGTAATTAAATGTTGGTCTCGTAGTAAAGACAAACTGAAATAGAGATAGAAATAAATTCATTTTAACTAAACACAAAATAAGCATATTATCGTAAGTAACAAAAGGTACCATCTATATTTGATTTTTATATATATTTAAGTAAAGATTGTATATTTCCGTGTGGTAGTTTTGTAATTAAATTATTAATTAATTAAGACAATGGTGATTTAATTTATCCTGTCTATTCAGTATAGATAATATATTATGATGTTCTAATATTATTGTTATTCAGAGTAAGCCAAGTATTTATTACATATCCATTAGGGAACATTATTCATTCATCGGATATAAAGTTACTTATATAAAAAAAGTCTGGTAGTCGAGTCCCCATTACAGCTTGTCCAAATGGAATGAACAGGTGTGAATCCGGGATACGAGTAGTACTAGAAGTAGAAGCACAACTCTTCACAGCTCCTCCAAAAAGTGGTGGTGACATGGCTGTATATTTAAAAGAAAGAAAATGATAAGACGTTTAAGTAAGAAATGTTAACACCAATATTTGAATACAAACTACGGGCTTAGCTGTTAATGTTATTTTACAAATGAAAATGTCAAATGAATTTATTCAATGACCAGAATTCAGAGTGACTGGACTAAGCCTGAAAAGTCAAATATAATAGCTTTGAACTAAAGCAGTAAAGCTTAAAAAGGGTGTACAAAAGTAAAATTAAAAAAGGGATACATATTTAGAAGATAAATATAAATAAAATTATGTAACCTAGTAAAAATTGACAATGAAGTTCAGTAGCTGCCGAGCCTACAATTAATTGATTATATAAAATGAGTTTAAGATAAATTATATCAATATCATTAAGGACATTATTATCCATTACCAAAAATATAATTTACTATTGGATATTTTGATAATTTTTACAATTAAAACATAGATTTAAATGACTAAAGTTGATTTAGTTATGACATGGTGTATTCATGAATATAAATTTTATTATTAAAAAAAAATAATGAAATTTCATAAAATATGTATAAATTTGTTTTCAGTCATAAAATTAAAACAAATTAAGTAATATTAATGAACTGGATGGCTTTTAAAAACAAAAGATTATAAAGATTTTAAATACTTCTTATGCAATAAGAATAATAATAACTGAGAATGGCTATCACTTCCGGTTCATTTGGCCTACTCGATAACTGGTTATGAATTATGCTCAGGCATCATACCTATTTATACAATTTACGACCTATCTAAATGTCATCATGTGTCTTGTTTCAATTAGTTAAATTGTTCTTACACTCAATACAAAAAAAATTAATTGCAATACTATTATAGTTTCCGAAATATAGTGCTAGCAAACTTACCGGTTTTCCTAACGAAAGATATCTGTTACAAGCCATGTCAGTCCGGTGAAAAAGTTTATGTTGTAATGATCGACGTCCTCGTGTGCACAAAACAGACTATAGTAAGTTCATAGTCTCTCCCTTACGTGGACAAAGGAAACTAAATATAAATACGACCCCGTGACCTACCGGCATTGACCGGTCACCGGTTTATGGTCTGTTTCCGACATCCGAAAAATCGATCCGCGCGCGCCGCTTAGCGAAGTACCTAATTGTATGTTTCCATTAAAAAATGTTGGTCTCATTCTCATTTTTTAATGGCGATCCTAAAGTTCTTCCAGACAAGTAATTTTAGTATACATTATTAACTATTAACTTTAAATTTATGGACCATTTGCAACCCGGCAACTCCTAATAATAATATTGACTATATTGACTATTCAAATTATACTATATTACTATAGTCTATCATAATAGGATGATTAAGATTATTATTGGATTGACAGTCAGCACTTTCAACACAAAAAAAACACAACATAAATGGAAGCAGTATCTCCTCAATCAAATGGGACAAATAAAATGACATGGCCAATCATTGAATTCACTCAGTCCAAAACTGTATGTCACCTAAATATGCCTAATAGGCCTTTAATGGCCTGGATTTTGTGTATGCGTAAGGCAGTGATGGTGAACCTTTTAGAGACTGAGTGCTCAGACTGCAACCCAAATCCCATTCAACATGTCAACATTGAGTTTGATTAGTTTGAACCTGAAATTTAGTTACTGAGGCAACTTGGTTTGTATGCTGATAGAGAGGGTGCTGTGTTCATCTTGCTGCACATGTTGTGCCATAGGTTCATCACCACTGGCCTAGGCCATAGACCTAATTATCATAGGTTGCATTGTCAGATTGTCAACATCAGCAATAGTGCTACAGTGACTCAGGCTACAGCCCATTGAGGAGTCTGACTTTCACCACATCCTTCCACTCAGATTGATCCCTGGCTTTTTGTCTCCATGCATGGATCCTCATCAATCCATCTCAGTTTGCAGATGAACCATCTGCCCTTAGGTTCTGTCTATAAATCACTTTTGATCCTTATACTCTGGCTCTGGTATATTCATGAGGTGCCCTGTCTAGGCTGGGTGAAAAATGTGACTACTCACTGCTATCTACTTACAAATTTATGGGACTAAACATATGTATTTAAATGGACTAAGAGCATACAATTGTTTTAATTATAAATTATATTATTTTGTATGCTCTGGTGCTGTTTGCGTGTAATATATTAAACATTGATCAATAATTTATCAATAGTAGGCTTTAAAGGGCCATCCATAAATGACATGACACTATTATTGCAGAGCTGCACCCCCCTACCCCCCTGAAAAAAAATTGTAACACTTAGTAGACACATTTATCATCGTAGTTACACTTTAGTGACCCGCCCTCCTCTGCCCAGATGCAAGACATTCTTTATGGATGGGCCCTAATTTAATTCTGTAAATATAGAACTTGTATTATTAATAATTTTTCATGTTTTGGGGCTATTTCTAGCTTATAACAAGGGTTGTACATATTAATTGGCAGGTAATTGCAAGCAATCATATTCATTTTTTAGATTGATCTGCATTAGCATTGTTTGACTGATTAATCAGATAACATGACTATAGAAAATGATTTCCAATGATTTCCATTTTTTAGTTGTAAATTTGAATGGAGCCACGGGACATTTTTAAATGGGACATGCATTTTTCAATATTTGTTAGCTTTTATTTGCCAAAAAAACATACTGGAATTTGCTTTTTTACTGAGAAAAATGACTGGCTCTTGAATTAATAATGTTGTCTATCCATCAGGATTGACTTTAGAAGTCTTAAAGTTAAATTTTTTTTTATTATAGCATTATTTGCATAATCTAAAATTTTTCCTTATTACATTTATCCTCAACAGTGCACATACAAAAATAATGGTTGCATTTTTTGTTGAAATAAAACTTAAGACAAAGTACAGTCGAACCCTCTAATCTCGACCTCGGCTAATTCGCCAACCCTATTAAGTCGACGTTTTTGAAGTGGAACCGCCAAATTCTCTCTTTGTCTTAGCATTTTCTCATCGGTTATGTCGATTCTTTTATGTCGCCGAACCCTAATATCTCGAGCACAAAAGAGGGTCAAATTTGCCACTTAACGTTGATTATCTCGATCCCCGTGACCAATCACCAGCTTTTGAAAAGTTAGTTATTGATGCCACTTCACCATCTCACTACCGTATTTACGCGTTTGTATCGACAATCCCATCTTAGCAGTGCATTGTTGGTTGTCAAGGAAATTTGTGGCATACGAGACACATGGGTAGGGGCAGGGCCGACCCTAACAATTGCGGGGCCCTATGCGAAACTGATTGCGCGGGGCCCAGTCTGGGTAGGAATAAGGATAATAAGTGAAAATTAAGATTTTGTATTAGAAAATAAATTCGGGGCGGGGCCTATGAAAGTGCGGGGCCCATTGCGGCCGCATAGGTTGCAGTGGCCAAAGGCCGGCCATGGGTAGGGGGATTGGTAGGTGTGTCAAAGGTTATAAAAATATCACCGCAACGTATCGTATTGATCGTGATGGTCATATTGTTGCTTTGTGTGTCACAGTGAACTAGCTATCTGCGGGTGGGGGAAGGTTGGTTCCGCCGAGCGAAATAATGACGTCACAGCACGGAAAGACGGACTACAGTGTGTTGTGACTATGTCATGTTAAATATTGCCACTACAGTTACAGCGATCTCTTTATGAAAACACAAAGCAATAGTATACGCAGTGGCGTAGCGAGCTTAACTCGCGCCCGGGGCACAATACCTTTTTAGCGCCTCTCCCTCTATTCGAAAACCATACAATATTATATGTAAAATATACTATTTGGCGCCCCTCTGTGAGTAGCGCCCGGGGCATGATGCCCTCCTTGCCCCCCTCGCTACGCGACTGAGTATATGGGCATACGATAACTGCGAACGTGTTGTTAGCAAACATGTATGTACATTTTTATAGCATGACGATCGCTTCATCAAACAAATAACGGCAACGCTGTTGTGTAAAAAAAAACTCCAAAAACACGTGCATGTACATTCTCATTTATTAACGCACATCATGTATATAAAGAAATTTCAAGCACATGTTAATATATTGCCGCCATATTGGTTTTCGTTTATCTCGATCCTCGGTTATCTCGACGCCTTTGGCATACCCCGTGGCCGTCGACATAACCGGGTTCTACTGTATTTATAATTTTAACAGATGCAAGCTAGCATTGTAAATTGATTAGGTTTGGCATTATCTATGGTGAATCTAAGAAAGTACATAACCCTTCAACCATATATAAATGTTTATATTTCTGTTTGCTCATATATTTAATGTACCAATCATATTGCATTTGTTTCATCTTCTGGATAAGTAAAAAAATATTAATTAAATGTCAACTTCTTGGTGACTAGATCTTGTTAGTTTTCAGCTGTCTCAAGTTTTGGCTTCATCGTGATAACAAATTTAATGTCATTTATTTACTTAATTCAATGTTTATATATTTGTTCAGTTCTCAAATGAGTCATGTGTTTATAAAAGGTAGATAAGGAGGTGAACAGGAATAAAGTCTTCAAACATGGAGCCTTGCATGTAAATAAGTCTAGTGGTGGCAATTATTGTATTAGTAAGGTTAAAAGATAACAGAAAAACTTTGTCCGGGTGCATTGAATCATTATTTTATTAATTGAAAATTGATTATTTTTTGGTACACAACTGTGCAAAACTAGTAAACATACAATTACACAGATTTTTTAAAATATATTGAAACTTTAAATCTTTGTAGCATGCAAAAATGAGTCTTAATTTTTACATAAATAATCTTAAAGGCGATTCTTTTTAATAGGATAAGGTATCATATAATTATTTTCCAAGAAAAAAAATACCCTGGTGCTTCCTGGATTTTAGTAGATAAGTTTAACACTTTATTCATATATCCCTCTTAGTTTATATCCTTCCTTGGCAGTGTTTATAGATATTGTGCAAGCTTTATAAGAAAAATTAAATATTCAAAATACAACACTGGTGAACACTATTTTTTAAAATATTCTCATGCTGTTGAGGCATTGGGTACACATTTTCTTTTCAAATGACTTTAGTCCACTTGCTTTCATGACTGCATTAATTTATTCATAGCAATAAAATGCATACAACTGTTAATGAATGTAAATAAATTGTATGGCTTTTTAACATATTTATGTCTCTTCTCATTTTTGTCTTCTCTGAAATCTTATTTTGAAATCAATATTTTGAAAAGAAAAAGTTTGGACCTGTAGCCCAATATCCTCATAGCAGTGACATGTAGTTAGGATATTTTTAAAGATTACCACACACATTGATATGGCTTTTATCTGTTATATTCCTTGAATGTGCCTGTAAACCTAAATAATGCTATTGATTTTTATACTCATGGATATTAATAACCCATGTTTGGGTAGATTGGCCATTTTAAATAAATATTGTAGTTCTGAATAACTCCTTTCAATTTCAGTGGACACTGTATTAAAAAAAAAAAGGTTAATATAAAAAGAATGTTTCAACTATTTCATCCTTGTTCTATTATGGCTGCTTTATATAATGCCCTTCATCAGCATTCTGTCAAGGAATTGCCTGACTTAGGTAATTGTTCTGCTGTGTGTTATGAGGGATACAACACTTATCCTTATAATTTATAATTTTATCTGAGTTCTTATCATCTAGACTTGTTTTAATAAATAAATTAATTTTTTTAAAAATGTGGTTTATTTGATGAAATACCATTCATGTAAAATTATTGTAACTTAATATTAATATTTATTAAAATTCTTCCTAGTGACCTATTTTTTTCTTTCAAAACAAACAAATCTTATCTTTTTTCAAGAGCTTTACATAAGTGTAATTGATTATATTTATCATCACATCTTTCATATGATTCTTAGCAGTGTCATCTAAACAAAGATTACGGAAGCAATTCTGGTACATACGTTGCATTACCTACAAACTTTTAAATAAGATGCTTGTATATTTATTAATGATTCGAATAGCAAGGGTGATGGAGATGTTATAGGATTTTTATATATGCACATTTCCCTAATACTAAGTTTTTCTCTGTTTTATAATCATACCGCATTTTATTTTTTATGTTGGTTGAACTGGTTTTGCTTCTAATATCTGTTGCTAAATTTCCTTAACATTAATAATATTATTGATAAATTTTTATTGAAAGTTAAATTTGAGTGAGAAAAAAAAAATGGCTTTTAAAGTATTAGCTGCATGTTTAATGGAAAAAAATTAATCAATAGCTGAGAGAGGCTAAGCTTAACCCACTCTATTATTATCAATCAATAAGCAATTAAATACATTTTAAGAATTTTGATTATCAATTTAAAAAAAATAATCCATTTTAGTTTCCTTGTTTGTTTTTTTGTGTGTTATTTTAATTCATTCCCCTTTGCCCCCCTCCTTTTACATTTTTTCCAGGAATTCCATTTAGTAAAAAATATATGATGTCAGACCAGTCACAGTATCTAATTCCAAACAGCACTGAGGTTGTACTTCTAGATTGCCAGCAAGCATTTGAGGGTTTGTCACCAACAGAGAGACTTTATGCTCATCATTTAGCTCAGGCTGGCTTCAAAGGGGGCCTTATATGTCTCTTCCAGGTTAGTTTAAGGGTTACATTTATAACAATAGTGACACGTTTTATTCAATAATACTAGTAATATGTATTCCAAGTAATGTTTATCCATGAATCATTTAAAAAAAATATGTTATATGGATAGTAAAAAATTCTGTATAATAAAAAAACTGTTTGACATGACTTTTTACTCTATGCTAGAAATGGTAATACCTAACTTGTGATTTGTAAACCTGAATATACTATAAAAGTATTGAAATTTACAAGTGGAAAAAGAATTAACTAATACATTATTTTGTGTTCAAAAGCTTCATGTATTATTTGTGTAGACATCTCCAGAGTCCCCTGGTATATTTTTGCTGCTGCAAAAGTTATTTCGTGCACAAGATCCAAAAGAGCTTTCAGATCTTGCCCAGACTGTTGGCTTTACAGAAGATGAAGTGCAGGTTAGTAGAGAAATCTGCTCAGCTTGGCACTGAGATAGGCACATTATACTTTTAGGTTCTATACATTTTCCAAAGTTTTATGAGAGTTCAAAGTTCAGTTTAATGCTCCTAAAATTATTAAAATGTGTTAACATTTTAAAGTGAAGCTCCATTGTTTCAGGCTTTCTTCATCTATGCCGCTGCCTTCTATGCCAACATGGGCAATTATAAATCTTTTGGAGATACAAAATTCATTCCAGATGTAGATAAGGTAAGACATTTGAGAAATTGGTCTAATCAGTTTATTGGAATATTTACAATAGTGGTTCCTAAATGGTGTGACACGTACCAATATAAACACCACACTCACATACAACACACACACACGCACACACACACATACGCATAGAACTGAAGATTTATTTTTTCTCCTATATCCATCTATAAGCAAGTTTTAGAAGTTTGTTGATTCATTTCCCCTCCATTCACTGTTCAATGGTATAAGTCCATAAATGCACACTGATTAAAATATGTATTAATATTGAACCATATGTGTGTGTTTGGTCAATATGTTGCTTTCAAAGTTTGATTACTTCATAAACTTATAGCAAGCAGTGATACTGCAGGTTGAATACTCACCTGTCATACCAATGGCCCATTGTCAATTAGGTCAAGTCTAACTAAATTTAAATTCACACTTTTTTTTAAAAAAGGGTCTGTAGGTTAAAAATTTTGATAAAATCTGATTTAAAAAATGTATGTTCATTTTCTTAAATGTTAACAGCATAAAATTATAAGCAAAACGAAAGAGTTATTTTTCATTGACAGTCTAAGTTGGAAGCACTAATCAAGGCTAGCAAGGCTTATCAAGAAGCTGCAGCAAGCATACAGACTATTTGGGATGCCATCTATGAAAGACTATATTCACTTGATAGCAAGCAAAAAGAACTCGGCCTTGGTGAAAAGGTATATTCCTGAAATCTTGTTAAGGACACAATAATTAAATGTGGCCAACTAGTATGCCTCATTCCAGTTGAGTAAATCGTTACCCATCATGGTGTCATATTTGGCTCCATTCAATTTACTAATTACAGCAGTCATTCCTTTGACCACACATGATTGCACTTAGTGCATGAATTTTTGTTTTTATTTGGTCCCATTTGTAAGGCATTCAAAAAAACAAAGAGAAGAGTTTGATTTATTTTTTCAAGTAGATATATTAACATCGAATTGGTTTCAACAGCGGAACACATTTTTTATGCACGAAAGTCTTAGCTAGATATTTTTTTTAAAGTCGATATATTAGCTGAAATCTGTGTACATCCTATGTCTCTTAGTTAAGATGGCACTTTGGAAAAAAACACAAATTTACTTATTTCTGAGAAAATATAATCTGTGTTTTGACTCTACAGAAATAATTTATTGTGCATCAAGTATTTACATATCTACACATGCTGTTAAACATTCAAATGTTGATTTAGGAATAATTGACATAAAATACTTTTTAATATTAAAACTTTGATCTGAGACACCATTATTTTGTAATACATGTCACATGTAATAATCATAACAAATTTTTTATTCAAATTAATTTGCAATGAAGTTATAATATATTTACAGGGAACAACTACATATTACTCTGCTAACTGTGATGAAAACGATGCCAAAATTGCTCAAGAATTTCTGGATGCCAAGGTATATTTGATGAGTTCATTTCTTTATCTAACTTTACCCAATTAAAGACAACAAATTCAAAGTTTATTTTTACCAGAAAATTGATTTTAATTTAAATAAAATGTTTATTTATTGTTATATTCATACTCAAGTACTTAGGAAAGCAACACTAACTTTGAGTGAATTTATATTCAATCATTGACTGCACTGAAAGGAATAACAAGGAAAGCTTTTACTTCTTTATAGGAAATCAGTCCTTACAACACTCGTCTCTTCAAAGTGAAAAATCCTGGAACAGGAGATTTTGAGTACGAGGTCAGGATGGCTTCTGCCATTTCAGACTGTAGGTTTAATGAACTTTTACATAGTGTAAAATATGTAGGTTTACCCAAATTTAAGCTTTTAGTGCTGATGGAAAATTTCTGGGAAATTCAAATAGACAAATTCCTTGAAAGGTTACTGATATTCAGTTTTTATAAAAAGTTTAAGTTGCATACTATTCGCCATTGTATTTAGTGTAAACAAATGATCCATAATAGATGTCAAAGGCATCAAGTTGTTTATCTCCTATTTACACAATTAAATGTTAAAGCAAACATTTGCAAATATTATAATGTTATGTTCATATATCAAAACGTGTTACAGTACTACACACTTGTCCATTTAAAAAAACAGCATAAGTTTCATTTAAAATACAATTTTCTAGTTTAAAATATAAATAACAAGAGCTCTTAATAAATATTTTTACCAATCCTTTTAAGCATCAGAAGTTCCAGGTTACCCTAATGGTGCAGTCTTGGGTGAATATAACTTTAAATCTCAAGTTGGAGGGAGAGAATTCAAATTTCATGTCACTAGGGGAGATTACTCATCATTGATGGCTCTCATTGTTGAAGAGTTGCAAAATGCCCAGGTATGGTAATGTGAATCTTTTTTGATTTTTTGCATTTATGGAGATAATTTATTTAAAATCAAGAAATTATTTTAAAAAACAAACCGCATTGATTTAAATTTGGTTTCATTTAGTTTGTTTTAACAGTTTCAGTGTTTTTTTTATACTTGGTAGTTCATGAAGTATAACTCTCGTCTATATTAAAGCAACATGCAGCGAATGATGATGAAAAGAACATGCTTAGAGATTACATCAAAAGTTTCTCTACTGGCTCACTACCAGCCCACAAAGATGGCTCCAGGCACTGGATCAGGAACAAGGGGCCCATTGTTGAAACGTAAGAATACTTATAAAGTCGTAATAATAAAAGAAATTGTTTTTTGAGAATAGATTAGGATAGTAATAACTTAACAGGGCCCATTTATTTCTTGTGTATATCTTTTTTTTATGATAAAAAAAAAAGATACAAAATTAATATGTTGTTTACAAGATTATTAATAAGCAAAACGAATGATACGATATTAAGATTTTTTTATATAGTTCATTGTATTATTTTCTTTACAGATACATTGGTTTTATTGAGTCTTACAGAGATCCTTATGGTGTGAGAGGAGAGTTTGAAGGTAATTTTATTATATTTTGGTCAAAATTTTGTATAGTAGTCATCTTCCTCAGATGTTTCCATTACCTGAAAGTAGACTAAATCAATATGGAGTCAGGAACTAGAAGCACCAAGAACATATAATTTTCATCTCTCTTTATTTAAAGTGCAAGTCCTGAAAATTATTTTTTTATTTTGAAATTTAATTTAGGTACTTCTGGAAATTTATATTAGTTACTCCTTGGAATTTATATTAGTTACTCCTTGGAATTTGTATTAGTTACTCCTTGGAATTTATATTAGTAACTCCTTGGAATTTATATTAGTTAATCCTTGGAATTTAAACTATAGGATGTAAAAATGACAAACTATAGGTGGTAAAGATGACATTAAACTATAGGACGTAAAGACGACATTAAACTATAGGATGTAAAGATGACACTAAACTATAGGTTGTAAAGACAAAATGATGTCAGTATCTCTTAGCACATTTTATCTTATTTAAACATTGACTTTATTCCCCAGGCTTTGTGGCTGTTGTGAACAAAACCATGTCTGCCAGGTTTAATGACCTGGTCACACAATCTGAGCACTTGTTGGCTCACCTCCCTTGGCCTGTAGAGTATGAGAAGGATAAGTTCTTAAGGCCAGATTTTACATCATTGGATGTGCTCGGGTTTGGTGGAAGTGGTATCCCAGCAGGCATCAACATTCCCAATTGCAAGTAGTTTAAAAAAACCTAGCTGATATTGATCAGTGTGTCTTTGTGCATTTTAAACTATTTATTTAAACATTGGAAGAGCTTAAGGTGGTCCACGGGGGAAAATATCGATATTTATATAATTTTTATCAAAAATGAGATTTTGGTGAATTTTACTAGATAAACATCTTAGGAACATTTTGGTTTTTACTATTTTCATAAAAAAATAATTTAAAGTTGTTAAAAATGTAATTAAAAGTAGGATGGTAAGAGCAAATTTTGACCTCGGGGGCAAAATTCAGGCTCTGTAAACCCCTGACGCGCCCCTTCGCTTTTATAATATAATTACAACGCAATGTAGACATATTTGGTATCGATCGAAAGCTTAGCCTATCTACTCGGTAATGGTATCGCCCACTAAAAGGTCCAGAAATAAGCCTGGCGGATTCTCTTTGTTCTGCAAACCCTACACATTTTGAATCATTTTTCGTTCAAACAAATTTTCTCATTGGTCGAGATTTAAATTTTTCAGATAACACCAATTATCATTGGTCGGCTAAATTTAGATTTGACGTAGTTGAACAAATCTATCCCACAATGCATTGCCCGACTCCCATTTTTTTCACTTCGGATCATTCCGTGCAGTTAGCGTTACCCGTTTCCATCGATCGACCTTACTTTTGCTATCGTCAAATAAATTCAAATTTGAACTTATTTTCTTGCTTTGAAAAGGTAAGTTGAACTTATTATTGTATAATGTAATGTATAATAAATATTTTTAGGTGTTCCAGCGAATTTTGAGCTAGGTTTAGTCAGATAGTAGTACAGTAGGCTTACTACATATAATAATAATTACTAACGGTTACGCCAGTAACGGAGTAACGCACATGTGTACGCTTTTGATTAGAAATAAAGGTTCTTTATGCCTAATTATACGAAATTGAGATAGATAATTGTATTTTAATATAACTACTAGTTCAATATTATCGTTCATTACCTTTGTGTCCATACACGTGAGTGACAAATTAGGTTTTTATGTTTTAAAATTTTATTGATTTATTGCGTTGTCAATGACAACATTTCAGTCATTTATTTAGTGTTATACCGGTAATAATATAAATCAAAATGAATTTCAACGAATGGATGGAATAAGCCAAGGTTTCCCTTTTATTTTTTTATTTTAAATAATAATAGAAATTGACGAATATACCATTTTTTAGTGTTTTGTTCCACAACATTTACCAGTATTACCAATGCCTAAGCCTATGCTATTTTTTATAATGCTAGTAATACTACTAATAAATAATAATTTTTTTTGTTCTAAATAGAAAATAATGGCACCCATGTCCAAGAAGTCCAAGAAAATGCAGATGATGAGACTAGTGGAACAGGAAAAACAGAAGAGGGGCCACACATCACCACCAGCTTCGTAACCAGCTCCACAACCAGCTTCGTCGCCCGCTTCACCACCAGCTTCGTCGCCCGCTTCACCACCAGCTTCGTCGCCAGCTCCACCACCAGCTTCGTCGCCAGCTCCACCACCAGCTTCGTCACCAGCTTCGTCGCCAGCTCCACCACCAGCTTTGTCGCCAGCTCCACCACCCGCTTCGTCGCCAGCTCCACCACCCGCTTCTAGATGTGAAGATTCTGTGGCATCATCTGCGTCAAAAACCAAACTTCATGCTTTTGAATGTCAGCACACCTTAGGCCTCTCTGCCTCATCCATCATTCAGGTAGATGCCCTCCAGCCACTTTTTTTAAAGTTTACATGCCCTGAATGCAGAGAGGGACACTTTATTCTCCGCAGCGACGACAAGAAACGTTCTGGACTTGCATTATTCTTAGAGGTGGTTTGTAATATATGTGACTTTGTCATCTCATCTTCTTATACATCAGTTTTATGCACTGGCAAAACTGTTGTCAACAAAAGAGCTGTGGCAGCATCATTAGTGACTGGATTGGGGCTTGCTGGTATGGGGAAGTTTTTTCAAATAATCAATGTACCAAACATTCACCAAAAGACATTTGACCAGAATGCTACACTATCACCCTGCATCAATCACTACCAAACTACAAGGATAACTTGCAGAGGTAGTAGACATTGATGTGTCCTATGATGGGAGTACGCTCACTCAGGAGGGAAAGTGTTATATCTGCATACCGTACCTCACATGATTCCAGAATTTTCTATATTATTATCATAATATTATTTACGAAAAGGGGTTGGTTTTAAAAACATGGCTTTATTAATTTTATATCTGTGTTTTTATATTGTATTTTTCATTTATGAATAGTATATGCATATGGTATAAGAATCCTATATTGTTCAAGTAGTCTTTGATTTTAAAAAATATATTATTTTGGTTTTCTCAACTTTGCGTTTTTCAGATTTTTCAAGTATGCCAAATGCATCACGGGGAAAAGTATTATGGTTACAGGCTTCAAAATTTCCATGCTTCTTACCATTGGTATTATCTACATAATAACACCTACTATAAGATCAGTCCAATAGAACTTTCAAAATTATTTTTTGTTTATTATAATATTTTTATTTGGGACGCAGGTTGACATTTTGAAAACACGGCTTTGTTAATTTTAAATCTTTTTATACCTGTGTTTTTATATTGTTTTTTCATTCGTGAATGGTTCATGTCCATGGTATATGCATCCTGTATTGTTCAAGTAGTCTTTAATTTTAAAAAAAATTCTTTTTTGTTTTTCTCAACTTTGCGTTTTTCAGATTTTTCAGGAATGCGAAATGTATCAGGAAGAAAAGTATTACAGATACAGGCTTCAAACTTTCCATGCTTCTTACCATTGATATTATCTACACAATAACACCTCCTTCCATAAGATCTGTCCAAGAGAAATTTTTATATAATTTTTTTATTATTATTATATAATTTTTTGGGTCGGGGGTTGATATTTTGAAAACACGACTATTAATTTTCTATCTTTTATATCTGTGTTTTTATATTGTTTTTTCATTTATGAATGGTACATGTACATGATATATGCACCCTGTATTGTTCAAGTAGTCTTAAATTAAAAGAACAAACATTTTTAAACTTCTTCTTCGATTTTCTCAACTTCATGTTTTTCAGATTTTTTAGGTATGCCAAATGTATCAGGAGGCAAAGTTTTATAGGTACAGGCTTTAAACTTTCCATGCCTCTTACCATTGATATTATCTACATAGTGACACCTTCTTCTTTTAGATCTGTCCAGCAGAACTTTTTAAATAATTTTTTTACATATGCTACCCCCTGTATTTTGCCAAAAATTTATGTGACCCCACATATATGTCATTTGTAGATGTTCCAATCATTTTAATGCAGTAAGCTGGGTGTAATTTTTTTAACAACTGTATTATTAATGAGTGTGCAAAATTTCATTATGATATTGAGAAACCTTTTGGTGTTGATACATTTTGAGTAACGGTCAATATTGGTATACAATTTTATATTTTTTGCAATAAAAGTCAAAAAAATTTTTTTTAAAATAAACTACTAAGTTTTTTTGTCTTTCTATTGGTGTATAGTTAGTATGTACTAAAAAAAAAATTTTTAATTCAAGAGACATAGAAAATTTTTTTTTGACCCATGGACCACCTTAACTTGACCAATCCAAAATGTATCTCCCTTTGTGATGTTTTTTAAACAAAAATATTTTTTTTTATGGATCTGCCAAGTTTGATGGATTAAGATGAATTCCAACACTAAAGTATGTATATAATTATAGTTTGCCAATGCAAAAAAGATGTTGGCCTGAAATGGCTCAGCAGAAATTAAAACATATTTTGAATGTGCTTTCCTTAAAGATCATCAAAATAATACACTTATTTTATCTTCAAATTTCCTTTGTTGACTTTTAAATATTGTATTACTTGTTTGTTTTTCCCCCAGATGATGATATAAGACAAAATGAAGGATTTAAAAATGTATCACTCGGCAATGTATTAACATCTGGCTACAAAGATTCTAAAATCACCTTCTTGAGAGAGGAAGACAAAGTAAGTTGAATTCAAATTTATGCACAAGATAATCCAATCTGTGTTATATTTATTATCAACTCACTCAAAAGTTTTGAAATTTGTTTAAAACTTATCTCTATTTAATATTTTGTTAAAAATCAGGAGCTGTACACCAAGTTCAAGGTCCAGTCTTTTGAGGTTCAAGTCGGATTGCATGAACTTCTTGGGCATGGCAGTGGTAAACTGTTTGTCGAGGTAAATTCAACCAATCAAGAATTATGAATTAAGTTATATTTTTTCATTTGAAATCGATTATAGTGTACTAATGTTCATTTGTTTTGCTATGTCATCCTTAAATCAATAATTTCATTATCTTCTACTATTAGGAAGAACCAGGAAAATTCAACTTCGATAAGAATACTGTGACTCATACTGAAACCAAAGATAAGGTAACTAACTTTATATGTTACTAGCCAATATACTCGACACTGCCCGGTATTGTATTTGGAAAAAACTTCTAGAGCCTTTTAGCTAACATCGAAATAAAAGAAATAAACAATTTTAATTAACTTCTATGAAAAACACATTTATTATAACTAAACATTTTAGAGCCCAGCTCATTTCATTCAATATTCAAGCTTAGCCCAATCTAAAGACTAATTTAACTTTTTGAAAGTTGTACCATTAAAATAATTATTCACCGATGTCAAAGCTATGGCCGTTTATCATATGAAATAGGACCCCAAAGGGTTCCCATTCCCTGGTTGGATCTTGTTCCCCACTGGGATCCTTTTACCTGGTGGTATCCTGTTCCCCGGTGGAATTATGACAGCTATGTGGCCAAGATCCATCAATACTTGTAGAAGTCTACTATGTCCAATCCTTGAACTTCATTAATGTATATAGCTCATTATCAGAGAAAATTCATTTGGAGCTTTCTAATTTCTAGAAACTTTAAAAATATCTTTAAATCTTATTTAATAACATTCATTGAATGTTATAGAAACATAATAAGGAAATTTATATAACCCTAAAACGGTTACAGAAAAAAAATCAAACCTTCGAGAAACTTATAAAAAGATAATTCACAGATACTGAGAAAATTCACAGGAAAGTATAGAAATCTATAGAACTAAACTAATATTTCCATATGATATTTATTTAACCTTAAAACATCATAGAAAATGTCTAATGTACTAGAAAAACATAGAAACTTCAAGAAAAGTTATAAACGATAAATTCAGCTATACTGAGAAAAATCTTTGAAATGTAAAGAAAACTATAGAACTAAACTAACTGTTGCACACTTTTATATGGTTTTACAAATTTAATCTGTTTTAAGATTTGACCTATTTGTTGAACAATACCTAACAAAGGACTGAAAGCCAGTATACAAAGTTACATAACTAAGATGACACCTTATGAAATCACCCCCTCCCCCCCAGCCCCTCTTTTAACTTAGATGATAAATGATTAAAGCTACAGCATTTTGTAATATATTTTGTAGTTTTTCAAAAATGATTACATAAAACAAGTCATTTTTCACAAGTTTTTTTTTTGGGGGGGGGGGGGGGAGAGAGTCTAATTAAATTAAATCTAGAATTTTTTTAGAAAGTTCTATATTTTTCCATAGTGGAATCATCAATCCCTGAAAAACTTATGTGGAACAAACTCACAAACAAGTTTTAACCTTTATATTTATATATATGATACGTTAATTCCCTTTTTTTAAATTTTGGCCAAAAAGAACAGTCCTTATTTTTAATTTATTTTTGAAACTGGTCAAGACAATTAGGAACTATATCCCCTTGAAATATTTATTAAGAAATTTCCAGGAGCAAATTCATCAGAAATAGCTTATTTATGTGGAAAACATCCATTTCATATCTTAGATAACCAGTTGGTACAAGGCAGGTGAAACTTGGGACAGCAAGTTCTCCACAATAGCATCAACCTATGAGGAATGCAGAGCTGAATGTGTTGGCATCTATTTGTGTCTCCTTTCAGATGTTCTCAAGTAAGTGGCATTTTTAAAACATGAGACTGAAATTTTATGGGCCATATCTCTTACTGATGTTCTTCTTTTTTTGCTTTGAAATAATTCGTGTGTGTTGATGAAAGATATTTTATAGCAACTAGTGTTGCCAGGTTCAATAAATATATGGAATATATAATATTTAATTATTCACTTTTCAAACTTTAAGAGTAATTTTTTTTTGAAAGCACAATTTTACAGGAAACTTGTAGATCTGGCAACCGGAATAGAATCTGTTTTCAGGAAATAATTTTAATAAATACTTCAAGCCTTATTTAAATTTTTTATGTGACACCATATAGTTGTTTTTTTTTTCAGCCCTGATAAAGGATAATCTCTTAATGTAAGAACAAATTTAGCTTATGGAGATGAGTAATTTTAAATCAAAATACAATACATTGATTCTGTGACCAGCTGTTATATTATACCTTGTCTAAACCGACTCTTTCCACATAATCAAGGATTTTTGGCCACACCGGAGATGATGCTGATGACATCATCTACATAAATTGGCTAAACATGGTGAGGGCAGGCCTCCAGGCACTGGAATTTTACTCACCCGAGACTGGCTCTTGGAGACAGGTAATCTTAATTCTTTTTTTAATACTGTTTAAGGCCCAATATTCTAGCAAGACTGAGTTGCCAGTTTGAATGGAATGTTTAAAAACATTTTATTTTGTTTTGGAGTAATAATTATTAGTGGATGAGTTGAAATAATAATAATTGTAAATAACAAGTTTTAAACTTTTTTGGGTGGAAAAATAGTTTTAAAATGCTTCTCTTTCTTCTTAACTCTTGTAAAATCTTTTGACTGTAGCTTGTTACTTTGACTACTGGTCCATGGTTGAACATGTATCATCAATAGTATACAATTGGTTTGCCTACTAAGTTTTAGACATAACCCTCTTAAAAACAGCCCTGTCTCACAAAATCAGAAGTCTTGGTAGTCATAAACATTTGTTTTTTAAAAAGAATAATCACAGGTCAAGAATTTGTTATGGTAGATGGATAGACGATGTGGAAAAAGATCTGGCAGCAGCTGGGAATCCAGGCATGAAAACAAAAAGCATCAGTTAGGTCTGAGTGGAAGGAAGCGGTGAGGCGGGCCAAAACCCTTCGTTGGCTGTAGCGCCACAGGGATGGGTGGATAAATTCATCAAAGCCTGTATCAGAGCTCGGTACTGGCACCAGTGGGTTGTCTTTCTTTAGTAATATTTCTTTCAGGATCTCGGTTGATATTATTTTCCTCATTTGTTTAGCTTTCCAATGTTCTTCTGATGTAGGCCCACATGAACGCCAGATTTGTTATTCTGCGTGTGTTGCTGGAGGCAGGAGATGACCTGGTCAAGTTTGAGAAGTTTGCTGGTGATGATGGCAAACCTGACGTCCGTGTAATTCTGGACAGGTCAAAGATCATTCCTGTAGGGAAACCAGCCATTGGTGCCTTCCTCAGAAAGCTGCAGGCAAGTCATATATATTTTACCTACATTGGAGAAATAGGTTTTCTTTAAACACACTCCTATATTTGCTAGCTTAATTTACAGTAGCTTACATTGCTTAATTAATTTTAAATTCTAACTCTAGGCACCTGGAATTGAGGATTTATCCTTGCAAAGGAAACAATTACATTTCAGGTTAAATATGAATATAATTTAAATGAGGTTATAAATTTTAAAAAATAACAATCACAAATTACATTTTAAAATTATCAGATATATATAAAATGACTGGTATTTATATTTTTCTGGAGAAGCATTTTGTGGGGAAAATTTGTCTCTAGCAATGCTTGGCCTGAATTTATACAAAAGTATGTCCTTTTGAGGCTAAAGTTTGTCTCTAGCAATGCTTGGCCTGAATTTAAACAAAAGTATGTCCTTTTGAGGCTAAAGTTTGTCTCTAGCAATGCTTGGCCTGAATTTAAACAAAAGTATGTCCTTTTGAGGCTAACGTTTGTCTCTAACAATGCTTGGCCTGAATTTATACAAAAGTATGTCCTTTTGAGGCTAAATTTTGTCTCTAACAATGCTTGGCCTGAATTTATACAAAAGTATGTCCTTTTGAGGCTAAAGTTTGTCTCTAGCAATGCTTGGCCTGAATTTATACAAAAGTATGTCCTTTTGAGGCTAACGTTTGTCTCTAACAATGCTTGGCCTGAATTTATACAAAAGTATGTCCTTTTGAGGCTAAAGTTTGTCTCTAGCAATGCTTGGCCTGAATTTAAACAAAAGTATGTCCTTTTGAGGCTAACGTTTGTCTCTAACAATGCTTGGCCTGAATTTATACAAAAGTATGTCCTTTTGAGGCTAAATTTTGTCTCTAACAATGCTTGGCCTGAATTTATACAAAAGTATGTCCTTTTGAGGCTAAAGTTTGTCTCTAGCAATGCTTGGCCTGAATTTATACAAAAGTATGTCCTTTTGAGGCTAACGTTTGTCTCTAACAATGCTTGGCCTGAATTTATACAAAAGTATGTCCTTTTGAGGCTAACGTTTGTCTCTAACAATGCTTGGCCTGAATTTATACAAAAGTATGTCCTTTTGAGGCTAAAGTTTGTCTCTAGCAATGCTTGGCCTGAATTTATACAAAAGTATGTCCTTTTGAGGCTAAAGTTTGTGAACAGTGAAGGTGATTTTTAAATGTAGAGTTCATTGAGATATAAACTGTCCTTCCTCAGGTGTACAAGTCTACAGCTGATGCAGAGTCAGGTAGAAAGATGTACAGTTACTATTCTGATGTCAATGATCAGGATGAACCCAAATTCCTCAGTCTGCGTAGTATTGTATTAGACAGGAAACAGCCCAGAAAGCTGTTTGTTCAGCACCACACTTGTGTCAATAGTGAGTTGAACTGTCATCCGCATCAGAAATGGTCAAATTATTGTTGTTGGGTTTGGGTGGGGGGGGGGGCACGGACAGATTTGTGTCTGTGGGTAGGGCTCTGGGTATGTACTGTGTTGACCTGGGTGTCTGTGCATTGGGGTGGGTGTGTTGGAAGATAGGTTTATTATTTGGGTAGCTGGAAGTGTGTGTTGAGGTGGATGGGTTGGTGTTAGGCTTGTTGGGGGTGGGGTGGGGGGAAGAGGGGTTGGGAGGGTAGTGGGGGCGTGTAATATAAATATAGAGATATACCCAGAACAAAATGATAGTGAAAGCACCAATAGTATATGTATGTGTGGGCCTATTTAAACAAAAGTGGGATTCATATTTTTATCAGGGCTGATGAACTACTTAAAAAGCTGAATTTTTATACAACTTAATGACACCCATTTGCAAAACCATTTAAAATTCTTGATTGAAATTTGAAACTGTTGTAATATTTTTTCAGATGGAGAGGTGCAATTAAAATCTTATGAACAATCGGCCAGTGGCTTGATCCAGTCCTTCACTGCTAGATTTCCCAGCACTGATATTGACAGAGTTGTTGGTGAGCTTTGGGAGAAAGAAAAACCTTTCTATTAATAAAACTTTTTTCCCAGTGCCTTGTACCGTTGTGCAAGTGTTGAAACAACTTTTCTGTTTGTTGTAATTGTAAATAGCTGTTACAACCGATGGACCATACAAATGCATACTTGGTTAAAATGATGTTATAAAAGTGCTGTGTTATAAATTCTGCAGCTTAATAAAATATTTTTGACATTTTGTCTCCTTTTTTAAAAAAATTTTCTTTTTAGTGTAGGGAACTATGGACTATGATCCTACAATTACACAGACATTTTTTTTTAAACTCCCCATTCTTTAATTTTTTGTGAGTAATTTGTCTTCCTTTTTAAAAAAAAATAAACTTTTCATTGATTTTAATTTAGATAAGTCTATCACAATCAGGCTCCAACAAATAATTCTTTACAACATCCTCTCCTCTTTCTATGTGTGAAATATTTATTCTTGTTTGATTCAGCTCATCTGCTGGTTGTTTAATTTAGATGTGTGGGTGAAACAGTTAAAGATGTTCAACTTTGTAAAGAAAGACAGTATTAAATCTATTCTATTAATACACTAACAGTATACGAACTCTCACTGCTGTTGTTGAAGTCACAATTCTGTTTAAATTTCATCTTCTCTTTGTCTGTTTTACAATGTTCTTCACCATCACTGTTAAAGAAAAAAATTATTATAAGGGCCTATAAGGGATCTATACTTGTGAACTTAAATTTGTTTAATAATTTTAATTAGGTCATTAATCATAAATAAGAATTTTTGTATTTTGGTCACTTTAAAATAGATTTGGCTCCAGGAATAATATAGCTATTCATCCCATGTTGTTGAGCAACAGAAGATAATTTATTTATAACTGCTATATAAAATTATGACATTTAATTTGGTGACATGGCAGTCAACTATAATTGTTTAAACTTAATAATTGATTTAACACAGAATTTCAAGAGAGAAAGTTTAGATCTATATAAATATGCTTTACCTAGAAAACCTAAGATTTTTAAATCTGATATGATGTAGTTGTTGCGATTGATTAATACAAACTAATCAAAGTTTGTACTTGTCAAAACAATACAGTGTGCAGAAAATAATGTCCATTAAAAATCTGACTACTTCTAGGACTGCCTCCACTGTGACTGTCAAAATAATGGAACTGTAAGCAGAATTTTCATTTCATGTTGGCATGGTTTTATTTTATCATCACTTCATTACAATATGTTTGCTTCAACCAGAGTCCAAGTGGCTCGATTTAATTTTGCTAGTGTCTTATGTGAATTAAATCATGATGTGTCTTGACTTATTAATTCCAAGTTTTTTTTCAAAATCAGTTTATTCTTCTTTTTCTTCAATATGTTAAGGGCCCACAATTTGGCTCCTATGCATGTAGAGGGGATTTGTAATGTTTCTGTGCCTGGTGTTTGTGAGGATATTTTACTGGTTGCCAGGGCCACTCAGTGATGGTATCATGCACTGGGGGCTGGAAGGCCCGAGGCAATAGACGCAAATGTGTTGTCGCTTTTATTTGAATGTTGGCCAGTTGTTTGTATTTTCCATGCACCAAGTGAATCCTCTTTGTAATATCTATGCAGACCTTGGCATCTCCTACATCAGTTCTAAAAGTATTTATATTTCAATGTACTAGCAGCTTACACATGATCAGTCACATAAACTAGTATGTTGCATTTTAATGAAGCCTTAGACTGGACCATCCACACCCCAGACTTATGTTGCCTGGTTCTCAACTTATGTTATCCGACGCCGCAACGCCCCACTTAAATTTCTCAAGTTTCTACAAAAATAACCTCAAGTCAAAACAAAAAAAAACACCAACCAACCACTTAGATTTGTGAGATCACAAACTGTGTTGTTTTCAAATGTTTCTAATGTTGAGTAGCCACTTCTTCTAGGTAGCCTGTTGAGTGGCCAGTTCTTCTAGGTAGCCCATTGAGTGGCCAGTTCTTCTAGGTAGCCCAATGAGTAGCCAGTTCTTCTAGGTAGCCCATTGATGGAAGTTGAATAAGTGGTAAATTGTGGTCTCACTTATTCACTGTTGAATTGGTCACTTTGAAATGTCTCGATGGAGTGATCAATTAGCTGATGTTACCAGACTTGTGGTCCAGTACTGGATGGTCCGCTGTACAGGTATGAGGATGGGAGGTTGGCGTCAATTGTACCATTATGATGACTGGAGGTTAAAGTCACTTGTACAGCTATGATGACTTGAGGTTGGAGTCAGTTGTACAGGTATGACTTGAGGTTGGGGGGTCAGGTGTACAGGTATGACTGGAGGTTGGGGTCAGGTGTACAAGTATGAGCACTGAAGGTTGGGGGTCAGGTGTACAAGTATGAGCACTGGAGGATGGGGGGTTCAGGTGTACAAGTATGAGCACTGAAGGTTGGGGGGTCAGGTAGTATGAGCACTGAAGGTTGGGGGGGTCAGGTGTACAAGTATGAGCACTGGAGGTTGGGGGGTCAGGTGTACAGTTTGAATAGTGAGAGATTTGACATTTCATAAGGTTGTCTGTGATGGACCTGCCAAATAATACAATCAATACATTAATATTGCTATTTTATAATATAATTTTAGAGCAGCCCAAATACTTCATCAAGTTATGTTGTCAACTCCTAAATGTGTAGTTTCTTTTTCCTTGCCTCTATATAAAATCAACTCTCCATTGGAGGTAGAAGGGTAACAAGATGGCATTGGAGGTAGAAGGGTAACAAGATGGCATTGGAGGTAGAAGGGTAACAAGATGGCATTGGAGGTAGAAGGGTAACAAGATGGCATTGGATGTAGAAGGGTAACAAGATGGCATTTCAGTGGGTGGGTACAACTGCGATTATAAAGTAATTTAATTTTTTGCAATTTTAAACAATTTTGGTGGAAGACCAGCCACCCTTCCCCTACGCTTGACTGTTGAAATCCTCCCCTCACCTGGAACTTGGACTTGGTCAATTTTGTTGGTGACGTCACTGCCAGCCATGGTATTGGTATTTAATTCGAGAGTTCATTGTGAATATAGGCCTATTCCTATTTATTAGTGATACAAATATTTATGGTTAACAAATTGTTAAAACAACGTTTACCATTGATCACAATCGATGATTACTTTGATAACAGCTCAAATAATTCTTCACAATCTTTCAACAAATCAAATTGTCAAATCCAGCGAGTGTTTAAAAAAAACGAATTATTAATTTTTTAACTTTTAATTCTTTAGATTCAATTTTTCGGCGTGTGGGTGTGGGGGTTAAAAATGTTTCACTTCTGAACCTGTAGAACGGAGCTCAGTCCCCAGCATCACCCAGTAGAACGGAGCTCAGTCCCCAGCATCACCCAGTAGAACGGAGCTCAGTCCCCAGCATCACCCAGTAGAACGGAGCTCAGTCCCCAGCATCACCCAGTAGAACGGAGCTCAGTCCCCAGCATCACCCAGTAGAACGGAGCTCAGTCCCCAGCATCACCCAGTAGAACGGAGCTCAGTCCCCAGCATCACCCAGTAGAATGGAGCTCAGTCCCCAGCATCACCCAGTAGAACGGAGCTCAGTCCCCAGCATCACCCAGTAGAACGGAGCTCAGTCCCCAGCATCACCCAGTAGAACGGAGCTCAGTCCCCAGCATCATCCAGTAGAACGGAGCTCAGTCCCCAGCATCACCCAGTAGAACGGAGCTCAGTCCCCAGCATCACCCAGTAGTCCCACCAGTTGGTGAACGCTTGACTGGGGAATCATTTTTTTTTTTTCATTTTTTTTTTCTCCTTTGTTGTTTCGTCACATGGCTTTAACAAATCGAGTATTTGTATTGTTTCATTTCAAATACCGGAATTAATTTTGTTTGAACAATTTAAATTAAAAGCCGGCGAAATTCAGGTGGGATTTTATTCCTCTCCTCCAGAACTCAGATCGGAAGTAGTGCTCCCACCCCCAGTAGATGCCCCCCCCCCCACACACACACATACATTTTTTTTCTTAATTGCACTAACCTGATAAATTATAAATTCCGCGTTTCCTTTTTGCCGGCACTGAGGCTGCTCTCTGGGAAATCCAAACAGGAATTGTCTTTTCTCTGTTCCATAAGCACCAGCTGATGATCGTAGTCCCGTCCAACTTGCCAGGAATGTCGTTACCGTTCAGATTACTGCTCTGATCGACCTCTTGATTCTCGTGATCAACCTTCGAGTCAATGACGTGGGCGATTTTTTTACCTTGACCCGTGAGCGTGTTTCCCTCGAGATTGACCACAGACATCAGGGATTGTTCGGGAAATCGTTCCATGATGCGCCGGACGGCATTGCATCTGTGCAGTAAAATTCGAGTGTGTCCGTTAGGCACAAGTTTCTGCCAATAATTGGGAGGACAGTTGTACTGATAGTAAACTTTATTATCACGGACCACCGCGTTAAGCGGTGCGATTTTGGCTTTTTCTCGGGCATGAAGCTCTGTGACTGTGGGCTTGCCTTGAACTAAGACAAAACTTCTGGACGAGATCGTCTCAGAGGAAGGGCTGTTGCTTTTGAATCGTTTACTAAACATCTTCGTCTGATGGCCGTCACGACGAGGCGCGGCGCTGCTTGCAGCGGAATTAGTTTTCGTCTCGAAGCTCGGTGTTCTGATCTGAATATGGACGAGTTCTTGTACGATCCCCGACGTCACTTCCGTGTGCGTTTGCATCACGCGCGAGTACTCGTGGTATAGTTTATCGTGCTTTTTATTCAGGTATTCCTTTTCCATTTTATTTTTAGCAAAGCAACTTAACAAACGAGGCATGCCGGTTGATTAAACTTATGATTTCATCTTTGATTTTTTAAATTTTAAAAAGATATTTTGTTATAAATTCCGTTTTTCTTTCTCACGTGACACAGTCGATCATCACAGTAAAAATCTTCAACAAGTCAAGGACGTGCATTTATCTGTGATGACGTAGGTCCGAGCACTCTGTTATCAGTAATACATTTATTACAAGTCTTTCGCTAAAGCATCGGTGTAGGTCTAAATCCACGAAATTCAAGTTTCTTATTAATGTCAACAAAACAACAACAACAAAACTTTTCGTCGATGACAAGTAGCCATAATTTTCAATTTGAACAAGTTAAATCTTCCACAACAAAGAATAAACTCCACGGGTTTCGAATAAACTGGATGGGCTCGGCGTCTGCTGCAAGTTTCAATCAAGTCTGTCGCACCTACCACAATGTTTCAGCGACTAATAAACAACGGGCTACACCGCGTCCTACACGGGCGGGACAGCAGCATCATAGAACTCATTTCTGCACAAAAAGCTCTCCCAAAACAATACCCTCTTTAAATCCCGTGCTAGTGTTGATCGGGGATCGATTAATGGCCAATCAAACCGCGAGTGGTTGATTGCCCCGCGAGGCACTCACGAATACGGCAGGGGCAGGCCATTCTGTGCACCTGATTATCCCCCTTGCATCGCGTTCTCGAAGTTGCTTTCTTCTTGTGAATTGCCTTTTAATGTCGTCGACATTTTGATACTTTTTATTACGAGCCAGTGGCGTAGTGAGGGGGGGGCAAGGGGGGCATTATGCCCCGGGCGCTACTCACAAAGGGCGCCAAATGGTAGCCTATATTTTACTATAATATTGTATGGTTTTCGAATGGGGGGGCGGTAAAAAGGTATTGGGGGGGGGGCGCTAAAAAGGTATTGTGCCCCGGGCGCGAGTTAAGCTCGCTACGCCACTGTTACGAGCTTATTTTTAAAAAAAAACACACACAAAAAATGTCTTCTCTTTCAAACCATCTAACAATATTTTCTGACAAAATTTGCTCAAAAAAGGAGAGGAGATAAACATAGAATAAAATAGATTGTTCCTTTATAATATAATCTGTACATAAACAAGCAACAGCAACCAAACATTGAACACTATTTGAATATTCTTTTCGAAAGGCGTGCGCACATTAGTTTGATTGATTTTATTATGATTAGTTTTATCCCCAGAGGTCAATTCACAGTGAGGCTCCAGGACCAAGAACGTGGATACAGATGCATATGTTAGATCACTGTCAGGGCACACAGACGAGATGTGGAGAAATGCTTGAAATCAGGGGCGTCATTTCAGGGGGGGGGGGAGAACCAAAACTTGGTCGGCTTGTTAAATTGTTGTTCACTGGAGGCGCCACAGTACATAGCAATTTAAATAAAACATAAAAATTCGGTGGGGGGGGGGGGGGAATGCCCCACTTTGCCCTACCCCAATGACGTCCCTGCTTGAAATATTAAGAATGGTGTAATTACGGTGTAATAATCATATTTTAAGAAAAATATAGGAAAAAAAAAAAGGGGGGGGGGGAATAGTTTTGGGAATCTTTTGCAAAATTCATTGGAGAATACGTTGACATATTATAATAATTATATTTAGGTTGTCAGTCATATAAAGATATGTGACCATGGATATAACGTGAATAGGGTAAGGGTGGTTTATCATTCATTTGTATGGTGTAATACGGGGTGGGAGGAGTGGTAGAGAGCAATGGTATACAAAAATTATATATTAATGATTATTTTTGAACAATATCTGCTAGTTTCAAATGGACCAAAATATTAGCCCTAGATTCTAGGTTAGTAAAAACTAAAATGTTTTGTTGTTTACAATAATTCGAACATTTAAAAAAAAAATTCTGGCTTTTTGATGGAAACTTGCCTGTTTTGTTTGGGGCTTTATTCTGTTATGTCGGTGTGTGTGTGTGTCGGGGGGGGGGGTGCTAGAAATTCTATATAATATTGGGGGGGGGGGAATGGAAATGTTATATAACGTTATAAGTGGTGGGTAAAATGTTATATTTTTGTGTTGTAAAATATGTGCACCGCTCTTGTGGAAATACATACATTGTACTTGTTGGGAAGCTTATTCTTCTTCTTATGCCTTTTTACCCCGTCTGGGACATAGGCCGTCCACAACAATTTTCCACTCATCACGGTCCTGTGCTTTCCTTTCCAATTGCTTCCAGGTGTATCCCATATTTTGCGTGTCTGCCTCTAGCTCGCGTCTCCATGTATTCTTAGGTCTTCCTCTCTTTCTTTCTCCCTGCGGGTTCCATGTTAGGCAAAGATTATTACGGAATATAAATGTGTCTGAACTGACCGAGCTGAGTTTGGGACTTGACTTAATGGCGTCGATTCATTCAGAAAGTTTGCTGACTGAGCTGAGTTTGGGACTTGACTTAATGGCGTCGATTCATTCAGAAAGTTTGCTGACTGAGCTGAGTTTGGGACCTGACTTAATGGCGTCGATTCACTCAGAAAGTTAGCTGATCGAGCTGAGTTTGGGACTTGACTTAATGGCGTCGATTCATTCAGAAAGTTTGCTGACCGAGCTGAGTTTGGGACTTGACTTAATGGCGTCGATTCATTCAGAAAGTTTGCTGACCGAGCTGAGTTTGGGACTTGACTTAATGGCGTCGAATCATTCAGAAAGTTTGCTGACCGAGCTGAGTTTGGGACCTGACTTAATGGCGTCGATTCACTCAGAAAGTTAGCTGACCGAGCTGAGTTTGGGACTTGACTTAATGGCGTCGATTCATTCAGAAAGTTTGCTGACCGAGCTGAGTTTGGGACTTGACTTAATGGCGTCGATTCATTCAGAAAGTTTGCTGACCGAGCTGAGTTTGGGACTTGACTTAATGGCGTCGAATCATTCAGAAAGTTTGCTGACCGAGCTGAGTTTGGGACCTGACTTAATGGCGTCGATTCACTCAGAAAGTTAGCTGACCGAGCTGAGTTTGGGACTTGACTTAATGGCGTCGATTCATTCAGAAAGTTTGCTGACCGAGCTGAGTTTGGGACTTGACTTAATGGCGTCGAATCATTCAGAAAGTTTGCTGACCGAGCTGAGTTTGGGACTTGACTTAATGGCGTCGAGTCATTCAGAAAGTTTGCTGACCGAGCTGAGTTTGGGACTTGACTTAATGGCGTCGATTCACTCAGAAAAGTTTGCTGTACCGAGCTGAGTTTGGTACTTGACTTAATGGCGTCGATTCACTCAGAAAAGTTTGCTGTACCGAGCTGAGTTTGGGACCTGACTTAATGGCGTCGAATCATTCAGAAAGTTTGCTGACCGAGCTGAGTTTGGGATTTGACTTAATGGCGTCGAGTCATTCAGAAAGTTTGCTGACCGAGCTGAGTTTGGGACTTGACTTAATGGCGTCGATTCACTCAAAAAAGTTTGCTGTACCGAGCTGAGTTTGGTACTTGACTTAATGGCGTCGATTCACTCAGAAAAGTTTGCTGTACCGAGCTGAGTTTGGGACCTGACTTAATGGCGTCGATTCATTTAGTAAAGTTTGCTCACATTGAAACTTGAGGAAAAAAAAAACTTTGTGATTCAGTTTAAAAATTTGACAATGTGATTATTGATTTTTTAAAGTTTTTTTTTTTTTTACACATAATCGTTGGCAATGTTTACATTTGATGAACAAAGTCATTCAGTTCCCGGAAGTTCTTGTGGGCCAATCGTTTTTAACGGGTTGCGTGTGGCCCGTGGGCCGTAGGTTATCTATATACTCCGAGCTAGCAGATTACTTAAGACTGCAGCACCTTATTCATTCGATCCCCCGTTGAAATATCATCAGTACCGTGATAGGAACTTACCTGCATTGCTTTACTTACCAATTGAATTTAGTTCATATATATTTTCTCCAAAATTTTTTTTAAAAATTAGGATTTTTGGTTGATCCAGAAAGTAAGCAGGGACCCAAAAATTACTGAGGAATATCAACAGAAGATTGAAACTCGACTAGAATTATCCAAAATGGAATCAGCCAGTGACGTTGATATAAACCAGCAATGGGAAAAGATGAAGCTAATAGTTAAAAGTGTAACAGATGATTGGATTTAAGCCGATAGTGAAAAGAACAGGATGGCATGACGCAGAATGCAAAGAACTTATAGAAAAAAGAAACAAGGCTCGGCTAATGATGCTGCAAAGGGAGACAAGAAGAACACGCCAATTAGTTAATGAAACAAGAAGGGTTGCTAGCAAAATTTGCAGAAAGAAAAAATGTGCTTGGGAAAAATAAAAAATAGTAGAGATAGAAGAGTTGGCAAAAGAAAGAGATGCGAGGGGAATGTACCTGAAGATAAAGCAGGAAAAGAATGGCTTTCAAGCAAGATCCCACATGTGTGAAAGTACGGGTGGAGAATTGATCACAGAGAGCAGTAGAGTACTAGAGAGATGGGCACACCACTTTGGAGACTTACTGAATGGCTCAAGTGGAGAAACCAATGAGAATTACGCTCTACCACAAGGAGGACCGGACCCATTGAGTCTAATGGGACACGGATCCGAATGGCGGCGCTGTGTGTCCGGGTCCATTTTGACTAAATGCTATTCGGATTTCATTTGTAGTAGTTTATTTTAGTTAAACTGAAGAAGTAAGTTTACAAACGTATAGTCCATTCAATTATCTTTCATTTGATACCTCATTTTGTCTTACAAACCCAACAATAATATTTTTAATAGTTTTTTAATCCCAACCTCTCATTTCTGGTACCCGGGTACGAATAGCCACTTCGTACTTTAAAAATAGATAGTATGGGTGATAATCGTGTATAGCTTATTTATTCTTGATTTCACAGTGCTTACCCTTCAATGGCAACAACGCATGCGTCACTACGGTGTTGACATTCCAAACAACATGGCTTCTGAAAATGTATTTGACGATTTGAACCTGAGTACAGATGAGGTTAAACGACTTGGAGAAGCTCTCAAAGATGAGCAGTTTAGGAAACTACTTGTTGAATATGCAGAAGAAATTTCTAATCCTGAGAACAAGCGGAAGGCGGAGGAAGAAATTGCAATGATGGAAAGTGAACGTGGCATGAATGTGCAGTTCGTACACCCAGCGCCCGGGTATGTTTTGAAGACCACAGTGGACGGATCAAAAAAAGCTTTTATAAATATATGCCAAAATGATAAAATTGATAAACCCAAGTCTGAGAGAAAAACTGGACCTGATGGCAAAAATGGTTTGTTATGGAAAATACCTCATTCTTTCGCCCCTCCAAAGGAAGATCTGGATAAAACAAAGAAAACGTGTCAGGTTTTTGATGTAGTGTTCCACCCAGACACTTATCGGATGGCAATGAAAAATGAGAGATTTAAAAAGCTTGTAGAAGACACAGCTTTAGAAGGAATTGAACGTCAATTTGGTGTGACGCTTGATAAAAATAACATAAAACATCCAAAATTAAAATTTAAAGGAACTCCAGTTGCAACAGTGATAAGAGAAAGGAAATCTGATTCCAAACCAAATAAAAAAGACCCAGATGATATCCTGAATCAAATGCCTTATCCTTATGATTCCAAGACATCGGCAGAAAAAGCTGCAGAGAATGAAGCCAAGCACTTAAAGAAAAATGGTGGAAATTCTAATAAAAGTGAGAGCAAAGTGGATAATAAGTTTACTGAACCTAAGTATACAATTACTCACCTCTCACATATAGACATGAGTGAATATCGCAATGCTCCTGATGCAAAAACATCCACTCGTCCTAAAGAACTTGTTATAAAAATTGAACTTCCATTACTAAGCTCAGCAGCCCAAGCCAATCTAGATATTTTTGAGAAAAAACTGATTTTGACTTCTGTTGCTCCTGCAGCCTACAAATTGGACCTCTCGCTTCCTTATCCAGTAAATGAAGATGAAGGATCAGCAAAGTTTGATAAAGCAAAGAGAAACCTGACTGTGACTCTTCCGGTGCTTCGAGCCCCAACACCACCTTTACCTTTTGCAGATGACAACAATGCTAAAGATGGGAAATTGATTGAAGTTCTATCTGGTAACCCAACGGATAAGGAAGATAACAATGATAATGCTGAACACCTGAAGAAGGAGACTAACCAAAGTGCAGAAGTTATTGATAATAATGAAAAAAGATTTAGAGCTGATATTGAAATTCTTAATGATAATAATAGAGGAGAAACTAACTTTCCTCAGAATGTCAAGTTTGCACTGCCTGAATACCTATTTTTTCAAGATAATGAGACTGTCTCATTTGTCATAAAAGTTAAAAACATTGAAGCACAATCTGTTAAGATGTTCTTCCCACAGAATTGCATAGCCTATGTTCAATTCATTTCCTATGGAGCTGGTTGCTTCCCAGTGTACTACTGTCTTTATGTCAGATTCCCTGGACAATGCAGCATTTCCTCTGAGCACTGCAGCGTTGATGTCAGCAATGATAACCTTGTGTTCCTCATCCTCAAACATAAGTCCAGCAGGGGCTTGTGGGACAGCTTTGAAATTGGTGCTAATGAGAAACAACTTCAAGTAAGTTGACTTGATAAATTTTTCTTACACTTACACTATTACATAGTCTTGTGTGTTTCATAGCCACATGGTTTCACAAAATGCTTGGTGACTAATGTTTTTTTTTGTTGTTTTAATTTTAAGTCTTATCTTTTCACTAAACATTTTTAGTGGTGTCCTTGATGACTAATTAGTATAAAGGTAATATTTTTTTGGTAATAAAATAGTGTCTGTTATCTGCAGTACTTAAAAAAAATTAATGGTCTAAGTGTTTGTACTGTGACAGTTACAGTTCACTTTCATTTAACATTTACTGAGTTTGGTTTCTTGATTATAACTTATAGTTCAACACGTGGAAAAGCTCATTGAATTTTTAATTTAACTCCATTGTAATTATATTTTGGTGCATTGGTCTTCTACAATAAATGAAGTTAAAAAAATATTTTTATTAATAATTAACCGGTTTTAATAAGAAAACCAGTTAAGGCATTAGTTTAAATGCAACAAACATTACTTTATTTTATAATATCAATATATAGGATGATACTATGCAAACAAATCCCCAAAGTGTTAATAATATTAACATTTTTAATAATAGGCTACCGGTATATAACTTATCATTTTAAATTTAACTATGCATCCCAATATTTTTTAGTCCCTAGTTTGATATTTTTCATTGATGCAGACTTTGAATACCATACAAATAATAATTTTAAACAATCAGTAAGAAAAAATTAAATTGCTTTTCTTGGTATTTGGGTTTGGAAGAAATTCTCCTAAACTTCCTCAAGGAATTTGTAGATCAGACAAACCTACAAACTTACAAAACTATTTCTGTGTTTGCCCTATAAATGAGCTAACTGTTATAAATTAATGGTTATCAGTTTTTGACTCCATTTATAGTCAAAACTAAAGTGAAATAGTGTCATGATAACCATATGCATTAAAAAAAATGGAAAACTTTTATTATTTATTTTTTTCTGTTTATGGCTCTTTCAAATAAATGTGCAAAAAGATTGTCTCAAGTCATTAGCTATAAATATCTTATGTAAGTAACTCAAATAATTTGGACTCATAAGTTTTCACTTAAAGTAGGTCTCTATGTTATGTCCTATTAACTTGAAAAAAATATACAGGCCAACAGATTACTAGCCTCAAAAGCATTAAGCATTTTTTTATTGTTCAAATTATTCATAAGCAACATAGGCTCCAAAACAGGGGTGAGCCTACCTACGCCGCTTTCAAATGGAGTGAACAGTTTGTGGGCTGCATGTCAATGTCATATTTAAAAATTTATTGAAAAAACACCTACTAAATGCTGTATTAAAATGTTTATATTATAAAAGTTAATGCACATAATTATAATAAAATGTTAAATAAAAAAACAATAAAACTAAACCTCAATTAATGTGAAATCTTTTCTCTTAATTATTTTTAAAAAATCAGTTACTTTTTCAATATAATAAAGAATGAATCAGTTTTTGATAAATCAAGCATCTGCAGGTCTCTCTGCCCTGCTGTAAATTAATAATGAGGAACATGAACTTAAATATTCCGGTTCTTTTTCTCTCTAACCAAACCACTCTACTGTTAACTGAAACTAATAAACTATTGTTTTCTCCACCGCCAGATGCAAGTTGTCATGGATAGTCACTTATAGTGCATGGGCATGGTAATTGTAACCCGAAAATGTTTTTTAGATGCAAGCATAATTTGTCCTTCTCTCTAGTCTAATTCCGGGGTGGGTAAGCCGCAGGCCAGATCCGGCCCTCCGTGGGTCCTGCCATACCATGCCTTATGAATAACTGGACCTGCCTGGAAAAGTCCTATTTAACCTATTTTATAAAAATAATAATTTTACTGCCAATAGCGGTCCCATACTTTTCATAGAAATACCAATAATTTTATGTCGATAAAATCGTTATTCATTCAAAAAATCGCATTGTTTATCTCTCTTTTTGCGCTAAAAATAAGATGTGGGTAGGGTGCATATGAATTCTTGTACGTTTTTTAAAACTATAGTCCTGGTCCCAACAGCTTTTGGTTTAAAGTTTTTATGACCCTTGGATTGGACTATACTATAGAAAGAGCTCTTTTAGGTCGATTCGGGATTTATAAATTAAAATAGGTCACCAAAAAGCTAAAACCCGTTCTTTTTAATTTTCCATTCTCTAATAACTGAATTTAATCATCAAATCGCCTGTCCGCTTTGTTTATCTGGAAACGTAACACTTCTGTAACAGTATCGAGCCTATGATATATTTCTGATGTACTGTAATTTATTCTTCCTACTGCTCATCATCTCATGTCAATTGCCAGACGCCAGTCTAGCCACTAGCATCTTCTCTTTCAGTTTCAGACTCAATCAAGTTGAAGGCCAAACTTTTTGGTTGCAGGTTATTGCAGGTCAAAATAAGGCCACTTGTCTTAATTATTTGGTGGTCTATGATTCATCACGACTTTCGACAAAAAAAATGATATGAAACTGACAGCATTATCATTAATAATTGATATTTACATACATGTACCAACATGTTTATTGTCTAAAAATGATCGATTCACAATACATAGGCGTAAATGGTACGGTACATTAATTTGTAACCGTCAGGCTGTTGTTGGCCAAGGTTCTAAACATAAAATGATGGTTTTCGCCCGCATGGCATGATGGTGTTATATGATCACTCCCAAATCCAAGATATTAATCACACACATACAAACACACCCATGTATATATATATATATATATATATATATATATATATACATATACATATATATATATATATATATATATATATCGCTCTAACGTTAACATAATTAACAATTAAAATTAATTTATAAATTAAGATTAACTGGCTCTTTTCTATTTATGGAAAATAACGTGTCACATCAGCTCTAGATTAACCGACCCGTTCTTGTTGCATCATGAATGGCATGGGATATAGAATATAGAAAATGAAACCAGAATGTTTTTTCTAACACTTTAAACATTAATAGTTTTAAAAATATGTTTGAATCTTTAATAGAAATATAAAACCAAAATAAAACATCCATCCTTCATATATCAATAAACTTCAATTGTGAGTACATAGTAATTCTCAGCATTGTACACATTGGACTTAAAACCCTATTAAATTATTATTATGGCCTTAGCGAAAATCAACATTCTGGGGAAGGCCACGACGCAAATAGCACAACCACGTGGTACAAGCTAACACATTACGGGAAAGGCCGAACATTCGCGTGGTTTCCCTTCTTGCAGAGTGTGTATGATTATTCCTGAACAGTTTAAGTTTATGGATTTAAATTTTTGTTGCATTTGTTGGAAGACGTCTTTATTTTTTACACCATCAATTTATTGACACTTTTGCAAACGTCTAATAAATTACTTGCATCAATAAAAAAAATAAAATAAAAAATAACATAAATAAATAAGGACTACTTTTATCAAGCGATTCAGCGGCTGATAACAATAACAACAGTGACCTAATTACCCCGTCTCGGTCTCATGCAATAAGTACTTCCACGGCTTGTTTGCAAACAAAGTTATAATCAGTGAAATATATTGGATATTGGTCATTGTCAAGTAAGTTAAACAAAAGTTTCCTGCTTTCATTTATTAGTTCATATTAGTAATTAGCAGAAAATTCTTTCTTATTTAATGTCGTGCAGGGTGCATTTGGTTGGGTCATTGTGGAATATAACAAAAAAAAATGTTCTTAAATTGTTTGTTTAAGTTTAGGTTCATTTAATTAGCAAATGTAAGTTCACGGTTTACTCTCGAGGTCACAGTTTGAGTCACACTCACAACTTGCCAGTGACTTAAGATATGACGAAGTGAGTTCTCCTTCTAATTTTTAAATATCAAAAACGTTTGTAGACGCCTTTTTTGTAGGTCTGTTGAAGCTTACTTATTGTTATTGGAGAAATTAAACTGCTTGAATAGGCTAAAACAATTGTAATTGTGTCATTTTTAGTCATTACTATTAATTTTTAATCACTCGGTTAAACTGGTCTGGGAAACCTCAGCATCCGCACAAGGACTCAGTGAAGTGAAATAAATATTTGCTATTTCAGAGTGCACTTGTTAGAATTTGACACAGGGCACTTGGGAAAACCTGGATACAGCAGGCAACGTGACTAAAATAATTGTGGAGCCTCTTGATTATGTAATGTTTAATTTAATTATTTTAAATACATTGAACATGACTATAAACTTACTACAGCAAATACAAACTGAAATATTAACTTTTTTTTTTAGTTTAACATAACCATTTGCTTAAAATCTCATGGTGATTTTACAAATGCATAAATTTAAGAACAATTTATTTAGGTCATTTGAAAAAGTAGCTAAAGTTTTTCCAATAAATATAAAATTCTCTATGTTATATAGCAGTGATTTCAAAATTATGTGTCCTGACTTACCAATGTGTCAGCTGCAAGGTGTATGTGTCATTGAAAACTAAGCCATACCAACTTTTACAAATTTTTTAACATCAAAGGAAACAGTAAGGCATGCAAGTGCTTTAACTTTCAGTTCTGGCTCATGCAAGTTTATGATGTATCCCCTCATTTCCTAGATAGAAACTCACTGGGTTGCAACTTACACTTTAAATGGCCAAATTCATTTATTGACATATTATTTTCATACTCTTGTTTAGTCTTTTTCCATTGTTTGGTCTCATATTATTTAAATGTTAATCAGGCAACTAGCATCATTTTCCTTGGCTTTTAAAAGTTTTTGGCAACTAGCATAATTTTCCTTGGCTTTTAAAGGTTTTGGCAACCAGCATCATTTTCTTTGGCTTTTAAAGGTGTGCAAGACAAGATTTTTATTTGCAGTTAACTGCCCATAACCTGGATAAGCTACTAATTAAGAATACAAAATCTGGCGAAGATAAGGTTTGGATATAAAAGTGGTGTCAATAGAAAAATACAACTGTTAAACAGCCTGTAATAGTAATTGTAAAAATAAATCCTACTGTAATTAGTTTAAAATTCTGATAAATAGTTAATTCTGATGGTTTCTCTATTTTCGTATCATCTCAATTGATAACCATTATACATACTACTTCCCAACATTAAAGCTGACGAATAGGCATAAAATGTATCATTTTAAGTATATATTGAATCTCTGTAAAAACCTTTTGTGTGCATAGTTGAATATTTTCATTGTTGAGCCTAATGATGAAATTGTGCTTTTTATTTAAATATTTCTTAACTAGGTTTAGGAAAATTATAAGTTGAAGGGATGAGTAATAAGTCTTTCACACAAAAACAACAACAGGACTCAACACAATGTAGGTTACTTGTCATATTTAGTTATTGCTTAAGTACAGGCCAACAACATGATGTAATGACAGAGTTGTACAGATAACAGTTATTGATTTCCTGCTCGCCCTACCATTACTTTGCAGATTATTCCATTCCTGGTTGGAGGCTTGAATGACTTTCAGCTTAGTCGGAAATTAAATTCAACTTATATGTGTGATTTTTTACTTTTACAGAGGTGATTTTATTTTGGATATCATTGTAAAAATAACTGAATCAATTTTTTTTCCAGTCTCAGGTAAATTTCATGAAAACCCAAATGTTTATAAAAGCTAGAATTTAGTCCAATCTTTCTAGTCCCAGTTATAATGTATGAAAACAAAACTCATTTTAAATGCTATAGTTTTTAACATTACCTTGGCTAAAATTTGGCCAATAGTTGATGGGGCATTGAATGCTGATCATATGTGAAGTTGAATAAGTCTTACTATTTCTACTATCCTGATAAACTACTTTCAATTTACCTACATAGGGATTTTCTTCTGGGGCCTGAGCCATCTGTTTTTTTCACAATTGAGTATCTTAAAATTATACAGCTTTCATTGTGTCGGGTTGGCTAAGATTTATGTAGGCTGTCAAATGAGGTAGGCTCATTTTGTGCTATAAACTTTTAAATTCACTTCCTTACTGCTGTATTTTAGGACTTTACTACATGATATTCTGTTTCTCTCAATGGCTGTCATGCAATGACACTGACAGATTGCCTGTTGAAAAAAAATTATTTTATCATGGTTTTTGTATTTGGGGGTTTTATAAGAAGACATGTTGGTTTTTTTGGGGGTTAAATTATATATCTAGTTCACATGTAAGGTTTACAGACAATGTACATACTAATTTGAATATATATTACTAAAATATTTAGCAACTCTTGGTTAAATCCCTCAAACAACTTTGACACCTGGGTTTGCTTTGTAGGTGCACATTAAAAAAAACAACTTGATAATAAGCAATAATATTCATTTTTAATAATTGCAATTTATACAGCAGCCAACTGTTACCCTCTGCTTTTCAGGCATGAACTTTGGGATATGGTGCAAAACTTTTAAAATGAAAGTGTTTTTATACGAGCTATATTAATATAATATTTGAATAGGTCAATAAGCCTGTTTGAAAATCCTGTACGAGATTAGTTGTCTGTTAATTTTAGCATTCTTCCTTGTGGGGAAGCTTGATAAAAATGAGCTCGAAGAATTTCAACCAACTGGATAGACATTACTTGTGTTGAGTTGATCTGCCAACTGGATAGACATTGCTAGTGTTGAGTTGATCTGCCAACTGGATAGACATTACTTGTGTTGAGTTGATCTGCCAACTGGATAGACATTGCTTGTGTTGAGCTGATCATCCAACTGGATAGACATTGCTTGTGTTGAGTTGATCTGCCAACTGGATAGACATTGCTTGTGTTGAGTTGAAAAAGGGCTTACAAATAAATTTATGTTTTTGTAACAATTGAAAGGGGGGCAATTAAAGCAGTAAAAGTTATTTTAAAAAACCCAGTGGAGTATCATAAGTAGCATTCTTACACTAAACATACAAGACAGTGGAGTATTTTTAGAAGCATTCTTACACTGAACATCTGTCATTTAAGTTTTGTTATGTGTTTGAAGGAATGATAACATTTTCACTGTGACATTCATGATCTTGTAAGTTTTGAATCTTGATAATCCCCTAGTGTCCTTCACTGAATTCATATTTTGTCTGGCCATGTTTCCCATGATGCCTCTGTGCATTGCTTAAAAGGTAATCTGTGCTACACTAAGGAATTATGGGATAAAACATACAAATTTGGTGTTCATAAAAAAAATCTAAACAATGAAAAAAAAAACCCTTTTATTTACTCAACAGACACAGCAGTTTCTTACTGAAAGTAACCTTCAGAGAGAATTATCTGACCTTGACAAAGCAGCAGAGACCAGCATGCCTGTTCAGGTAGACAATAAACCAGAGCTAACTGTGGTTAAGATGGATGAAACAAAACTTACTATAGACATCAAGGTTGGTTATGCTAAAATTACACTATAAATTACACTATATTTTGGTTTAAAGATATCTTTTTTTCATGGTCTTTAAAAAAAAAAAATCGGTTGTTTGATCTTAAGTTTCATGTTTTTCATTCATGCATGCATTATTTATTTGTAGACCATTGACTAATAAAATGGATTGGTGGTTGTATGTAACAAATATGAGCATTAGTTAGATGCAGGTAAAAAACATACTTAAATGTTAATTTGTTTAACCGCCTTCAAAATTAAATCAACTTTTTCTGCATTTCCTTGCAGCCACCAAAATCAAAGAAATACAAGCATGAATATATTGAAGATGAGGGAATTGAAGATGAAGAATATGATCCACCTTCATCTGCAGAAATTGAAGTTGTTCATAAGCACCCAGCTCCAAATCTCCACAGCATTCTCAAAGCTCGATCCCCATCTGAGTCTAGTGAGGAGATTGTTGTCATGGACCCCGAAAGTCCTCGGTCTGAGGGTGAGGAGCTCTCTTCTTCCTACACCAAGAAGAGATCCGTCTCTTTCAGCAACCATGTTGACCGCGCATCTTTCAAATCATTTGCCTCAGTGTCCAGCATGACACCGGCTCTAAAGAGCAAACGTCGTAGGCAGCGAAAGCGAGAGGAAAAGAAAAATGGTAGAGTCAGGCGCACAAGCGAGGGCACCAGCAGCAGTGAGGAATGCCTCCAGATGGGTGATTCCTACTCTTTCAGTGAAGGGGAATCTTCTGATAAGTCAGGGGAAAGAAGCAAGGTTATGCTGTCTCGTACCATGTCAGACCCAGGCCCAAACACACTTGTGCCCGAACTGGGCGGGAAGAAAAATGGGAAAAAAGGAAAGAAAGGGAAAAAAGTGGAGAAAGGTTCAGGCGAATCAGAATCAATACCACAGGCTGCAGGCGTTCTTGATTTTAGGACTAGTAAACCAATCAATGAGCAGGTTGAGATATTTTCTTTAAGTAATGTGGTTAACAGTGTGCAGGGAACAAATGGGAGCTGTGCTGAAGATCATATTGGCCCCTTGGATAGGGATTCCAAGATGAGGGAGAATGCGGTGCCCAATGATGAGAATAACAAGAGGAAAGATGCTGAGAAAAACAAGAAAATAATTTCAGAGATCAAGAGTAAGCTTGCCGGTGGAGACGCCACCAGTGAGAAGGCAGCAAAAGACTGTGATAGTGATGATGATGACTTTGTTGATGCTGTCAGTTCTATGACAGAGGAGTTTGATGAAAAAGTTGCATTCATTGATGTGAATGGCACAAGCTATGATGGGGATGTTGACAATGGCAGGGATGAGTTGGGGGGAAAACAAGTGATGGAAGTCAGAGATGAAAAAGTTTCAGGAGAGTTTATCAATGGTGACAAGAATTCTATAGAGGGCTTGAGTAAAAATAGTGTTAAAGAGAAGCCAGATGTGGAAACCATGCTGAGTTGGGAGGAAGGTCCGCAAGGGAATGGTGGCGAGCATGTGACTCAGTGTGATGTTGAGTTCACCAACACCATGATTTATGAGCTTGACTTTGACTGAATATCTTTCATGTTATGATTCTATCATCCAAGTAGATCTTTCTACCTAGAAGGATTAAACATTAAAAATTGTAGATTTGAAAAAACTTCATTAATTGTTCGATACGTTTCATTTGAGGAAGAAAATTGTTTGAGCTTAAAAATGTTGACTAAAAATAAAAACATACATTTAAGTTAACTTTTCTTATATTAAATAATATTCATTTACTTTTGTATTTTATGACTTCCAGATGAGTATTAAAAATTTTATTTCTCAATGAGGAATATATTTTCCACTCACAGCAGTCTTATAATTATTAATGAATTCAATTATGGGATTTTTTGTCTTCAAAACAAATTGTATCTTGATTTACAAAACAGCAGCTGCTATCATTTCCAATGTTTTTTCTTCTTGTTTCTTTAAAATAGTTCACATTACATTGAAATCAGCTTTCAGTGTTTATTTTGATGCATTGTTAAAAAAAAGGAATTGATTTTGAATTTTGTTCTCTCTCCTTTTTTAATGTTTATTTTTATGTGACATTTATTGTTACTGGTTTTCATGAAATTTTAATATTGAAGTTATTTGTACTTTTCAAAAATATTAGGTAAAAACAGATTTAGTCCACATTTTAAAAGTGTGTTTTTACAATCTTTTTGTAATTTTTCATGAAATTTTTTTTTAATGTAATTTTTTTCACTTTGCTTCAGTGTTTTATCATTTTTAAAACCTTAGAATTAATAAAAATAAAATGACTCAAGGTGCTAACCTCAAGGAGTCTTTTAGTAGGGAGTTGATATGTTTTTATGAAAGTAGAATTAGGGCCTGAATACAAAATGTCACAGTAATAATAGTTGAAACAGTAATGTCAGAATTAACATTTGATGGATTATGTGATCTTTTTGCTTCACTTGGATGGTAAGGCATTAGAAACTTTTGGCAGGGAGTTCAATATTATGTGGTTTTTTTATTTTAAAGGAAATTTTGTCTTTGCTAACTCTGGCATTGCTGGTGAACTAAGCTGAAGTTGGCATACTCTACCAAGAAGTGCTTTCTGAATGATGAGTATTTTAATCCTGTTTTCCTCATCTAAAAATAACAATTATGACAGCTTGAAATACAGATCAAAAAAAAAAAATTTGCCTGACTTGGAATTTTTTTTTTAGAGATGTCAAAAGTTATGGGAATAGGAATGTACTTTTCAGTTGGGTTTTGTGTATTTATGACATGGCGTAAAACCACAGGAAGATGAAGACCCTTTTATCATGATTTTCATTAGCTGCAAAATCTCTATTGTAAATGATCAAAATCTGCATTATACAGTGCATATCTATTAGTTGTGGCTTTATAAAAGCTAACAATTATAGTACATGGAGAATCTTTTTGACAACCACTCCAACTTAAAGCCACTTTTGTAAACTTTTTTTTGTCTAAAAAAAAAAAAAAAAGAGTTGAAGATCTCCCGTCCTATTTATTAATTGATGTGTTTTATCAGCGTGCATAAATATATATCATTAGTCTGCGTGACATTTTCTCTTTGGTTTACAAACCTTTTATATTGGTATAATGTTGACATTATTCCACTTGGTGCATAAGTATACTGGTTATCTCATGCGTTTATTTGTTGAGGTAATGACATTGCTTTTTCAAGATATCATCCCTGAAGAATTATATAATTGACCCTTATAATTGAAGTATTATATTATTATGCCTTTCCTTTACATTTTAATCTTTCTTCAAGAACAATCAACTACCCTTAAGGAATCCGCTAAAACAGTGAAGTCAATATTTAAATTACAAATTCATATTGTACATTTTGAACAAATTCTTTTTAAAAAAAAGTTCTATTAATAGAACTGTGGGAGTACTCTGTATAATATAACATAAAAGATTAAATAAATGGGTGTTGCATTTCTAAGGCAAATTTGAATCACCTCTTGATGAAATTTTTTATTTGTGAACATTTAATAGAATATGTATTTTTATGATTCTGTTTCAGATTTCTATACATTCTCATTTAGTAATTTTTTTCCTTTGAAATGTTTTGAAGTTGTATTTTATTAGACTATGTAAAATACCCCCACACGCTTAAAAAAATATGAAATTTGTTTGTTAATTTTTTAAATTATATTGAATTGTTGAGGACTCTCTTCAAAATAAAAGATGAAATGGATGTTTCATTGTTAATGTCTGTGATGTTTTGTGTTAAAATATTTGAAGCTTAAAATCAAAGATAAACTTGTCCTTTGAAAGGTGTAAATGATTTTAACATCAATGCAGCTTACACAATTTTATTGTCAATTTTTATTTTTCACTTATCATTTACATCAACATTTACATAGTCCAATACATATGGAAACAAAATACAATGAAAATTATAGGTTTTACTTTATCTACTAGAATTTGACAAACGGTGATCAAAATATGATGCTTATTTACAAGTATTTTTTACAAACAATTGAACAATCCTGTGTGGGTGGAAATTCATCAGTGTATTTTCCTGCTCTACAAATCTTGAGAAGAATCTCTGAAACAAATTTATTTCTAATTTTGTAGAGGACAATGTACATCCCTCTCATCAATAACTATAATTTAGTATAACAATAAGTAACGCAACGCATGATCCCTTATAAAGAAACAACATCCTGTTATTTATATTTTGATTATGTTCATTGCATTAAATTTATTATAGAAAAAAATTGTTCTCCAAACAAAAGCGATTCGGTCTTAACTATGATTTAGTCATAAGTATTTTGAAAATTTATTCCAGCAATACACTTTACAGGAAAATAATTATTGTTTCCCAGGATTAAACCTTAGAAGCAAACACTAACATGTTTAGCCTTGTTAATGTATGCAGTTAATTATAATAGTTTTTACATATTCACTTAAGTCAGTTGACTACACACACAAACAAAAAATGTCTAGGCAAACTAATTCTAACATT